>CM072996.1:9414667-9514667 GCA_037038555.1 Rhynchonycteris naso | reverse complement strand
TGACATACACTCAAGTCCATGTGCAAAGCATTTCCCCATTCCCTTGCCTCAATCTCTTATCTTTTTTACATATAAGAAAATTGAGGCTTACAAGATGCAAATTTACCCAGAAAACACAACTGATATGATCTATAAACTAGTCTGTCAGAGCTCAAGGCTATTGGTAAAGAGAAAATTATTTTGTCTTTAAATTCTGAAAATTTCAATTAGAGGTTTTTTTTCTCCATAACAATGACTATAAAAAAAAGTCTAGAAGAGACAGCTGTGGTCATGTATTAAGAAAAAGGAGTTGAAATCCAGCTCTGCCAGATACTAGTTGGGTACCCTTGAGCAAGTCACTTTTTCTGAGCCTCAGTTTCAACATCTATAAAATGGAGATAACACTCCCTATATCAGTTTTGTTATGATCAATTAAAAGAGCAAAGTGCCAACACGTAGGTACAAAATCAGCTATTCAAGAGCTCAAGTGTTCCCACCTATCACCTTTTACATGTCACTTCCCCAATCACAAAACTATGGAACCTTAAAGCCAAAAGTAATTCAAGAAGCCATCTAAGCCAAGTTCCCCATTCTAAACATGCAGAAACCGAGACTAAGGCAGAAAGCAGCTTGTCCCAGACCGTGTGGCATGGCCAGCGCTAAAACTCACATCTTCTGATTCCATGCCGCCCATGCTCTTTCTTCCACATGGTCTTGCAGTCCTGGAACTCAAGCTTCCATTTTGTAAATATGAATGCCATCAAGAATAAAAATAAAAATCTTTGAGAATTAAAACACTTAGATTCTACGCCCAGTGGGGTGACTCAAGGTTATCATTTGATTTCTCTGGTTGTTTTCAAGATAGTACAAGAAGGGCATCCATTCTGAGGACAAGAAAATCTCTCTACTTCAGATTATGCGGAACAAGAGGCCCAGATGAGGACGCTCAGTGTATGATCCCACAATCTCATCCCCACGACACCTACAAGGATTGCGTCCTGGGTGTTGTTCCCTAGGACTTCAGTGCTTGAACTTCATCCCAACCAGATTTAATCGCTAATCAGGTCATCAATTAACTAGGAAGAGGGTAGTACCACAAAGTAATCTCATTATAACAAAAATATGTCCATGTTTTACCTCTTAGTCCTCTAACCTCCTAGAATTACAATCAACATATTTTGTAAATGGCACCTGACATCTGCCTCGTTTAAAATCACTCTCTCCTTTTGCCTCTTAGTGGCCTGGTGAGGTGAGCTGGGCTGGGCATCTGAGAGTCCGGCCCAGGTCAGAGAGGAGGTGACTGGGATCTGGGCAGTCCCTCAACCAGAGTGCCAAAGCTGGCTGTGAAGTGGGACAAAGAGGAGGCTCCTGGCTTTCAGCCTGCTCTCATCTCAGAGACCACTGCCTCAGAGGCCCCAAACACAAACCAAACAAGCAGGGTGCCCCCTGGCCCCGAGAAAGGGGTATGTATAGTGTCTTCAAGTAGAGGATAACAGGCTGGATCTATAGTGAGCAGTCCCAAAACACACTGGTAAGTCCGTTTTTATCTTTGGCCCTCTTTCAGTGCTTCTTAATGGAGGGGTGGTATCATCATCCATCTGTTTCATAGCCCAAATCTTATCACCAAGTTGTCCTTGAAACCCCTTTCTCCCCCATTCCCTGGCATCATCAAGGATGACCCCTTTCACCTACTAAATATCTCTTGAATTCATTCATTCATTCTCCCTCACCAATAAGGAAGCCAAAGTTCCCATGTTTCTTAGGCAAACCATTTCAAGAAGTTTCTTCTTCGCTCTCTTCTCACAAACCCTTCTCAGGTGTATTCTCTTCTGCATGGCTCCCATGGTCTTTTCAAAACAGAATCTGATTCCCTTACCTCATTTAAACTTGTTCAAGGCTGTTGAATGCTCTTAGGTTGAAGAAGACAATACTACCAGCCATACCTGGTCTTGTAACAGAGTGCAATGCTTGGGTCTCTCTGACTCTATCTTAATTCTAGCCTGCATTTTTCTTATGACTTTCAAGCAAATAGGTCCTGCTACAGAAATGTTAATCATTAGAAGAATTCAGTTGATGCTTACATTTTTGGGGGAAAAAAATGCCCCTTGCGGTGGGGGCGGGGGGGTCCTTCTCAGAAAGGTGGGGACATATGTAAGAATGTAAGCCTGACCAGTGGTGGCACAGTGGCTAGAGCATTGACGTGGGATGCTGCGGTTCCAGGTTCGAAACCAAGATCACCAGCTTGAGAGTGGTCTCATCCAGCCTGAGCACAGGCTCACCATATTGAGCACAGGGTTGCCAGCTTGAGCATGGGATCATCAAAATGATCCCATGGTTGCTGGCATGAAGCCCAAGGTTGCTGGCTTGAGACCAAGGTCATTGGCTTTGAGCAAGGAGTCACTGGCTTGACTGAAGCCCTGTTGTCAAGGCATGTATGAGAAGCAATCAATGAATAACGAAAGTGTTGCTACTACGAGTTGATGCTCTCATCTCTCTCCTTCCCTCTGGCTAAAAATAAATAAATAAGTAAATAAATAAACAAATGCTTCTCATCTCTCTCCCTCCCTCTGGCTAAAAATAAATAAATAAGTAAATAAATAAACAAAATAAATGAAAGAATTAATAATAATGTAAGAATTTTCAATGATTTACAGGAGCCTCAAGACAGGACATAGGTTAGCAGTGGGTCAACAAACAGGAAAGGCGGAGATTTAGAGATTTCCAGCTCTTCCCTGGGTCCTATTGGTGCCCAGATGTCAATCAATCATTGCCCCTCCCATTCTCTCTACCCTTGACATAAAAGCAGCCAGAATTCTGGGTTCTCAAAAGAGGGATTTTAGGAAGCCCTAATGCCCTTCATCTTTTTGAGATAATGCCTTTTTGATCAATACCCCTTCCCTTATTCCAAACTCTGATGTTTTGAATACTGGCCTTTGAGGCCTCAGGCACATGAACCTTGAACCAGTAGCAGTCTGCCCCTGCAGGGTTATCTTGTACCACAATGTGCCTCACCCTTAACTTTTCAGTCAGATAGTCTTTCATTTCCTGCCAAGCTCCCCCTTGCCTCAGACCCTCTGGTGTGTCCTTTGTCCTCTCCCTTCATCTAGTTAACTTTCACTTATCCATCAACTCTAGGTCAAGAGTTACCTTCATAAGGTTATTATCCTTGACCCCCTGACCACCCTCCCCCAGACTAATTTCAGTTGTCCCAATGATAATGCTTTCAAAGCCCTAAGCACATCTCTTAGAACTTGATAATTAATAAGTTGTGATTACACTATAGTTGTAATTTTACATTTAGTTTGGTGGTTATTCACATAATGTGTACCAGACAAGAGCAGAAGCCCCATGGGGTCAGAAACCATGTCTGTTTTCGCTTACCACTGTATACAGATTTTACATAATAGTACCTGGTACAGAGTAGGCTCTCACTCAGTATGAAGTTAATAAAAAGCAAGGTGGTAACAGGAAAGAAAAGGAATAAATTGCACTGGCCATGTACCAGGCACTTTGCAATGGATGCATTTCCCATTTTCATGAAATCCTCACAATACCATCCTAATGTAATCATTAACCTTTTATAGATGTGAGAAGAGGGTAAAAAAGCAAAGTGATTTGCCCAATATCACACAGCAAGTAAACAGGAGAGCTGGAATTCCAATCCACGTCCGACAACATGTTCTTTCCAGTGCAGAATCCTGCCTTCCTTTCAAAACCCTCTAACACTAGTGGTGAATTCTACCTCCAATGGGAATTTCTAGATGATTCCATAACTGCAGGAAGCTGCCATAGACTGTCAGGGTTCAGAAAAAACTGTAGAAATGAGGCCCAGACAGAAAGAGCTCAGACTGGCACAAGCTAGTTTTTAAGAACTCAGCCTTAGAATTTAACTTCAGAGCAGGATGCTGAAAACACTGTTTTTATGTAAGTTCATCTTGAATACCACCCAGACAAAAAACCCTTTGAAGTCTCCCCTTGGGATTTTCAATATAACATTAGTAACGGGAAAAGGAGTGCATTAATACAATGGTAAAGGGGGGGAAATCTCATGAAAAGATGTTTTTATACTGATGAATTTGGTCCTTCTATTAATATGCTATAATGTGTAAAAAGGTAGTAATTTTATAATGTCTTCCTTTAGAACAGACTAATAAAAATTGGTCTATGGAAAGGAAGACAAACAAAATACAGTCACAGAGATAACTTGCCAAGAGAATAACTGCTCAAGCTGAGCAAGGAGACGAGGGGCCAGGGACAGAAGGTCACCAGGATGGAAAGCCCCAGTTCTTGCATGGGGCAAAACTAGGAAAACCAGGACCTCGTGCCACAGTCACCTTTCCTCCCCTAGTGCATTGCTGGTGGTCCTGTGGTTTAGACCCCAGACATTTCATATCGCTGGTCATAGGGTTCAGACCCTTCCCTGACCTTTCTTCCTCTAGCATGTCTCTTGTCATGTGGCAGACCCCACTGGAGAAGGAACAAGGGGCTAACAAGTGGCCACATGTGACTCCCACGTGAGCCCTTGCAGGACCACTCCCTTAAGCACTAACCCCTAGGGATAACATCCAGGCCCAGTTGTGTTTCAGCTCCAGGCCCAGAAAAGCTGCAAAACCAGACAAGTGATGTCATAGCTGACCTCAGGACTAATGACACCCTGCCATTGAGCTGACCAATCAGTGGAGACCATGACCCTGAAAAAACAGACCTGGAAAGCTGATAAATATCCACTGAGATCCTTCCCTGAGAACCCCCCTAAAACCCTTACAAGTCCTCAGTACGGAGGACCCAGAGGCTCTCCCTCATGGAAGCCAACCTTGCCTTTCCCATCTCCCTTCTCTTCCCCCACAGGCCCATTACTTTTTCACTTCTCTCTCCTAAGCTCCAAGGGCCCCTTCTTTTGCTTTTATAACTTGTTTCTTGAGCTATGTCTTCTACCACTCATTTCTTCTAAATCAACTTTCTCTTATAGCTTAAGTCTTGGATCTGAATTCTTTCTTAGCCAGAACTCAGGTACCAAGGCTGCTGAACTAAAAAGTTTGGTCTGACCTCACCAGCCTAACATCTGGTACCATTTTCACTTCCACCAAAACAATGCTGAGACTTTACTCTCCTTTACTATAAGGAAGGTATGTAAGCTCTGGCTGGATAGCTGGGTTGCTTAGAGCATAGTCCTGATGCCCCGAGGCTGCCAATCTGATGCCTTGTCGGGGCACATACAGGAACAAACTGATGTTTCTTTTTCTGTCTCTGTCTCTCTCCCTTCTTTTCTCTCTAAAATCACTAACAATAAATAAATAAACAAACAAATAAATAAAGGGTATAGAAGATGAAGCCAATAGCAGATTGAATCAAATAGCTCCTAATTCAAAACACACAGTTACCTTAGATTTCTTTTTATCTCTCTCTCTTTAAGATTTGTCCCTTCATGGTTACTAAGTAAGTGAACCCAAGGAGCACTCTTATCAACAATAAAGGGGTGGGAGGAATGAGATTATTATGCAGCCAACTTCTCAGCCACTTGGGGGAGGGGCAATGGCCAAGCTGGTCGCTGGAGAGGAAAGAAGCAACTCTAACTCCCAAGGGCCCTTGGGCTCCAGGCCACACCTCCACGCAGGCAGAAATAAGCAAAACTGCAGTCTAGAAACATAAACCAGCACTAAAAGGTCCAGGTTCTAGTTTTCTAGAAAGAGATTCTGAAGCTAAAGTAGTTTAATATATTAGACGAGACCATTGCCATGATAACAGCAAATATTCCAAGTTCAGGTTTTTCCTCAAAAGGCAATTTTTTAAACACTATTTCAATTTGCCAACTTTTTCTGAGTTCGCAACATTTGCCTGTGGCTTCATGGTATTCTGGAAAGTTTTAAGTGACTTTCTTTGAAGAGAGCTACTTAATGCCAATGATTAAAGAAAACACTTGTTTATAATTATCCAGACATAGACTGGAACAATGCTGAAACAAGAGCAGCATGCAAAAATGTATTTAAGGACTATCATCCCAAAATGCTGCTAAAAGCTATTAACCAGTATGTGTTAATTGCCACAGCATTCATATTAATTTTCACTTCAGGCTCGACATTGTGGAATATTTCCCCTGATACATTTTAAACAAAGTTTAATTTAAGGAACTGCTTCTATCAACACTTATGAAAATTAACAACCAAGCAATTAGCACTCATGAATTATCCCTTCCCCCATGCTCTCTGCAGCTTCCCCGTTAAAACAGTTTCTAACAGAGAAATGGTTCCTTTCTAACAAGTTAACATCACCAGAGTCACAGTTGTCTATATGAACCAGAAGTGGGTCTGCCTTTCTAAGCACCTGTCAAGGCAAACATTCTCCTTACCTTTAGAGTAGAATTTAACTAAGTCAAATAAGAAAGATATTTAACATTTTAGTGAACTGCCAAGCAATTACTAATATGAACTACCTTTTTACCTGATGTTTAAAATATATCCACTGCCAAAAAATAAATAAACAATCTAATTAAGTAAATAGGAGAGACAGTATCACTGGTCAGGAGAGGGAGAGGGGAAGGAGGAGAGGGGGAGAGGAAAGAGGAGAGAAAGAGGGGGGGAGAGAAGGTGAGGGGGGAGGGGGGGAGAGAGGGAGAGAGGGAAAAGGGGAGAGGGAGGGAGGGAGGGAGAGGAACAGAAGTGGGATATTTGTTGATCACTTCCTATGGCAGTGATGGGCAATCTTTTGAGCTTGGTGTGTCAAAATTCACCAAAAAACCAAACATAACTCGGGTGGTGTATCACTTCAAGAAAAACGGCCTAACAGGAAGTCCCAGAACTAGACGCTCTGTGCCAGAGTTCTGTTGTTTTGGCCTCCAGACCTCCGGCACAGAGTGTCTACACTACAGCCAATGTTCTATCCTCGGCTACTGCACCTGGCCGTGCAGGCGCCAAGGATGAAACGTCCTTCTTGGTATGCGGCCCCATACTCCTCTGGTATGCGGCCGTGTGTCATCAGAAATGGCTACGCGTGTCAGTGCTGACACGCGTGTCATAGGTTCGCCATCACGGTCCTATGGCTTCCTCTTGCTAAACAGTTCTTATCTCATTTAATTCTCATGAGGAAGATACACTGTCATCATCTCATTCCATATGAGGACTAGAGCTTCCAGAGGTGAAGTAACTAGCCTGAGGTCATACGCTAAGTAGAGGAGTCAGTCTTCAAACAAGTGTTGATTTGCTCACAAACTAAATTATGCTGCTTCTCATAGTGCTGGGCACTTTATTCTATAGCATTATCCTACTTGGCAATCTCATCTGCCTGTGAGGAAGAAACTGTTTTCATATGTAAAGAAACAAGTCTGGAGAGGGTAAAAGACCTGACTGAGATGACACAAATGGTAATCCATACCATTTCCCTGTTAGTAATTGTACTGGCAGAAATGGGCATTTGACCTGCTGACAGTCTATTGATAATATCTGCAAACTCAATTTAACCAAAATAGTGATGACTAACTAGCAAAACCTTACGTGATAAAGCTTGGAAAGGGTCAGATACTATAGTAAAAACACATCTTCATTTAAAGCAGGTGGAGGGAGGGGTAGGGAAGTTTGCTGCCTATCCACAGACCTCCCTTATCACCTCAAAGCAGCTTCTCGTCATACCTAACATTTTCCATATACAACCAAGTCAGAAGGACTGGCACAAGAAGTTTTCTGATCTCTCAACCTCTAGAACAGAGGTTTTGTTCTGTTAATGAAGCTATGTTCAGAGGTCCGGTTTTCAACAAGCCCGAAAAATTCAGGCACATGGTTGAGCCTCATGTTGCCTTGTCCAACTAAGCATTCCCTAAAACCACTTGCAATTGATCTTGGACTTCTTTCAAATTATCATTAAACAGATATATTAATAATCTATAAATCTAAACCAGGTCACAGGTAGCATCACCAATTTGCCAATGAAATAATATAAACATAATAATAAACCTGATCAAAAACATTGTCAAAATTACAACAAAGCATATGCCTAAGTACAGCCTTCCAGGAATCAATCAACAACACACAATACAACATACAGATAATGTATTATAGAACCGTACCCCTGAAACCTATATAACTTTGTTAACCAAAGTCATCCCAATAAATTCAATTTTTAAAAACTTCAAAATAGAAATCAAGCACAAAAATAAAAGAAATCAATCAAGCACAATTTTAAAAAAATGAAATTATTAACCAGTATAAGAACAAAAACTTATTTGAAAGTATTCACTTGAATTAGCACAACGGCTGAGAGATGCTTGCCCTTAGAATCCCTAAACCCAGCAACAATGCAGCCTGCACAGACCGCCAGACACTGGATGTGCCAGGTTAGCCACAATGTAATTGTAAAGCCCTATCAAAAACAAAATCCTTTCCTCAAATCCAATGCTAGCTTAATCTTAAACTGGATTTCACAGCAGTCAGTCTCTTGAGGAAATACATAATTAAGTAGTTTTTTAGCATATTTAATTAGACCCCAAACTCTTCCCAGTCCCTTTTCTCCCCAATTATGTACCATTTGCCCAAGAGACCTAAGCAACTCAGCTAATTATGTAAATAAGGCAAGCATTATTCCCCAGAAAAGCATTGTGAATATTTGTAGGGAAAAAACTACATATTTTAGTGGTTTAACAAACCTTAAGGGAAAAAAAATAGGACTAGTAAAATACATGAGAAAACCTTATATTTGAGGCAAAAAACATAAAGTTCCATGACAAGACAGTGAATCATTTAAAAAAACACTCATTTCGCTTAAATATTAGCTGAATAAAAATAAAATAATTTTAAGTTACAACAGTAACAAAACTTTAATGCTGAATGTCAGATGATTTATGGGAAGAATCAATCTGAAAATTATTAAAGCGACTCTCAGAGAAAAGGCTTTATTATCAAGGGGTTGACAGGATCTTAACTCCAGAGGCAGACATGGTGCTGTTATAACTACTACAATCCCATTATTATGCAATCACAAAATGCTAATTTGATCATTTTGAGGTGTTATTTGAATAGTCATTTTAATTTCTAGGTTACAAAAAGGCTTGACTCAAGTATAATTCTCTATTAATCATTGAGATGTCACTGAATATCATATTGATGCATTTCACAAAGATAAAGACTAATTTAATATGTACAGTACAATATCCTTCAAATATTAGCCACTTTCATTACATATCTGCCAAATGCATCAATATTAAATAATAGATGAGAACAAGGGTTTAATTGTATTTTAGCATTGTAATATCTAGTATAATAATAAAATAGCATCTCATCACAAGATAGACTTATATAAATCTTTCTTAATCAATGTGGAACAGTGGACTGCCCCATGCTCACATTCTTTGCTGATTACAAATACACTTGACATGACAAAAGCATCGAGAGCCGTCAGTGTAAAAACACATCTAACAAAAATAATTCTTTTGTGACTGAGGAAATGACTTCTTCACATTTTTTAAAAATTTCTCTGTTGCCTGACCAGGCGGTGGCGCAGTGGATAGAGCTTCGGACTGGGATGCAGAAGACCCAGGTTCGAGACCCCGAGCTCGCCAGCTTGAGCGCGGGCCCATCTGGCTTGAGCAAAAGCTCGCCAGCTTGGACCCAAGGTCGCTGGCTCCAGCAAGGGGTTGCTCGGTCTGCTGAAGGCCCCGGTCAAGGCACATGTGAGAAAGCAATCAATGAACAACTAAGGTGTTGCGACGGCAACGAAAAACTAATGACTGATGCTTCTCACCTCTCTCCTTTCCTGTCTGTCTGTCCCTATCTATCCCTCTCTCTGACTCTCTCTGTCCCTGTAAAAAAAAAAAAAAAAAAAAAAAAATTCTGTTACTTCAGAAGTTAGACTTAAACCAAGCAGAGATCATAACCTTCTGAAAAATTAAAACCTAAGTTTTTATAAAAGAATCTAATGGTATGATAAAAATTCTAGAATATAATATATATTTTTTTAAATTTCTTTTTATTGTATTCATTTTAGAGAGGAGACACAGCGAGAGAGAGAGAGAGAGAGAGAGAGAGAGAGAGAGAAAGAAAGAGAAAGGGGGGAGGAGCTGGAAGCATCAACTCCCACTTGTGCCCCGACCAGAGCAGTGCAGGGTTCCGAACTGGCGACCCCAGCGCTCCCAGGGCGACGCTCCATCCACTGCGCCACCACAGGTCAGGCTAGAATATAATATTTTAAAAGATCTATACTATTTTGTTGGCATCAAAGCATTAATACATAATGAATATTCCAGCAATTATATCCTCAAACAATGAAATGGCTCAGGCAATAGAAGCAAATAAATTCCAATCATGTATCCTAACCAGTAACTGCTCGTGTATCTAAACGAATTAACTAATTAATTTAAGAAAAAGATAGCCTACAATCCAACTTGCCATTTTCCAGAGGCTGACATTCTTGTCCCCTAGGAGGACCCTTCCTTCTCTTTGCTGCATTCCACAAGAAAAAACAGGAGAAGGTGGCAGGGGCAAGCTTACAGGGAAGCTTTGCAACAATTCAATCTCTAAATGACTAACAGTACTTTCAGGTGTTTTTTGAAGAAAACTCTGAGCATATTATGTATGTTTATGTTATTTATGCATTTTGTTTCCAGTTCTTGTTCTCCTTCCCCACCAACATCAAGAGCCTCACATGCCTATGGCCATAGATGCTCACTTAAGCCTAAGAAACATGCTGCATTGTATGAGGTAAAAGCATTTTGAAAAAAAACACACACAAAAAAAACCATCTTGCTCAAAGATGACAACTGAGAGCAGCAGCACATAACCAGAACCTGAATGTGAGAAATGCAAACATAAGCAAAGAGATGTATGTTTATTAATTGCAATGGCGTTGAAATAAGACAAATTGTACACAACCCCTCCAGGCAACAAGCTATCACTCAGCACCCCTACCCATTGCCAGACAGCAAACATAATGGCAATAAATATAAAAATCAACTGCTACTGACTTCTGAAAGAGGAGGCCCCAGCTCAGCAGACACAGAAAGGCAGGGAATTGGGGGAGGGGGTATGCACATGAAACTACACTCCCCCTAAAACAGTGGCCATTTTCCTAAAAAGAAAATAAACTAATGTTACAATTGCAAACTGTTAAACAAGAAAAAATAAAGTCTCCTGCATAGCAAGGGTCAAACAAGATTTCCTACAATGAAACACTAACAAGCAAAGCAATGGCCCAGAATTCTGAAATGAAGCTCTAACCCTAACAATTTCTGTAGTTATAATAAAGAATCCGACAAGGCAGTGCTGCCTCCCAGAACCACTTTCAAGGCTTTCACAATACAATTAGGCCTTGATTAATCACAACCCAACTAATTCAAACTCTCAAGTACACTTAGAAGATAAAAAAAAAAAAAGACAAAAACATATAGACATATTTCAGGACTGGTTTTGTTTTAATCCTTCGAAACATATTAGTTTGGAAACAACATTAAACCCAATTCAGACCTTTCTACAGCGCTGGACTTAGAATATGTGAGTGACATTCTATTACTCTGAGTTATTTTTTAAACCCCAAATCTAATAACAACAACAATAATATTGCTATTATTATTATATCAACAACTCCACTCAGTTGAGGTTTTACTTAAAGCAGCGATTTTCAACCTTCTTTGTCCTGTGGCACACGTAAACTACTAAAACTTTGTGGCTCACTAACAAATATGCTTTTTGCCAATCTGACATAAACTAGGTATAAGTTTGATTGACTTATAAAAAATAATAATAATAATAGTAATTATTACCTACGCTCTTTGCTCCAAAGCAGCTTTTTAAAAAGAAGGTGCCTATATTTGTATATAAGGATTTCTGGTAACAAGAATTAACCAATCAGATGAAACCTTATTATGCGACGTGACCAATAACAAGCAACTCCATTATATGGCCTATATATTTATGGTTCAAGACAAGGCATTCACACCAGATGGCTATTGTTGTGTTGGTTGTTGTCATTCTCTTATTTGACAATCTAAGGGAAAAGAGGTCAGTGCCCCTCACTACATAGTCAGGTAATACATGTTTAAATATTCTTGGGACACACCAGTTGAAAATCGCTGACTTGAAGGGACAAACTTTCACTTTTACTTACCTTGCCATCAAATTTAGAATACTCATTAAAAGGGTTATTCAGCTGCAGAGGGCACTGCTCCAGGCGTACAGATAATATTGACTGCTTTCCAGAACTTGAAGGTTTCTCTTTAAGGGATTTCTTTTCAAACAGTGACTTTAACTCCTGGGCTGTGATACAAAAGGAAAATATAAACATCTTTGTGAGAGACAGCCTGTCCACCTTCCCTAAAAAGCCTTCCTTGGAACCTTAAAGAGGGAGGGTCCACAGCTATCCCACTTTTAGGAATATACCCTAAGAACACCATAGCACTGTTCAAAAAGAAGAAATGCGCCCCCATGTTCGTGGCAGCATTGTTCACAATAGCGAAGATCTGGAAACAGCCCAAGTGTCCGTCAGAAGATGAGTGGATTAAAAAGCTTTGGTACATATATACTATGGAATACTACTCAGCCATAAGAAATGATGACATCGGATCATTTATAACAAAATGGATGGACCTTGATAACATTATACGGAGTGAAATAAATCAGAGAAAAAGAAAAACTGAGAACAGCATGATTTCACACATAGGTGGGACATAAAAGTGAGACTATGAGACACGGACAAGAGAGTGGTGGTTACAGGGTGGGGGGAGGGAGGGGAGTGTAGGACAGGGAGGAGGGGAGGGGCACAGGGAAAACCAAATAGAAGGTGACAGAGGACAATTTGACTTTGGGTGACGGGTATGCAACGCAATTGAATGATAAGACAACCTGGAGATGTTTTCATTGTACATATGTACCCTGATTTATTGGTGTCACCCCATTAAAATTAATAATAATAAAATAAAATTTAAAAAAAAAAGAGGGAGGGTCCAGGGACATATTTAGATCTAATGTGCACATAAAGTCTCACATATACTTCAATGTTTGTGCTCTGGAAAACAGTAAGGTCAGGGTTGTCTATTTCGAGCTAGGGTTTAAGGAGGGGCAAAGTCAGACAAACCAACCAAGCGGCCATTCTGTAAGAAGCACATTCACAGCTGGAAGACGTGAGCTTTGGCCCTGCTCTGCCACTTCTAGCTATGTAATACTGGACAATTCTCAAAACCTTTCTGGGCCTGTCTAACTAGATAATCTTGAAGAGCTCTCCTGGCTCTAATTTGTGTGATTCTGGAATTCTAGTTCCTCAAAGTCAAAGTCCACATCTTAATCCTCACATTCTCCAATGACACCTGGCACAAAAATCAGGAAGACAAAGCTGAGGAGGAGGAAAAGGAAAAAGGCTATTATAATACTAGTAGCTAATACTAGAAGCAAGCCAATGTTAACTCCTCAGAAGCAGCCTATGAGACAAATACTAGCTTTATCTCAATCTGTCAGTGTGGAAACTACTTAAAGCTCAGGGCATTTTAATTAGTCCTAGGCCACATACCCAGGTAAGCAGCAGAGCCAAGGTCTGCACCCAGCCAAGACTCCTAGCCATTAGGAACATACGAACAAAGTAGACCCTCAAAAAATTTTTTTGCATGAATCAATGAATAAAATAATTACTGAGGGAATTTTGATTCAATATTCATTAGAAAACCAAGGCAAGTTAGTTCTACATCTTCTCAAATATCACTTAATTCTCTAAATTAATCTGAGTATCATTTAAGGTAGTAAGTAGCTCAGTGATAAGTACATAGGCATTTATTACACATTTTATTTTTGAGAATATTTGCTTGGTTTTTTAAATAAATCAATCTCAGACCTTAAAATCTGCAGTAAATAAATTCAGCTCCATTCTATTCTTGAACACAGCCGAAGTAAACTGAGAAATCAAACAGAACTCTAAGATAGTCACTTAGAACTTTTTAAAAACTAATCTTTTCGTCCTGGCCAGTTGACTCAGTAGATAGAGTGTCAGCCTGATGTACAGACATCCTGGGGTCGATCCCCAGTTAGGGCATAAATGAGAAGTGACCATCTGCTTCTCTGTCCCTTTCTCTCCCCCTTTTCTCTCTCTTCTCCTCTTGTAGCCAGTGGCTCCGTTGGTTCAAGTGTTGGTTGGCCCTAGGCAATGAGAATAGTTCAGTTGATTTGAGCATTGGCCCCAGGTGGAGGATGCCAGGTAGATCCTGGCCAAGTCACATGTGGGAGTCTATCTCCCCTCCTCTCACTTAAAACAAACAAAGAAAAATAGCAACCACTATCTTTTCAACACACTAGTTGGGCAAATTAATCAAATGAGTCCCTATAGATTTTAAGTGGCAAACCAGGAGAAAAGTACTCAAGTCTTTTTTATTTTTATTGTTATTTTATTTTTAATTTTTATTTATTGATTTCAGTGAGAGAGGAAGAAGAGAGACAGAGACAGGAATAGCTCAATGTACGTACCCTGACCGGGAATCAAACCAGCAACCTCTGCACTTAGAGACAAGGTTCTAACCAACTGAGCTATCTGACCAGAGAAACCCAAGTCTATTTTAAAATGTGGCACTGGACTATCCAATTCCAGATTCTGAACATTTAAGTATATGAAATCAACAAATATTAAATGCACACTAGAAAAAGGTATAGATTAATAGATTAAAGTGGCATTTTAAATATTAGAAATACTATTCTACCTGTAATCTATTAACAATTTTATTGCTACACTTTGGAAAGGAACGATCCTTTATTAAATACCTACTATGAGCCAGAACAAGGCTAGCTGTCTTCTCTCCTTGTCCTCACAGCAATTCTAAGAAATAGGTTACTACCAGTCCATTAACAAACTGCGGTACAGCAAACAGAAGTAACTTACCAAGGTCACACAACTGTTAACAGCAGGGTTAGGGGTAAAGTGATGATTTATTTATTAACTCTTCCATTGTTACACTAATTCACACTTAGACCTCTGTCTTCAACCTCTGACATTACCCTCTTCCTTCCTTGCCTCCTACATCACAGGGAAATAGAAACAACCAAAAGAGAGCTCCTGCATGATCTCACCTACACCTCTACTATCTTCCCTATTACCGTGGATGAACTGCCCATATCCCACTACAGACTCAAGGTCATCGCTCAAGCAATTCTCTCCATCTCTCTTCCATTTTCGACTTTTCCTTCTTATTGGTTTAGTCATATTAGCATAATAAACATACTGAAATATTGCTCATTTAAAATAAAATCCTCCTTTGATCTCATGCTCCCTTCTTGTTACTCCCTATTTTTTTGTTTCTCAAAATGGTTGTCAATACTCTTGCTCTCCAATTCCTCTTCTCTCATTCACTGAACCTACTCCAATCAGGTCCAACCACTTCACCAAAGCAGCTTTCTTCAAGATCCCCAATGACAAAATGGTTGTCAATACTCTTGCTCTCCAATTCCTCTTCTCTCATTCACTGAACCTACTCCAATCAGGTCCAACCACTTCACCAAAGCAGCTTTCTTCAAGATCCGCAATGATCCCTTGGTCAATCTTTAAAAAAATATTTATTGATTTTAGAGAGAGGAAATACAGAGAAAGAAGGGGGGGCAGGAAGCATCAACTGGTAGTGGCTGGGTTTTGTCCGTGCCTTGCGTGGGCAAGCCCGGGATTTTGAACAGCAACCTCAGCGTTCCAGGCTGACGCTTGATCCCCTGCGCCACCACTGATCAGGCTATTGGTCAATTTTTAATCCTCCTTGTACAAGATCTCTTGGTGGTATCTGACACTGTCATCACACCTTCCTTTTTGAAACATTTCTACCACTGGTTCCAGGACTCCACTGCTTCTCAACCTAACTTTCAGGCTATCCCTTCTCAGTCTCCTTGCTGATTCCTCCTCCTCCTTTTTCCTCTGGTTGTTGGCATCCCCCAAGGCATAGGACTTGGACCTTTTCTTTTCTCTATCTATGGTCACACCCCTAGTGATCCCATCCAGCCTTATGCTTTATATATCATCTACAAGAGGCAAAACTAAATTGTGTTGCTATAAATCAGAACAATTGCCTCTGGGAAGTAGCCTGAATAGAAAGGGGCACCAAGGAACTTTCTGGGGTATAGAAATGCTCTAGACCTGATTAAAATGCTAGTTACAAAGATACATGTTTGTTAAACGTCATCAAACTGTATACACTTAAAATCTCTACATTTCAATATATGTAAAGTACCTTGTTAAAATAATAAAAAGGGAAAGCCTAAAGGAATATCCTCTACCTGCTTATAATTTCCAAGTGATTATTCCTAGACCTAAATATTCCTTAAAATTATAAACTTACATACTCAACTTTCTATTTGACCCTTCATTGGAATGTCCAATAGGTATCTCAAACTCTTCATGTCCATAACCAAACTCTTCGATCTTCCCCCAAACCTACCCTTCTCATAATCTTCTCCTCAGTTAATGGCAACTCAATCCTGTTAGGCCAAAGGGGCAAAAAAAAGAAAATCTTAAACTGTTTTTAATAATCGTATTGTTCGTAATACACTAGTATTTCTATGTGGAACCAAGTTTTCAGTATAAGAGAAAATATACATAAACACAAAATTTAAGAAGTAAATAATCTATAATCTCAAATTGAATTGAAATTATCATTATTGACCCACATGTATTTCCTCTTAAAAAGAAACTATTTTCTTCTGAGCCCTATGCCCTGAAAGGTCGAGGAAGAAAACCAACCCAGTGAGAACCTCTAGAACTCATGCTGTGGTCTCTTAATGTCATTGGCTAGTAAAAAGAACTGAGACTCCTTGGGGAAATTACTGATTCCTGATTTAGGGAAGGAAACATGTAAGAGGTATCTCAAACATCTTCCCATACAAGAAAGCTATGAAAGATACTGAAATTGTGTCAAAAAATTTAAAAGCCAGTGTGAAGGAACTCACTATACAAATGGACAATTTTAGCATAAAAAGAATAACTACAATGAACTGAAAAATAATACTTTAAAAATCTGAGTTCACCTTGACCAATGGTGATGCAGTGGATAAAGCATCAACCTGGGACGCTGAGGACCAAGGTTCAAAACCTCAAGTAGTGACTGGCTTGAGTGTGGGATCATTCGACTTGAATACAGGCTCACCATCTTGAGCACGGGGTTGCCGACTTGAAGCCCAAGGTCACTGGCTCAGGGGAGCCCCCCACCCAGTTAGGCACATATGAGAAGCAATCAATAAACAACTAAAGTGCTGCAACTACTATGATGCTTCTCATCTCTCTTCTTCCTGTCTCTCTCTCTCAAAAACACACAAACAAAAAAACCTGAGCTTATAAAGATACAAAGGGGGAAAACCTTCACTGGTCATCTATATAGGATGCTAGAAAACAAACTCTTAATTCTAAAAGCTACTAGCAAAAGAAAAGCATCAGTACTTATTCTGCCTTTTTTGCAAGGACTACCATATTTCTCCATGTATAAGACGCTTCTATGTATAAGACACACCTTAATTTGGGGGCCCAAAATTTGGAAAAAAAAGTATTACATAAAGTTATTGAACTCAAGTTTTATTCATCATAAAATTCATGTAACTTCTCATCACTGTCAAAACTCCCATCTATTAGCGTGTCTGATGATGAATCAATCACTGTCTTCATATATTGCCTCGTCCTCAGTTCCATCTATGGTATTTGAAATGCCACAACCACTGTAATAAGATGCACCCAATTTTTAGACCTCAAATATTTTGAAAAAAGGCATGTCTTATACATGGGGAAATATGCTATATGCAAGGGTTATTAAATAATAGATTAGGGAAAAACTTTTTCTTACATAAAACATTAATAAATGAAGACTGATAAAATTAGAAATCACTACAACTCCTAATGAAATAATACATCTAGGTAATGCCCTTCAATGGCCACAAAAATCACTAGATGAAAAGCTGATGAGAGTAACTTAATATGTGATTCTACCATCAACCTTAATACCGCAAAAAAGACAAGGAATTCCATGCTTCCTAATATGAGGCAATAGGAAGTACAGAGCAGCATGTACAAAATATCCTTGCCAAAAATCAAACTTCAATCTGAGCAAGTTTCTAGTAACTACCAGTATAGGAAATTAAAAGGACAGAGGAGCATATTAAATGAGACCATCAGGATACAATTAGCAAAATTGAGAATGCAGAAAATTCTACAGGAGAAATGGCCCAGTTTCTTCAACTAATAAATTACAAAGAAAAAAGTGAAGGAGAATCTATACATTAAAAAGGAAATGAGGCATGTTAACCAAAAGTAAGGCATGGACCTTAGATCTAGACCTGAACAAATGAACTGAAAGAAAAAGAAGAAAAGAAGCACTGGAAACAATCATGGAAATGTATGATAATATTTAAGAATTACTGCTAATTATTTGGAGAATGGTGGTAGCACCATTTTCTTAAGTGTTAAAAGCACACACACACAAATTTAAGTATGAAATTATATACAGTGTGTCTGTAAAGTCACAGTGCACTTTTGACCGGTCACAGGAAAGCAGTGCACCATGACTTTACGGACACACTGTACTAGCTAGGATTTTCTTAAAACGTAATCTGGGAGGGGTGGGAACAGGAGGTGAAAATATCAATGACACAAGACCACCCATATGTTAATAACTGCTGAAGCTGGGTGATGATTGTGTGGGAGTTCATTATGCCATTCTTCCTACTTTTGTATATGCATAAAATTTTCTATAATAAAAAGCTGTATTAGCCTGACCAGGCGGTGGCGCAGTGGATAGAGCATCAGACTGGGACGCGGCAGACCCAGGTTCGAGACCCGGAGGTAGCCAGCTTGAGCGCAGGCCCATCTGACTTGAGCAAAAGCTCGCTAGCTTGGACCCAAGGTCACTGATTCCAGCAAAGGGTGGCTGGGTCTGCTGAAGGCCCGCGGTCAAGGAATGTGTGAGAAAGCGATCAATGAACAACTATGGTGTCGCAACAGCAATGAAAAACTAATGATTGATGCTTCTCATCTCTCTCTGTTCCTGTCTGTCTGTCCCTATCTATCCCTCTCTCTGTCCCTGTAAAAAATAAAAAAATAAAATAAAAAAGTTGTATTAAAGGAAATTAAGCTAGAAATAAAAGGTCACCTATCACCTCACTACTCTGATTGTATCACCTCATCCAAAGTAAAAATTAAATTCCTTACAAGATCTTCCATGATCAAGTCTCTCACTATTTATTCCTCTGATCTCACTCTTCCCCTTACTTACTGTACTTCAATCAATAAACATCCTTCTTTGCTGTCCCTGGAATATATCAGGCACATTTCTGTCATAGAACCTTTTCATTTGCTGTTCCCTGCTTTAGAACACTCATCTCCCTCTATCTGCCTGGCTCACTCCTTCACTTCCTTCAGATGTCTCTGCTCAACCACCACTTCCCAATGAGTCCTTTCCTGATCACTCCATATAAAATAGCAAAATCCTTGCCTCATATTCCTTATGGCCCTCATCTGGCTACATTTTTCTCTGTGCTCCTTATCCCATTCTGACATGCTATGTTTCTATACTGTCTTATTTCCCCCACAAGCTCCTTAAGGGCAGGGACTTAGTCTTTTTTTTTTTTCCTGAAGTGAGAAGCAGGGAGGCAGAGAGACACACTCCTGCATATGCCAGACTGAGATCCATCCGGCATGCCCACCAGGGGGCGATGCTCTGCCCTTCTGGGGTGTTGCTCTGTTGCAATCAGAGACATTATACCATTCTTACTAGCACCTGAGGTGGAGGTCATGTAGCCATCCTCAGTGCCCGGGCCAACTTTGCGCCAATGGAGCCTTGGCTGCAGGAACAGAAGAAAGAGATAGAGAGAAAAGAGAGGTGGAAGGATGGAGAAGCAGATGTGCACTTCTCCTGTGTACCCTGACCGGGAATCAAACCCAGGACATTCAACAAGGGACCGACACTCTACCACTGAGCCAACGGGCCAAGGCTGGGACTTTGTCTTGCTTACTGCTAGATCCTCTAGGCCAGGAGTCCCCAAACTATGGCCCGTGGGCCACATGCGACCCCCTGAGGCCATTTATCAGGCCCCCACCGCACTTCCAGAAGGGCACCTCTTTCAATGGTCAGTTAGAGGAGCACAGAATGTATCCGCACCCATAGTTCCCATTGAAATACTGGTTAGTTTGTTGATTTAAATTTACTTGTTCTTTATTTTAAATATTGTATTTGTTCCCGTTTTGTTTTTTTACTTTAAAATAAGATATGTACAGTGTGCACAGGGATTTGTTCATAGTTTTTTTTATAGTCCGGCCCTCCAACGGTCTGAGGGACAGTGAACTGGCCCCCTGTGTAAAAAGTTTGGGGACCCCTGCTCTAGGCCTACAAAGCACCTAGGTGTCCTTGCATATTGTAGAAATTTAATAAATACTTGTTGAATGAATAACTGTGGACCAGAGAGGTAGAAAAAGTAGTTGTAGGATAGGGAGATCTGCAGGAGCAATGAGAGAGCAGATGGGCACAAAGAAGCAGAGACAAAATCAAGGAAGTCATGAGAGCTGTTCTTTCTAATTCCAAGCCATTCATAAAGTACAGCTACACTTGCCAAGTTACTCAACTTCATGTTGCTCTTTTAATTTCAACTCTACTTGCTTCTTTTATTTGCAACTGAAAAATGCTAACCAATAAAAAAGAAGTCCCCAACAATCTCAAAACTGAAAAAACAATAGCCTAAATATTTAATTACCAGGTTTATAAGAAAGCACATACTATATCATACAAAAATAGAAGCATGCATATTAGAACTAATAAGGGTTCAGTAAGTGGGTGGATACAAAACATATTATAAAAACAATAGATTTTTTGCCCTGTTCAGATAGCTCAGGTGGTTAGAGCCTCATCCTGATATGCAAAACTTGCTGGTCATTCCTAGTCAGGGAACATAGAAGAACATATCAATGTTTCTGTCTCTCTCCCTTCCACTTTTACCAAAAATTAATAAAAAATTTTAAAAAACAATAAATTTCTTTATAATAGCAATAAGACAATTATGAGGAAGATAATATTATTTACAAGGGTAACATGAAATACAAAACATATAGAAATAACCTTAATATAAGAACTGTAAAAGTGCAGGAACAATACAGAGACAACACAAAAAACTGCATTTGTGTAATACCTGCATCTACAAAAAATAAAATATAATTATAGGAATGATTAGAATATTTAAAAAATATATGCCCACATATATAGAATCTTAATAAATCCATTATAATATTAACAGTAGCAGTTTCTCAGAACGTGAGATTATTGGTAGCTTTTCATTTCTATACTGTTTTCAGATTTTCTATAAATTTTTTTTTATTATTAATAAAGAGGCTTTGGCAACTTTCCTGAACCCTGGCCATAGCTGACATACAGATAAGTAAAGGAACAAGGCACACTGAAGACTCCTCAATATCCAAAGTTTCAGGAGCAACCCCTTTCTGACCACAGTGTGGGAGAATAAAACAGAGTGGAAAGACTAGCATCTCTGGCTAGCTGTCTTCTCCCCTGCCCGGGAGAATAATTCTGGCTTTGCCATTTACTACTTGTGGTTCAGAAAAGTTACTTAGCCTCTAGGCTACAGTTTTCTGACCTATAATGTAGAAATATTAATAGCTAATTTGTTTAATTTGCATGAAGATGAAGCAAACTTGGTGGCTGGCATGTTATAAACCAGTAATCCTCAGAACTAGCTACTCATCAGAATTGCCCAGAGAGCTTCTGAAGAATAGAGATTTATGGACTCCAATCTCTAGCTACTCAAACAGGAATTCCATGGGTAGGGCCTAGAAATGTATATGGAATGTCATTATAACATGCACTTTTAGATGCATTTCTGATTTTCTTACAGCCACTCCATCTGTGAACTGCTGTCTTAAGACCAGTAACAAAAGTTACATAAAGAAAACTTCAGGAATATTCATAAATAATTGATAAAAACTACATTATTGCTTTGAGTTGCTATCTAACTTCATGTGTAAATAGCCTTGTCTTCCAATCAGACTTCAAACTTCTTGAGGACAGGTATCACATAACCTCCCTAAGCACCTAGCACAGAATTAGTGTGCACACAAAAGTTATGGAAGAAATACTTGTTAAATGACTCAGTGAATAAGAGTAATAGCTAAATTTGTAAAGAATATATCAAAACCATTTAAAAACAATAAAACTAAAAATCCTGGGACCTTGATTCAACACTATTCCTAGCAAGGTTGTCTCCCAATAACCACCTGCCATTTACTCATGCAGTTTTGGTTACGCAAGTACTGAAAGCATGTCACTAAGGTATTTCATTTATCATGAGGTCTCACAGCATAAGGACCAGTAAGTTCATGAAGAACTTCGGGGTATGGGCCAGATGGCCTCTAAGATCCCTTCCAACTTCTCTATTAAAAGGCTGCAATTATGCTGTCTTAAAAGATAGACTTCATTTAGACAGTAATTGTGGAAGAATATTCCTGCGGAGGTCATCATATTCATAATGATGTTTCTTCTAGTGGAAAATGAAATAAAACAAAGAAAAACAAGTGAAAGGATTTTAACAAAACATAAGTAGCAGGAAAATAATGAAGGAAGAAAGAAATGATAACTAACCAAATTTCTCAATTAAGATCAAAAGGATCTGGCCATGGCATTTCTTGCCAGAAGAGAGTAAATGTTTGAGAGTGGTATGAAAACAGAAACAGCTGCTCAATCTGCCAGGTAGATAGTTAGTGGACTGCTGGCTCCACTTTTCAGGATACCCAGAATGCCAAGCTGTGGTAATGATGGAACCCAGCTTAACAGAGAATTCAAAGACATTCCTTTGTGCATTGATGAGGTTCAAGCTTAATGTCAGGAATAACCAACCACCAGGCAGGCTGCTGGTCTGGCCAGAATCAAGGTCAGTATTTCAAAGCAAGAAGAGGCATATAAAGGAGCTTTTCCAGAAATAAGATCAGGTAGTCAATTATTGAAAATGTGAGAGACTAAAATAAGAGGAAAGAAAACTGGGGGAGAGAGAAGTATGCCTATATAATATACAGGGTAGTTAACAAATGAAAGCAAAAAAGGGACTATTTATTTCTCCAGAATATTCTGTGAATCACAAAACAGAAGTGGATTAGACTTTAAGGAGTGAGTGCTTTTACTTTACACATTCCTTTCATTAGATGTATCTAATTATTAGATTATAAATTGTATCAAAATTTAAATGAAAGAATTTATATCTCACATTGTAAAAGGATTAATGCAGCTATATTTGAGGTGCTCTATTCACCCTATTATTTACTCATGATTTTTTAAAATGAGGAAGTGAAGGCAAAACAAAGGGCAGCTGGAGAGATGGCTTAGATAAGATGACTTTTCCTTAAGAAAAGATTAAAAGAAAAAGCATTAAGATATATAAAAGTAAACAATATAAATCATATAAAGGTTCTTCAGTTTGTACTAAATACAACAGAGAGAAGTATTAACTGGTTCAACAACAACAAAAAAGCCAGTCTGGAGAGAGTTTTAAAACATCAAGAAGAAGTCATAGAAATGAGATATAAGAAAAGAGTAGAAATTCTGGTTCTACACATTCATCATTTAGAAGCAACCACTAGAAAACCAGACCCACTGAGCACACTCGGGTTAACAATCATAGTAGGAGAAAGCAGTAACCACTTTCTACAGTGTGGTTTAGGAGAAAGAGACTGGCCTTTAGACACAAGTGCGAGATACAAAACATGGCTCTATATGCACTACCACTTCCTAGTCTTGTTACTTTAGCAAGAATAATCTCTCTGAGCCTCTGCCTCATCTGTCTCATCTAATCAATGATACCTACACTTTTAAGATTGGTGCATTGGAGGTAATGCATACAAAGTGCTTAGAAAAGCAATAGATAGGTGCTGATGTTAATGTAATAATCATTAATATTGTTAGCTTTATAATAGTATGTAGCAATGGAGTCAGTCACCGAAAGTTTATTGGACATCTAATAAATGTCAGGGTGGCACTGGGAGGTGCTGGGAAGATACAGAAGACAGACTACAGACATTTCTTTGAAAGGAGAAAAAAGAGAAAGTCTAGGAAATCAGATATAAATCAGATATAAACATTGTAAAATGTTTTTTTTAATTGATTTGGGGGCGGGGGGAGAGAAAGAGAGAGGAACATTTATCTGTTCCTGTACGTGCCTGACCGGGAATTGAACCTGCAAATCTCTGTGCTTCAAGACAAAGCTCTAACCAAATGAACTATCTGGCCAGGATGTCACTGAAAAATATTTTAATAGCACTTTATTTTGATTTTTTCAAAAGTCTTCTTCTTGAAACTGAAGCTTTAAAATACATAATATGACCAGCTTCTTGATGTACATATGAACATATACTGAAAATGCTAATAATACCAGTAAAATAATGGTTTTTAAGCTAAAAAAGAATTAGCATAGGCGCAAAAAAAGATTGTTAATGGGGCCACTAATAAGGCAAGATAAAGTCTAGGTTAGAACTGCCAGGAGGAATCTATAACCCAGAGGCCCTTCCAAATCATAGGTACTCCTTGGCGCTAAGAACAAGGTACTGGCACAACAGTTTGTACAAACTGAGCCTGCCTTGCACACATCAATAACTTTGACCCAGAACAAAGAGTGGCCAAAAAGCCAAGACCTAAAGAACACCCAGTGTCAGAGGACCAAGCTGCCCAAGTGAGAGTTCAAAGCTGAAAACACAAGAGGTATGTGCCCCGACGATTTAAAAGAATGACTTAAAAATAAAAGCTCTTAGATATATGCACTAAATATTTAGTATACACTAAATATATAAATCTCAAATTAACAATTAAAATTATTTCCATTTACCTGATTGCTTAGAATTTCTTTCTTTCCACTGAATATTTTTGCATTTGATCTGGTTTTGTCTCTCTTTTCGGAGTCGTTCTAATCTTTGAGCTTGAAAAGAAATATTATAACTATAAGTTTGTCAATGAAAGTTTACTATAAACAAAGACATAATTAACTACCTTTATATGAATAAAGATGTTTTATATTGCAAATGAAGGGGAAAGTCATAAAATTTTAAAGGTGGCACCCCTGAAAAGCAAATACCAACAAAAACATGAAAATATCGTTGATTTATAATTGAAATTAGAGGATATAAAACATTAATAGAGATCATAAAGATAGTATTAACATGGAAGAGAATAATAAAATGTGAAAACTTCTGTGATTAATATGACATTTCATTATATAAATCATTAATAACGGTCTTAAAGGAATTTTAATGCACAAATGAACTGAAGTGAATATTACATTACAGGAATAAAATTACTGTTATGAATTACTCTACCCGTTTCAAAAATTAAAGATAAATGAACTTAGACTAGACTATTAAAGTTTTAAATATAAAATCCTTTATCTAAAAATCATGAAAATTATAAAATGTCAAAGCTATATAAATTAGCATAGCTTTTCTTCAGTGGGCTGAAACAGTTTATAGGTTGTAAAATAAATGATTTGTATCTTTGTAACATTAGTCAAATCTTAAAAAGAACAATTTTTCTTATACAAAATTTTAAGATATGCTGAAAGGATTAAAAAGTAAATCCTTAATCGTAAGACACCTCACAATCTTAATTAATTATTAGCATCTAAGTGCTAGCTTAAAAATTCCAACAATAACAAAGCATCACCTAAAATTATGCTCTAGTGATTATATTACCACAGGCTGACCAACCTTCAAGGATCAGTTGGAACTGATCTTTTAAATAAATATTGTCCAGCATACATTAACAACTGCTGCATACGGAGACCACAATAAAAAAGAAAGTCACAATGAATGCCATCTCTTGAAATTAGTTTCCTCTTGCACGTCTATCCTGGCACAATGTTAACAAAAAATCAATAAAATAAGTAAATTTATCTTTCAAGGTAAGAAATCATACACTCCTCCTGCCTTAGCACTACGGTAGGGTAACACAAACTAATTTTGCCAGAAATTTAAACTATGCTGGCAAAAGCATCCTGACAATGTCACTTTATCTAACCAAATTCCACTCCATTCAGTTGCAATTAATAAATGTGAAGGGTACAGCCAAAGTAATATAATCAGGAAGCTCTCAACTGAGCAGCACTCTCCTACTGAAATCCATTCAGCCTGTCATATAAGATATCATCTCAATAACGTATAAGGAAGCCAGCTTCAACTACAGAGCTAAGAATCAATGGTTTTAAATTATATTCAAACCTTCACTCAAATCCTATTTTGATAAAAGTTCCTTTAGATACTAGAAAATGCTATTAATTATTTTCATCATGAGAACAAATTATTCTTTGTGGATGTCACAGAATGCTGAATTCTGAACTAAAACCTTAACATGTCTTTTCCCCTGTAAATGTATCCTGCTCTACCTACAGCCTCCTTCATGGACATTTTATATTTGGAACATGAAAATAAACATGGGAATGTTTTCAATGTTCTGCTACATCTGCCACTACTTTTCCTGGGAGGCAGCAGGTTGCTGCTACAGATTAGATTATGTTTTCTGATCCACATGCTCTCCCCCCCAAAAACGGTCTCTTAGAATAATACCCTGTCACTGTAGAACTACACTATATATTCTAAATACCTTATCTAAGTAAAGGCTTTGGTTCATCACATTTCCCTTGAAACACTTCCAAAAACGGTAAGCTGGAAAATGGACAATGATAAGCTTTTAAAAGCTAGTAACTATTATTATTAATATCCACACACCCACCAAAGTTGAGCACTTACAAGCCACAAAGATCAGAGAGTAGAGATCAACTTAATAAAGGTATTGAAAACAGGAGCACCTTTTCCAACCTCACACCCACTGTAGGGACTTCCTATTAAAAATAGCCTTAATAAATATTTACCTGGCTCCCTGTAATCCCCCAGCCCTCACAATTCCTTTAGGGGCAAGAACTGTTCCAGGCCACAGCCCTCCTTGGCTGGTCAGCTGCCTGTATAAAAGGTTCTATATTATGTCAACCTGAAATCTGCCTCCAGGGTGTCTACCAACTAGGACTAACATCGCTCTGTTGAAGGTACTGAAATAAATTCATGTCCCTTTCTACAGACTTTAGAAACAATAGCATCCCATGTCCTTCTTATAGCCAACTTTTTCACCATTCTCCTAAGTTTTTATTCTTCTATTTCTAATTCCAGAGGCTTTCTCAATTCAGTCGTGGAGATGGACATATTGCTTAGATTCACTCCGACTGTTAATACATGCACGTTGTTGTTAATACACAGCCTTTCCCATTAAACCTAGTCCAACGTTATGTATTATTCTATAAGATTGTTTACTGATTTAAAGCTCCAAAGACATGACTAAAAGGCAATGTTTACCTGTATTTGAGCGTCTTCTAATACCAAAGTCCCAACTTGAGGTAATATCGACTGACTGGGCATACACATAGCCCTGAGTCTCACCATTGCTTCCCTGAATTTCTGACCCACTGTCTCCAGGCATTGAAGGAGGATGAATCTTCTCTAGGTCAACATCATGATCAATGAGAACCATCTCACACATTCCTGTGTCATCACTGGTCACATGTGACTGACGAATATGAGCTAGAATGATAGTTGGATTGTCCAAGAAGGCCATCCTTTCTGTGGGCCAATTTCCTTAAAAGGCTATTTTCTCCTCTTCATATTGTTTCACGGGCTCACCTACCTAGAAACATGATGTACACAGCAATATTTAAGAACAAGGCAGAAAATGACTGAAATCATTTTTCAAACAAATTCAGTGTGGTAAAATGCTACCTTGAAAATCAACACGTATCCTTGTACTTAGTCTAAGTTGAAAGGAAATCCTTATGAGCACCAGGGGCTAAGAGGATCCTCCAGTCAATGAGATCTCCACAATGTCAAGGAAAATGGCTTGCTCTCTTAAAAAACAATAGTAACTCCTTAGTCCACTCACAGCATATAACTGCTTTAAAACCACAAGTTTCCCTTTCTTTCCCCTTTACTGCATGCCATCTTCTCATTACTTTATAAGGTAACAGAGGAACAAGCTGCCTTTTCCTCAAATGATGTGCTAAAGTATGAAACTGCAATTTCTTCAGTCTGCATTCCACTCACCCTCGTCAGATGGTGGTGAAGTATCTACCTCAAAGGGCACAGACAATGCTTTCTGAGTTACTAGGAATTTTACCAAAATGTACCGGCAAAGTAATTTTGTTCAATAAATATATTTTCCTTTCCTCTAGTTTAAGATAGTATTGTGCTTATAAAATAAAACTTATTAATCAAACTTGTCTATTACCAGATTAATTTCTTATTTTAGAAACCTAATTATAAGAACTGCTTCCTGAATCCTGTTGAAAATGCAATGTTGTTTATTCTGGGAACAGGATAGCACCTCCTCAGTTAAATGGGAATACTCACCAAAGAAAATACCAGCAAAACTGGGTTCAAATCCTGGCCCTATCACTTGCTACCTATGTGATCAAAATAAGGTTAACCTCTTTGAGCTTGTTTTCTTTCTTCAAAATGGGAGTCTCATATAGGAGATAATGCAGAAAAGTGCTTAGAAGACTACCTGGCACATAATTAAATATTAGCTGTTATTAATATGATGTCGCTAGTAGATATATCACTGCCAATTTGAGCTTTCAATTTTTGTTTAAAGTAATCCAATATCAACAATTTGCCCTTTTTTAGTAAGTTCACAGCAGGTAAAATAAGTACCGTATTTCCCCATGTATAAGACACACCTTTTCCCAAAAAATGTGGGGTCTAAAAACTGGGTGCGTCTTATACAGCGGTTGTAGATTTTTTTACTTGCATTTCCTGCTTTTTGCGCTTGTTTTATACTTTTTTTAAAATTTCTTTTTATTTTATTCATTTTAGAGAGGAGACACAGAGTGAGAGAGAAAAGGAGAAAGAGAGAAAGGGGGGAGGAGCTGGAAGCATCAACTCCCGTATGTGCCTTGACCAGACCAGTGCAGGGTTTCGAACTGGCGACCTCAGTGTTCCCAGGTTGACGCTTTATCCACTGCGCCACCACAGGTCAGGCTGCGCTTGTTTTAGCACTTATTGTTGAAGACGGTGATTCATCATCAGAAACAGATGAGGACAAGCTAATGCATGGGAGGGAATTTTAACAGTGATGAGGAATTGTATGAATTTTATAATGAATAAAATGTGAGTTCAATAACTTTATGTAATACATTTTTTTTCAAATTTCGGGCCCCAAAATTAAGGTGTGTCTTATACATGGGATCGTCTTATACATGGGAAAATACTGTACATGCTTCCTTTGTGACAAAGGACCCTGCAGGCCATCTGAGTCACCTTCCTCCTCCTCTAAAAATCATTGTGAAGTGCAACAAAGTGAAAGCTGGACAGAATATGTTCCTTTAAACAGTCCTAGGATTCATTTTTAAAATTTTTTTTAGGTGAGAGCAAGTAAGATAGTGAGGCAGACTCCTGCATACACCCCAACTGGGATCCACCCAGCAACTCCATCTGGAGCCAATGCTCGAGTATCAAGCTATTTTTAGCACCTGAGGCTGATGTGCTCCAACAGAGCTATCTTCAGCAACTGGGCCACGCTTGAAGCAATTGATCCACAGACTGGGGGAGAGGGAGGGAAAAAGAAGCAGCGGGGGGTAGACCATCTGCTTCTTCTGTGTGCTCTGACCAGGAGGAACTGAACCCAGGATGTCCATACACTAGGCCAATGCTCTAGCCACTGAGCTACCAGCCAGGGCCCTAGGATCTATTTTTACAAAGATCTATAATACCAGATCTCCTGGTCACTTGTTTCTTCTAGAAATAGAACATAGGGAAAATCTAGTTACCGTAATAAGTCATTGCAGCTAATTCAGATTAAAAATTATTTTGTCTAGTAACATATTCTATTGACAGCACTTGGTGGGTATTAAAGTAAAGATACTGAGATTAAGAGAAAGTTCAACTGAAGAACATCTCTAACCAAGAGAATAACATTAATCTTAGGGGGTTTTTTCCCCTTTAAATATGTATATTGAAAACTTGTCTTACACTAAGGCTAATGAGAAATCAAAGATGAGAAAGGCATCTCTGAGTCAAAAAGGTTATACACTAATATATAAACCTCATATATCTCTGATTACAATGGGATTTCTCCAAGTGTCAAGTTTCTGAGGTATTCAGTCTCAGTAATAATATTAATGTCAGCCCATTTTAAGTGTATTAATAAAAATAAAATTACAGAATTAAAGAGTATTTAAATTTCATTTATAAAAACTTCTTCTATAACCACAAAAAGAAGTATACAACCACAGAATTACTTATAAATGAGAGTGTTTTGTAACAGGATCACAGACTGCCAGGGCTGCAAACCTCCTCAAAGCAATCAACATAAGCATCTTTCCCATGAAAGGAAGGCAACTAGCTGCCATCAAAAGAGGAGCGTGCATTCAACTTCATATGGACTAGTTCTCCCCCACAAAACGGGGACTTCAGGGAGGAACCACACATTTACAGGGCGTTCTGGCACTAAAAAGTCAGGTGACAAAGGGCAAAACAACAAAAGTACACTGAAGTACCCTTAACAGAATCCTTTCAAGGAAAATGGATTTGCTCCATTACCTCTTATAAAACTCTTCTAACAGCACACAAAATTCCCTAACTTTATCCTTACAGAATAGAGCCTTTAAAACACTCCAACATGAGCAGATACCTTCTCTATTAGTAACTTATGACTTCACACAATGAGGAATCTATATGATTCACTCAACAAATATGCATTCAGTACAAGTTCTGAAAGGGAGCTCCCCACAGTGTTTTCCATCTCCTATGACAAGCACTTGAAGATTCAGACTGTAAGTCCCACAAGGACAGGGGCTATAACACCACATCCTTTCTGGCAACAAAGAATCTGACACATGGCAGGAATTCAAAAAATGTTGCTGCTTGACTTCCAAGGACTACACAATTCTGTTGCAGAGATTAGACGTGTAGGAGGAGCATATCATGTGTAAGTGCAATTATAAAAGAAAGGATTGCCTTTTGCTATTAGTGCAGATACAAGAGCTTCTCTTCAATGTGCCCTTCAAAATTGTCACCCTGGGATACTATCAACTTATACCAACACTACTTTCCAAAAACTAAAAATGTTTTGAATCACTTTAAGGGCAGCAAATTATCATTTGAAGATAAATTTGATTTCTAATACAAAGATATTCTGAACACAGATAAAAACAAGTATTTTCTCTGACCAGTTGTGGAAAGAGTAAAAGATGTTTAAAACCCAATGTTAGCCTGACCAGGCGGTGGCACAGTGGATAGAGTGTCGGACTGGGACACGGAAGACCAAGGTTCGAGACCCCGAGCTCGCCAGCTTGAGCGCGGGTCCATCTGGTTTGAGCAAAAAGTTCGCCAGCTTGGACCCAGGGTCGCTGGCTCCAGCAAGGGGTTGCTCGGTCTGCTGAAGGCCCGCGGTCAAGGCACATGTGAGAAAGCAATCAATGAACAACTAAGGTGTCTCAACGGCAACGAAAAACTAATGATTGATGCTTCTCACCTCTCTCCGTTCCTGTCTGTCTGTCCCTATCTATCCCTCTCTCTGACTCTCTCTCTGTCCCTGTAAAAAATAAAGCTTTAAAAAAATTAAAAAAAAACAACAATGTTAGCAGGGGTTTAGAGAAATGAAACTTTGTAAAGGGTAATTTGGGAAGATGGAAAAGTTCTGTAGACAGATGGGAGTGATGGCTGCACAACAATGTGAATATACTTAATACTACTAACCTGGACACTTAAAAATGGTTAAAATGGCAAATTCTGTTATATATATTTTACCACAAGTTTTTCAATTTACATTTTTTAAAAAGGTCTACAAAGTGCCAGATTAAACAAAATGAAATGTTTTCTTCTTGCTGTTTATAGCACTTTCCAAAGCTTTTAAACAACTAATGTATATTGTGAAACTCCAAGAGTCAGGAATTTAGTAAAACAACATATTGGAAACCCCCAATTTTCTAATTCCTAAACATTTTTTCCTCTAGAAAAACCTAAAATAAACCAATGAGTAACATTCAGAAATGCAACTCTACACTTTTACAAATGTCATTTCTTCAGGCCTTGAATGACTCTTCTGGATGCCAACAATTCTTTGATTTTCTTATACCTTTAGGCTGTTGGATAAACAATAATTTCAGGCTCCAGAAGGTCTGTTCCCCTAAGACCGTGATGGCAAACCTATGACACACGTGTCAGCACTGACATGCGTAGCCATTTTCGATGACACACGCCACAAGGCGAGAAGGACGTTTCATCCTCGGTTCCTGCACGGCCAGGTGCAGTAGCCAAGGATAAAAAACATTTGCTGTAGTGTGGACACTCTGTGCCAGAGGTCTGTAGGCCGTTTTTCTCAAAGTGACACACCACCCGAGTTATGCTCGGTTTTTTGGCGAATTTTGACAAACCAAGTTCAAAAGATTGCCCATCACTGCCCTAAGATGTCCTATCTTTCAAAGATTCTCCCGCTTTTTAACTTCAGGTTCCTCAAAACATATAGATTATTTTAATGAAAAATGGAAGCAATGGGGACATCAGGCATAGTAGGATAGTAAGAGATGTCCCAAAATGATACAAGCATTTTTAATGTACTGGGTGGGTCTCCTTTTATACTTCCTTCTTTCATTCATCAAATATTTATTAAGTTCCTGCTATGTGTTGAGTATGGTTCCAGGTGCAACATGAATGCTATTATTACTTTACATAACCATTTGTGTTCATTAATGATCATGTAACTTGCCTGTATTAACTTGGCACATGCCCTAAATAAGAGAGTAAATTTTTAGTAGGTTTTAATGGGCATCAAGTCTTAATACAAATATATTTTTAGAAACTTTATACACATACACCCTCCAATATTTATTTGTAATACCTAAAAGAAAAACATAAGGTACAACATAGTAAAAAAAAAAAAAAAAAATACCGGTAGATGAGAAAAGTGGTAACAGGAAGTAATTCAGAATGAATACATAAGTCAGTACATGTCACAAGATCGTTTTGTTTTTTTTTTTCTACTGATGGATTTTATAGACAGGAAAGAAGTAAGGGGGGAAGAGGTTGAGGGAGGGAGGGAGGGAGGGAGGGAGGGAGGGAAAAAGAAAGGGAGGGAGAGGGAGGGAGGGAGAAAAAAAGGGAGAGAGAGAAAGAGAGAGAGACATTGATTTGTTGTTCCACTTATTTATGCATTCATTGGTTGATTCTTTCTCTTTTTGTGACAGAGAAAGAGAGAGAGAGAGGGACAGATGGACAGGAAGGAAGAGAGATGAGAAGCATCAATTTTTTGTTGCAGCTCCTTAGTTGTTCATTGATTGCTTTCTCATATGTGCCCTGACCAGGGGGCTACAGCAGAGCGAGTGACCCTTGCTCAAGCCAGCGACCTTTGGGCTCAAGCCAGCGACCCCATGCTCAACCCGGCGACCTCGTCCTTTGTGTCCCAGTCTGACAGTCTACGCACTGCGCCACTGCCTGATCAGGCTCATTGGTTGATTCTTGTGTGTGCCCTGAAAGGAGACTAAAGCTGCAACCTTGGAGTACTGAGATGACACTCCAACCAAATGAGCTTCCCAGCCAGGGACAGAAGATCTTGCATACTTCCTTCAGGTAGACAGCAGAATCTCAGAAGCAAAAAGCAATTAGAGATAACCCTAACTTATTACAAGTTAGTCTTGTTCTTTCCTTTTTACATGAATTCACTTAATTCTCAAAATAACTCATTAAGATAGTTACTATTTTTATCCCCATTTTATAGATGAAGACACTGAAAGGTTAAGAAACCTATCCAAAACCAGACAGCTAATAAAGTAATAGAAATAAGAATCAAATCCTAGAGTTTGGGATCTTAACCACTATACAGCCTTTCTAAACAAAGAGGAACAAAGAATTGTAACGGTCATAACATGATTTTTAAAAATTCTGTTGTTGAGCCTGACCAGGCGGTGGCGCAGAGGATAGAGCGTCAGACTGGGATGCGGAAGACCCAGGTTCGAGACCCCGAGCTTGCCAAGCTTGAGTGCGAGCCCATCTGGCTCGTGCAAAACGCTCACCAGCTTGGACCCAAGGTCACTGGCTCCAGCAAGTGGTGGCTGGGTCTGCTGAAGGCCCACGGTCAGGGCACATGTGAGAAAGCAATCAATGAACAACTAAAGTGTTGCGACGGCAACGAAAAAACTAATGATTGATGCTTCTCACCTCTTTCCATTTCTGGCTGTCCCTATCTATCCCTCTCTCTGACTCTCTCTCTCTGTCCCTGTAAAAAAAAAAAAAAAAAAAAAAAAAAAAAAATCCTGATGTTGAGCTCTTTGGGTTTGGGGGCCTGAGAGAAATTTCTTCCATGAGTCTTTGTGAAAGATGTACAACAGCAAATGTGTTAGGCAGCAGACTAAGCAGACTAGACCCTTAGCTTTGCCTCCACTAATGCAACAGAGATTTGTACAACAATAAGAAATAAAGAGCGCACATAGTGGTTGCTCAAATATAAAAATCACAATAATTTACACATGAAAGGAACTTCAAGAGATTATCTACTTTGACCCAAAACCACAGAGGAAAGGGGTACTTGAAATTCTCAATGAGGTCTAAGTATATTTTTGAAAATCCCTAGAGACTCATGCAACTTCAGCTACAAAGTTCATACCTGAAATAGTCTGTTTAAATACCCCACCAATAAGCAAATGAGCCCTCCCTATACTTCTGTACTTCCTAAGAACCTGAGATAGGCAGCAACATGACTTAAAACGCTCCAGTCAACCAATGGTTAAAAGGAAATTTCTCCTTCCCAAACTTTCAAAACACTCCATGCACTTCCTTCCCTCTGCCAGGCAGGCTTCAAGTACCCCCTCACCTGCAATCTGGGAAAACTCCTCTGAATAAACAACAGCCTGAGTCTTCTGAAAGGTCTGCAAACTCCCAATCAAAAATTACTGCTGCCCCATCAATGTGTCATATAAATGTTGGCATGTTAATTGTGTATTTATAAGATTGTTAATGGTTAGTTAATTTACCTCCCACACTATTATTGTACTTGAAATGATTTAACGTCTGCTGAGGGAGTTAACAACATGTAACAGCAGATGCAAGATTTTTTTTTACCTTTCCACATTGTACCCTGACTTCATGATATTAGCATTAGGCAAGTTAAACAGGATTCCTACGCAGGATTCCTTAAGAATATTATAGAAGCACTCACATTTATTTTGCACAAGGAATGATCACAAGTTTTAAAAAAGTCTTTTTATTATATACATAGTTTTCCATTTATAAAAACAAGTGGACTCTGTTTTTAACTAAGATTTCAACATTCTTTGATCTAGTTAAAGTTCAGAATTCATATCTCCTGCAATTTGAAAATAATTGAAATGACCGTTAAAATAAAATGCACTTTATTGCTTTTAAATCTCTTGCTCTAACTCTCTCCAATTTAACTCTAAATTAAATATTCATTTATTTTTTAGACCAGGAAAAATTAAGCTTTTTTTCCCCTCAAGAAATTACGATCTTTTCCATGTGAACATGCCTAATTTCATTACAAAGTAAATAGTGAGATCCTATATCTGGAATTTAATTTTTCTTTTTGCATTTTTGTTTCTATATTTTGACTAAAGGTACCTACTAGACTAAATTTTAAAAAAAGAAAAACAGGAAAGAAATGCTTTTATCTTTGTTTGAATAAAGTAAGACTCACTAAACATCACTCAGAGCTAGGTGTTAGGAACCTACAAAAAGGTATATGAACACTGGCCTGGACCCTCCAGAAGCTTACTAACTCCAACAGATTAGCTATGTCCTGTACTGACACAACAGCAACATAAGAACTACATATTAACCACCAAATAAGACACAAAGAGCACATTTTCCAAGAGACAAGAAAATTACAGAAGCTTCAGGAAGAAGAGGGTCCTGTTTAAGGACAGCTAATCAGGCAGACAGTCTCACACAGAGAACAGAAATAGATTTACTGAGCTCTTACTCCCAGCTGTACTTTCCATGTAACAACATATTTCATTCATCCTTACAACCACCACAGGGTGTAGGGTATTAATACACTGCTCACAGAAATTAGGGGATATTTTACCATTTCCTATTCATTTTGAAATATCCCCTAATTTCTGTGAGCAGTATATTATCCCCATTTTATAGATATTAAAAAAAAAAGGTTTAAAGGAATTAAGTAACTTGCTCAAGGTCACATAGTGGATTTTTAAAAGGCCAGTCTTGGCGGCTCTACCCATCAAGAGGTGGAGTCTATCTCCCTATTGCCAGAGTCTGGGCTCACCTCGTGATTTGCTTTGAGCAACAGAATGTAATGGCTGTAATGTTGTGAGACTTCTAAACTTCGGCTTTAGAAGACCTTGCAGGTCATACTGCTGCCTTCTTTAGGAAATATCTGACTCATGGGAAGAAGCATGGGCTAACAGACTACATGGAAAGATTCAGGTGTCATTCCAGGATCGCTGCTGAGGCCCCCTGATAAGTGACTAAGGACAGACATCTGGGACCAGCCAGGACCCCATCAACCTATCTCCTTTGGACAAAGGGACACTGATCCTTGATTTTTCTTTTTTTGTACCATTAACCTCCACCTGAAATGTCTCTCTGAATCTTACCATTCGCCAAGATCCAGTTAAAGGGAGCCTGGTACAGTACAGTGCCTCTTAAACTTGTCCACGAATACACCTAAAAGAGCAGAGGAGAGCGACCATAAATCAAGGTACGGCAGAATCTAGGGGGAACCACCTAAAGCAGGGGTCCCCAAACTACGGCCCGCGCAGCCCCTAAGGCCATTTATCCAGCCCCCGCCGCACTTCTGGAAGGGCACCTCTTTCATCGGTGGTCAGTGAGAGGAGCACAGGATGCATCCGCACCCATAGTTCCCATTGAAATATTGCTCAGTTTGTTGATTTAAATTTACTTGTTCTTTATTTTAGATATTGTATTTGTTCCCGTTTTGCTTTTTTACTTTAAAATAAGATATGTGCAGTGTGCATAGGCATTTGTTCATAGTTTTTTTAATAGTTTGGCCCTCCAATGGTCTGAGGGACAGTGAACTGGCCCCCTGTGTAAAAGTTTGGGGACCCCTGAAATAAAGCATCATGCTATAAGAAATGTATTCTCAGAATTCCTTCTTATTTGCATTCTATCCTTTAATATACTACACCTGTATATTTATTTTAATAGAAAAAAAAGTTTTACTTTAAATTTATCACTAAGATTGATACTCCAGGAAGACATGCCATGCTTACTTTATGGCTTCTAATACCACCTGGATATACTGGGACTCTCATAAGCCCAGTTTGAACATTAAGGTCTAGTAGAAAAACATAAGACTTTAATGTCAGAAATATCAAATTTTGTAAGGATAAAATGGCACTTTATCAGTGGACAACTCAAGACCCAAATTTTTCTCAAAAGATATTTCTTATGACAATTATGAAGAATTGTGATTATTAACACCAAACCACATATGAAGTTCTAAACACAGGTTAGACTAAAATCTCTATTATGCAGGTGTTATAAAACAATCTGTATTTTCAAAGCATTTCAAAATACTGTTTATTAGCAGCAATAGCTGTGAAACTTCAAACAACCTAACCACCCACGACCCCCAAAACTCCAAACCTGCCAACAATTCTGGCTGGTATAAGAAATCTGCTAGTTTGGTGCAATGCAGCCCTAAATTATCTTTCCAATGGGTGTTTTTACTCTGACATAATAGATTTGATTGACACTTGTGATAATAAATAATTTTAGGTTTCACTTTAATATTTCAGGTAAAAGTGTTTATAGTTTTACCTAGAATGAAGAAATGAATAATGCCGAAGAAATTAGATTGCTTCTCAATGTGAAATTACCAGTATAGGAGCTAAAGCCACAAATAGCACTCAATCATCTATGAAATACTCACTCATTGATTTCATTCCACAAATATCTATAAAGCACTTACGTGCCAGGCAGTGACAATACTGAGAAAAAAATTTAAAAGGACTTTGCCACCGCCTTCATCAAACTGGAAGTTCGTATGGTAGTCAGAATTCTATGATGGCTCCCAAAATGCTTGTCTCTTGGCAGCCCTCCCAGTCTCTTTGTTATGCCCTTCCCTTGAGTGTGGGTAGAACCTGAGTTGCTTCTAGTCAATAGAGGTGACAGTAGAGTCACTTCCTTGATTACTTTCTGTTATATAAGACTCCCTCCTGGCAACTGAAGAGAGAGATTCTAAGCCAGAGATTTTCCTGCGGGCCTTGAAGAAGCAAACAGCCATTTTATGAAACTACACATGGCAAGGACCTAAAAGCAGCCTCTAGGAACTGAGAGTGGTCCCAGCCAACAAGTAACAAGAAAATGGGGACCTTATGTAATACAGTCACACACAAAAATGAATTCTGGCCCTGGTGGGTTGGCTCAGTGGATAGAGCGTCTGCCTGGTGTATGGATGTCCTGGGTTCAGTTACTGGGTAGGGCACACAGAAGCAACCATCTGCTTCTCTCCCCTTGCACCTCCCCGTTCTCTCCCTTTTCTTCTCCCTCTCCCACAGCCAGTGGCTTGATGGAGCATCAGCCCTGAAAATGAGGATAGCTCAGTTGATCTGAGCACAGTTGATCTGAGCACGGGCCTCAGGCGCTAAAAAATAGCTCAGGTGAGTTAAGCATCAGCTCCAGACAGGGGTTGCTGGGTGGATCCTGGTCAGGGCACATGCGGGAGTCTATCTCCCCTCCTCTCACTTAAAAAAAAAATAAAAGAAAAATAATGAGTTCTGCTGACAACCTGAGGGAGCTTATGGAGAGATCTTCCCCTGGTCCAGATGAGGATGGAGCCAGCTAATGACTTAATTTCATTCCTTTGAGACCCTCAGCAGAAAACCTAGCAATGCCATGACTCCCTGACTCATTGAGAAATAACCGTCTTGTGTTAAGCCATTAAGTTTCTCATAATTCATTATAAAGCAATAGAAATGAAAATACATAGTGCAGGAAAACAGCCTAAACTCCTTCACCTTCATACACAACATTTAGGGCTCTTCACAACCCAGCTTCTCTCACCTACCTGCCCCTTCTACCAGCATGCAACTCCTAGGAGTACCGGGAACATGTTCCAGCCTTTAGTAATGATACTCCCTTTCTCTGACAAGTGCCCTTCTCCTCCAACCTTATTCTTCTAAGTCTACCTCAAATCACTCTCTGTGAACCTTCTCCAGTTTCCAGGGTCCAAACTATTTTAAAAGCACTTTATTTCTACCTTCAATACAGTTAGTTATATGAATAGCACCGTTTATGAAATTGCCAATTTCAAATTTTTAGCCCATTCTCGATTCAGAAATGCAGTTACTCTATTAAGGTATAAATATCACTCTCCTCTGATCATTTGCAAAGCTGCTGAAGACAGGACTCCCTGGACCCCACCAACAATAATGCAGTGTTTCTAATAAGATGGTTCTCAATTAGAAGGCAATTCTGTTAACAATGTCTGGACACATTTCTAATTGTCACACTGGGGGTGGTTGCTGTTAACATCTGGAGGGATGCTGTTAAAGATCCTACAATGCACAGAATAGCACACACAACAAAAAATTACACCCCCCAAAATGTCAGTATCAATGATGCTGAGGTTGAGAAATGCCGCAGTGATATGTTGTATAAAGCCAATAAATTCGTGGTCATATCCAACCCTCTTGGTTTCACTTATACTGAGATTAAATTATACAACTTTGCTACTAAATTCTATGTTAAAATCCTCGAAGGCACTAAACAAAGTTCAACTTCTAGTATCTGTTTACTGAAATTTTAACCTACCCTAAGGAGAACCAAAGCCCAAATTCACTATCCTCCTACTATCCTTCAAAGTCCAGCTCAATGATCAATCTCCTGGGAAACCTCCCAAACCAGGTTAGCTGCTTTCTTTTTGTGGTCTATTGCACTGCTCATTGTCACTACTTTTAGCAAATAATTAAACCAGCATATATTGCCTGTTTAGTAGTAAGTGCTATGTGTCTGTTGAATTTATTCATTCAACCAATATTTATTGAATGCCTACTATGTGCCAGGCACTCTTCAAGGTGCAGAGAGTACAGCAGAAAACAAAGCAGACAGAAAGGACTGCCCTCCTGGAGTTTACACTCTAATGCAGGAAACAGACAAAACAGAGAAGTATATTACACTACAGTCAGAAGAGCTATTAGGGAAAACAGTGCAGGAAACAACGATGGGGCATACCAGGTAGGTGAAGCCATGGCTGAAAGTAGTCACTAGAAGGTGACATCTGAGTTAACACTTAAAGGAAGTGAGAAAATAAGCAATGTGGGACTTCTGAACGAAGTGCTTCACCAGGCAGAAGAAGCACTCCTGGCTCTGGTCAAGAAGGAGCAGGGAGTAAGGCGAGGGAGCAAGTGGAAGAGGATGACATCTGGAAGAGCGAAACACATTGTGTACCATTCTAAGGACTCTGCTTTTACTCCAAGTAAAACGTACTGCGGGCAGAGCAGTAACATGACCAAACACACATTTTAAAAGGATCTCTCTGCTATGTTAACAATTAAAGAAATGAATGAATGAACTAATCACACTTAAAATAATCTGTTTATACACTGGTTTTCTCTTCTAAACTGTAAGCTCCTTGAGGACACTGTCTTTCTTATTCATCACTATGCTGGCAGTGTCTAACAGAATCTGGCCGGCATCCAGTAAGAGATCAGAGGTGAACGAATAAATGAATGAATCTTTCTTGTCCTCTAAGTGTTATACCACGATTTTCAAATAAAGGGCCCTTATCCATGACGCCAGTTCAGTGGATAGGTCTCCCACTATAATCCAAGATTTATTTTCCTTTTGTTGTCTCCTTGATGTCTGAAGTTTGCTTAAACAAGTAGAAGAATTGAACAGAGTTAGTTTCCACTCACTTGTCTCTCAGGTTAATTGCCCCATCAGTTAAGGGAAGCAACAGTTTAGTGCAATCACATCAGGAAACCTGAATTCCAATTCCCTATTTACCAGAGAACTAACTGTATGACCTTGGATAAGTCACTTCTTTAAACCAATGTTACACATCAATCCATTTTTGCATCTGTTAAATGGGCAGGATAAGCTATAGAAGCCTTTTCATCTCTCAAGTTCTATTCCAATCCCATGTAAAGAGGAGGCTGTGATTGGGCATTTACCCTTGAGTCTAAATTAAAAGTTTCGTATGTTTTGCTTCATACTGTTTTCCCTTAAAGGTCAGAAGAATTCCATTGAAAGTTTTACTTCTACCACTGTGCAATAGTTCAGAATCCAAGGGTAGAGGTACAAGAAAATCTTTTTATTTAACTTTACTGAATTTATTGGGGTGATGTAGGTTAATAAAATCATACAGGTTTTAGTTGCACAATTCTATAATACATCATCTGTAGATTGCATTGCAAGAAAATCTCGCCTATATTTTTAATGCTATTATGTAGAAAAACTGGTTCCTAAAATTCCAGTTCGTAAGTGTATCTGGAATTTCAGGTTATTCTGTGGTCTAAGATGAATCCTGAAAGATGAGAAGTTGGATGGCTGAAAGAAGGGTCAGAGAGATAAGCTCTTTCTTCCCTTCTAAGTGAAAGAGACAGCACGAGACAAGGCATTAAAACAAGAAACAGCAAAACAGATATGTACTCAGTAACTAAAAAACTACATGAAATGGAAAGTTGCTGCTGAGATTAGCACTTCAGAGAGACTGGTCTGGCAGTCGCATGGAAGATGAATCTGATGGACAAGACACAGGATTAGTTATAAGCACTGATGACAACTCAGGGAAGAGATGATGAAATCTTAAGGCAGTGAAAGATAGGTCTATGAATTTAAGAGATAGTTAAGAAATATTTAGATGATAAAATCAGTAGAAATTGGTGGCTGAGTCAATGTGGAGGGTTAAGAAGAAGAAAGTGTATGGCCTGCCTGATAGTACCAACAAAGGAAATTGTGAACTGAAAGGTAAGAAGCATAAGAGATAAAAGGAAAATGAAGGATTATTTTTCAGCACAATGAGCTTGCAATATCTATGGATTACCCAAGTAGAGATCTGTCATGATGCAAACACGATAGCCCAGGAAAAAGGTCTGAGCAACTTTGGAAGACAACATATAAATGACAGATGAAGCCACGGAGTGAATGAGCTTTCATGAGAACAGGTAAGGAAAGAAGGACAATTCCTAGGGACAAAACCCAAGGAAGAACAGTAAAGGAGGGGCCGAGAAAAAGCTCAGACGCTATGAAAACCAAGTCAGTCAATCTGTGGCTAAAGTCTATAAAATTAGGGTCTATTCTGTCAAATTTCACAAATTTCTAAGCAGTTACTTTCTTCATTGGCTTTTGCCCCCAACCCCCATTTCCTGTTAAGAAGTTCCAACTACTGGACTGTGAAGTCCTTGAGAGGAAAGGACTAGAAGCCTTATTTGGCTTCCAGTCACTAACACCCTATATATAAGACGTGGTACACATATGCTTGTAGATGAACCTGGCCAAACAGAGAAAAATGCAAAATTTCCCACTTTTCAAGACAAAGGGCTCATGGAACTCCTAGAACCTAAGGTTGCTTCCAGCTCAGAGCAGAGCAACACAGAGCCTGAAGAGAGCAAAGGCAGAAAGACTTTATGTACTGCTGGTGAGAATGGAAAATGATGCAGCTACTTTGGAATTTTAAACAGAGTTACCACATAACCCAGCAATCCACTCCAAGGTATATACTCAACAGAATAGAAAATGTCCACACAAAAACAAGAAAGTTCAAACAAATATTACTCATAATTGCCAAAGAACGGACACAACCCAAATTTCCATCAACCAATGAATGGGTAAGCAAAATGTAGTATTTACATATAATGGAATACTATTGGGCAATAAAAAGGAATGCAGTACTGATACATGCTACAACATGTATCAGACACAAAAGGCCACATGTTGTGCAGTTCCATTTATATGAAACGTTCAAGCCTGACCAAGGGGTGGCGCAGTGGATAGAACGTCAGACTGGGACGCAGAGATGACCCAGGTTCAAAACCCCGAGGTCACCAGCTTGAGTGTGGGATCATGAACATGATTCCACGGTCACTGGCTTGAGCCCAAAGTCGCTGGCTTGAGCAAGGGGTCCCTCACTCTTCTGTATCCCCCCAGTCAAGGCACATATGAGAGAGCAATCAATGAACTAAGGAGCCGCAACGAAGAATTGATGCTTCTCATCTCTCTCCTTCCTGACTGACTGTCCCTATCTGTCTCTGTCATTAAAAAAAGAAAAGTTCAAAATAGGCAAATCCACAGAGACAGAAAGTAGATTAATGGTTGCCAAGAACTAGATAGAGAAGGGCAGAATGAGGAGAGACTGATAATGGGTATGGGGTTTCATTTGGGGTAATGAAAATGTTTTGGTCTTCGATAGTGATGATGACAGAGGTGGATTAAGGTCAGTTGAGGCCTCAGGTGCAGAAGAAAATATTGGGCCCCTTGCCTGACCAGGCGGTGGTGCAGTGGATAGAGCATCGAACTGGGATGCGGAAGACCCAGGTTTGAGACCCCGAGGTCACCGGCTTGAGCGCGGGCTCATCTGGCTTGAGCAAAAGCTCACCAGCTTGGACCCAAGGTCGCTGGCTCCAGCAAGGGGTAGCTCGGTCTGCTGAAGGCCTGCGGTCAAGACACATGTGAGAAAGCAATCAATGAACAACTAAGGTGTCGCAAGGGCAACGAAAAACTGATGATTGATGCTTCTCACCTCTCTTCGTTCTTGTCTATCTGTCCCTATCTATCCCTCTCTCTGACTCTCTCTCTGTCCCTGTAAAAAAAAAAAAAAGAAAAGAAAATATTGGACCATTTAAAATAAAGAGGCAGGGAAAATAAAAATACATGTTAACCATATTTTTAAATAAATAAAATATATTATGGACTATTAATGTTAAGATTGTACATATGAAACCAAGCTTGGTATCATTGGAAAAAAGTGTAAAGTTGGGGTTTTGCAGGGTCCTCCAGAAGTCAGGGCCCAGGGCGCGCACCCAGTGCACCCACTGTTAAATCCGTCTCTGGGTGATGATTACGAAACTTTGTGAACATACTAAAATCCATTAAATTATACACAGTAGAAGGGTGAATTTTATGATATATAAATTATATCTCAATTTTTAAATGGGGTGTAGAAACACAGGAAGGCTAGAATCCATGCTACATCCTAGATTTCTTCTAGTTCCGGTGATTCTAAAACACAGATACCGACAAATCACGTGAGGGAACCTTCCGGGCAACAGTAACCACAAAGATTTTCAAACAATTTGTAAAACAAATTGATTACATCACAGAGATATCAAATTTCTCATGCAAAAATGGGAGGTTCCTAAGTCTTTCCCCAGGGAAAGGAAAAAAACTTTCATGTAGTGTTAGTGACCCTGCATGAGGGTAGCTAATCTATTGCTCTCCTTAAGAGAGATTCAATCCTAGTGCAGGTAATCCCAACAGAACTCCTGACTCTGCTGAAGCAGACCCTCATGTGCTGGAGTGGCTTCTCCTACCAAAGCACCAGACAACAATTTAATCCACACCAGAGTGGGCGCAGGAAGCCAGAGTTAACACACCTCATTCAGCAACCTACTGAGCTGCAAGACTTTGGGAAGTAGTTCTCCTCTTCCCTTTGGAATAGACAAATGGAAGGGGATAAAACAGGAAAGGCAACATGGCTTGAAAGAAAACACAGAAGCTTTGGAGAGATGGGTGTGCTCCCAATTCTACCACACAGAGGTTAGAAAATTGGGAAAGTCACAAGCTGCCGTCACCATGGAAGGCTCCCAAGTGACACTTAGTATTTTCCCAATTGACCTGAAAGAAAACTAGTACATTTATGGATCATATTGGAAAATAAAACTCATGGACCTCTTCTCCTTGAGGTACTCAAACACATATTCTCATACTTAAAATTAGAAACAAAATACAATTTCCAAATTAGAACCATTTCTTTCTATGAAGCCTAGAGACATTTAATTACCAATCCTTTGTATTCTCTTCTCTCTAAATTTTATTCACTCACCCTCCATAACCTAACCCAAGCCACCATCTCTTACCTAGGCTGTAGCAATTGTTTCCTAGCTTGTCTTAAAATGCTTCAATGACTTCTCAAACTTTTTCATGCAACTGAACCTGGCCTACCTCTGCAGCCCGTCTTTAACGTACTGTTAGTTCTCTCTACTCCAGCCATATTCAACTTTGTCTTCCTCAAGCCTTCAAACATATACTCTTGTCTAGAACAGTTTTCTCTGTTCTTCCATCCAGCTTAAACATCACTTTCTCCTTCACCCTTCAGATCCCAGTGCAGACATCACCTGCCCCAGAAAGGTCTGACCTTATCAAGTCCAAAGTAAGTACTCTTTAATACTTACTTTTACTCTCATTACTGTATTATTTCTCAAGCGAGGTTGTACTTCCCCAACTAGGCTGCACTTTACATTACTAGACTGCAAGTCCCATGAGAGCAGGGTTGGTGTCTGCAGTTTTCATTGCTCAATGCCAGACATATGTCTAATTCAGCAACTACTAGTGAGTGAATAAATCAGTGATCACAACTAAGCAAAAAGCTTTATTGACTCAATAGGAATTTTTATATACAGTATATTATTCTATAAAAATGTTTTAAAATATTTTACAGATATAATCAAATACAATTTTTTATAACAGCCATAGAGAAAAAGGACTTAGGCACATGTGTACTTTCTATAACTTTAATAAGAGTCAATACCAAATATAATCAAAAGGAGCTAAATTACTACCTCAGTGGAAATAGTGCTCCTCATATTGTTGTAAAACTCTTAATCCCCTTAACTGGAAAATGTAGAAAAGGTATATATAATGCAAATTACAAACATTACAGTCAAATCATGCACTGAAGTGAAAATTAGACGGAAATCGGTTTTTTGCCACTCTTCCCCCCCCCCAGGAATGTTAGACCCACTTGATGGAAATGTTGCCAGCTCCTGATAGCTCACCAAGAGGTTATTCTGAAATACCTGAAATTCCATAAGCACCCAGGACTGCAAAAACTGTGGGAGGAGAATGTTCCAATCACAGACTAGCGGACAGAAGGTAGAAATGGCATAAGCCCCAACACATGACTACCTAAGAGAGTCTAAACTGAAAACTGAATATACTATATTTGTTCTGAAGTCATTAACCAAGTTTCACTTTCTGAAATACATTCAAAATACTTAACATATTTTATAAATCTAAGTATAAATAATAGAGATGTGTAGTTAAAGATAATTAAATAATTTCCTTCGCCTAGTTTAGGATATACAGAGTGGGACAAAAGGAGGTTTTCAGTTGTAAGAACGTGAAACATAGTTTATTCTTGTATTATTAATTATTGTATTATTTTTCATACAAACTACAAACCTACTTTAGTCCCATCCTGTATAAATCACATTTCAGACTTAGTTTTTATATTATATTTTTGATACCAACAATTTAATTTCTTATCTGTGTTTGTTACCTAAAATAACAAGAATATAAGTTGTACCAAATCAGAATTTTTATCATTTTGGGGATGTGACAACCCTTTTAATTCTGTTCATATTTTAACTTGGCAACTTTAATCCTGTGATCAAAGCTTCTTTAGCTTATAAGCACACTGTTTCTCAGGTAAACTGAACTGCCCCACATCAGGAACTTAAGCAAATAAATAAGTACAAAAAAGGCAGAGATTATAAATTAGGGCAGACAAATCTGTATCTAGCCCCACGCCAGTAAAGAGCATTCTACCAATATAGTGAAATGCTAATCTCCTAATTAACAACCTAATTAGGTAATTATGGCTTTGCAGAGGGATGCCGAAATGAAATATGACAACATGGTCACCTCTTTATATGGCACCTGTGGGCCTTTTCAGCTGTCATTGCAAAGAGTGCAATATCAATTTGAACAGATGACAAAGTGCTGTCATTTTTCATTCTGATAATATACAGAATGCTTTGGAAAGAAGCAGTTTACAAAAAAAAAAAATCTTGCCTGGTATTTTCCTAATTTAAATATGCTTCAAATACTTTGTTGAAATTTTAGCCCACTTTTTATATTGTATACAGGAGAATTACCATGCACATTTAAAGAAAAAAAAACTGACTGGCCATCATGCTGTAACTATTGCAATTTCAATTATGAAGTATATGAAAATTAGAAAAGGGTAAAACTGTATGATTTTGCACAACGGTGGGATATAAAACTGATACTGATGCCTGACCTGTGGTGGCGCAGTGGATAAAGCGTTGACCTGGGAAAACTGAGGTCGCCAGTTCAAAACCCTGCACTGGTCTGGGTCAAGGCACATATGGGAGTTGATGCTTCTAGCTCCTCCCCCCTTTCTCTCTCTCTCTCTCTCTGTGTCTCCTCTCTAAAAATGAATAAATAAATAAATAAATAAATAAACTGATACTGATGGATCTAGATCAGGGGTCCCCAAACTTTTTACACAGGGGGCCAGTTCACTGTCCCTCAGACCATTGGAGGGCCGGACTATTAAAAAAAACTATGAACAAACCCCTATGCACACTGCACATATCTTATTTTAAAGTAAAAAAACAAAACGGGAACAAATATAATATTTAAAATAAAGAACAAGTAAATTTAAATCAACAAACTGAGCACTATTTCAATGGGAACTATGGGTGCGGATGCATCCTGTGCTCCTCTCACTGACCACCGATGAAAGAGATGCCCCTTCCAGAAGTGAAAGTGCAGCGGGGGTGGATAAATGGCCTCAGGGGGCCGGATGCGGCCCCGCAAGCCATAGTTTGGGGACCCCTGACCTAGATAAAAATGAAGTGGCTACGGGGTAGAGACAGGGGAGAGGGGAGTAAACAAGGAAAAATATATGGTGACAGAAAACAATTTGACTTTGGGTGATGGGCACACACACACAAAAGAAAAGGGTGAAAGGCACCAATTCATCATGACTTTTAATATTTAAGTTTTTTGAATATTGTTACAAAAAAATGAAAATACAAACATTGGTCTTTAAGATTTCTAACAAAAAAAGTGTTATAGGTGTGTTCACAGCCGCTGCCATGTACCACCACTCTCTACCGCCAGCACCACCTCGAGCCCTCAAGCTCCAGCTAAAGGAGAAGCAGGTAAGTCAAGAGGTCTATGCTATGGCTCCTACAAAGCACACTGCGCACAGATCTAGGGGGTAAAGAAACCGCATCTTCACGGGCCTGGTACCATGGTAATTCATGAAATTAGATAGTATCAGAAGTCCCCTGAATTTTTAATTCACAAACTTTCCCTCCAGCGGCTGGTGCAAGAAATTAATCAGTACTTCAAAATAGATCTGTGCTCCCAGACTGAAGTTATTGATGCTTTGCAGGAGGCAAGTGAAGCTTATCAGGTATCTTTTTTTTTTTAAATTATTTTATTTTATTTTATTCATTTTAGAGAGGAGACACAGAGTGAGAGAGAGAGAGAGAGAAAGAGAGAAAGGGGGGAGGATCTGGAAGCATCAACTCCCATATGTGCCTTGACCAGACCAGTACAGGGTTTTGAATTGGCGACCTCAGTGTTCCCAGGTCGACGCTTTATCCACTGCGCTACCACAGGTCAGGCATCAGGTAGCTTTTGAAGACACCATGTGTGCTATCAGTGCCAAATGTGTAACAATTATCCCAAAAGACATCCAGCTAGCATGCCACATGTGTGCAGAACGTGCTTAAAGAATTCACTTTGGGCCCTGGCTGGTAGGTTCAGCGGAAGAGCATCGGCTTGTCGTGTGGAAGTCCCAGGTTTGATTCCCAGCCAGGGCACACAGGAGAAGCACCCATCTGCTTCTCTGCCCTTCCCCCTCTCCTTCCTCTTTGTCTCTCTCTTCCCCTCCCACAGCCAAGGCTCCACTGGAGCAAAGTTGGCCTGGGCGCTGAGAATGGCTCAGGTTGCAATGGAGCAACAGCCCAGATGGGCAGAGCATCGCCCCTTGGTGGGCATGCCTGGTGAATCCTGGTCCAACGCATGCCGGAGTCTTTCTGCTTCCTCACTTCTCACTTCAGAAAAATCAAAAAAAAAAAAAAAAAAAAAAGAATCCACTATGATAGCCCTAGCTGGTTAGCCTAGTCACTTAGAATATCACCCCCAAATGCCAAGGCTGCAGTTTCAACCCCAGTCATGGCACATATGGGAAGCTACCAGTGAATGCAAAACTAAGTGAAACAAAACAAGAAATGCTTTTTTTGCTCTTCCTCCCTCTCTAACCTCTCTCTCTCTCTCCCTCCCTCTCAGTCTTTCTAGAAACAATCAATAGTTGTTTTTTTACAGAGACAGAGAGAGAGAGGGACAGACAGGGACAAACGAAGAGATGAGAAGGATCAATCATCAGTCTTCTGTTGCCGTTGCGACACCTTAGTTGTTCATTGATTGCTTTCTCACATGTGCCTTGACCGCGGGCCTTCAGCAGACCGAGCAACCCCTTGCTGGAGCCAGCGACCTTGGGTCCAAGCTGGCGAGCTTTTGCTCAAGCCAGATGGGCCCGCGCTCAAGCTGACGAGCTCGGGGTCTCAAACCTGGGTCTTCCGCATCCCAGTCTGACGCTCTATCCACTGCGCCACCGTCTGGACAGGCTAGAAACAATCAATAGTTTTAAAAAATGAATTTTCAAAAGATCCATTATGATGGGAAACATTTCATTCCTTAAAAAAGGTTTCCTCACGTTCCTGTTACTGGTAGTTCTGAACATTAGATTTTTTTCCCCATGGGGTCAAAAGTGTATGATTGTAAGCAGAAAATAGGGGACAGAAATTAGGTATTGGCAGTTTTTCCATTTCATTTGTATGTGAATTCTTTTTTAGGTGAAAGGAGGGGAGATAATGAGGCAGTCTCCCTCATGCGCCCTGACCAGAATCCACCCAGCAACCCTATTTAGGGCCAATGCTAGAGTTCCGAGCTATTTTTAGTGCCTGAGGCTATTGTGCTCCAATGGAGCTATCCTCAGCACCTGGGGCCATGCTTAAACCAATCAAGCCACTGGCTATGGGAGGGTAAGAGGTAAAAAAAAGGGCAGAGAGAAGCAGATGGTAGCTTCTCCCTTGTGCCTTGACTAGGAATCGAATCTGGAATGTCCATACACCAGGCCGATACTCTATCCATTGAGCAACCAGCCAGGGCCGTGAATTTTTAAAAATATAAATGTAGGGATGTAAAACATTAACGCAAGTCAAATGTTTCAGTGAATAGGTTTCAGCAGTTAAATTTTTTTTTTTTTTTTTTTTACAGGGACAGAGAGAGAGTCAGAGAGAGGGATAGACAGGGACAGACAGACAGGAACTGAGAGAGATGAGAAGCATCAATCATTAGTTTTTCGTTGCCCTTGCGACACCATAGTTGTTCATTGATTGCTTTCTCACACATTCCTTGACCACGGGCCATCAGCAGACTGAGCAACCCCTTGCTGGACAGTGACCTTGGGTCCAAGCTGGTGAGCTTTTGCTCAAGCCAGATGGGCCTGCTCTCAAGCTGGCGACCTTGGGGTCTCGAACCTGGGTCTTCCGCATCCCAGTCTGATGCTCCATCCACTGCACCACCGCCTGGTCAGGCAGCAGTTAAATTTTAGAATAGTTAAAAATAAACCTGTTAGCCTGACCTGTGGTGGCGCAGTGGATAAAGCGTCGACCTGGGAACACTGAGGTCACCAGTTCAAAATCTTGCACTGGTCTGGTCAAGGCACATATGGGAGTTGATGCTTCCAGCTCCTCTCCTCTTTCTCTCTCTCTCTCACTCTGTGTCTCCTCTCTAAAAAAAAGAAAAATGAATAAAATAAAACTAAATTAAAAAATTTTTTCTTAAAAAAATAAAAAATAAATAAATAAACCTGTTACGTTTTTTGGGACAATGCCAGCATTTGATTTTTTTTCCTTTTTCCAAGTTAAAGGAGGGGAGATAGAGAGAGACTCCAGCATGCACCCTGGCCAGGATCTACCTGGCAACCCCCATCTGAGGCCAATGCTTGAACCAACCAAGCCATACTCAGTGCCTGGGGCCGATGCTAGGACCAACTGAGCCACTGGCTACAAGAAGGGAAGAAAAAAAGAGGGGGGAGAGGAAGCGGGAAAGAAGCAAATGGTTGCTTCTCCTGTGTGCCCTGACTAGGGATCAAACCTGGGACATCTGCACACCAGGCTGACGCTCTATTCACTAAGCAAACCAGCCAGGGCCTGGATTGTTTTAAAACAAGTCAATTTCTTTTTTTTTAACTTATTGATTTTAAAGAGAGAAAAAAGAGAGGGGGAGGGGTAGCAGAGGGAAGAGGGAGAAAGGCAGTTAGTAGGTGTGCGAAGTAATGCACAAAGCACAACCAGAAATAACAAGACTAATTTCATAATCCAGACCTAGAAATGAGTCTCACTCCTTCACAATCACTCCACAGGATTATGCTAACATCTGAATGTCTTATGCCCAGAATGCATTTCTGCAGAAGAATCATGGTTTTAAGTACTTCCAGAAGTTATTTCATTTAATCCTCAATAGCAGTGTATGAGATTGCCAGTGTTGCCCTCATTTTGCAGTCTGTGAAGGTCACATAGTTTATAACTGACAAAACCAGTATTCAAATACAGGTGGGTGTGACTTCAAAATTCAAGATTGTACCTCAGTTCTTTGTTAGTCTCTTTTATGTCAGCAACTAAAGTTCAGATTAAAAATTTACTTTGTTTCAAAAAGAAAAATATTCCTTCAAACAATTTTCTACCAACTTCTCTGCCGAAGCAATCCTTATTTATAATAATATACCTTAAAATGAGTCCATAGGGAACTAAAAAAATGTTTTGAATGTGTAAAATTCAGTCCATTTTGTCCGCATCAATAATAAAAGCATATTCATAAAAGTATACTGAAGTATAGGATATGAATCTAATGCTGCATATATTTATGGGTAAACGTGACATAATATTCAATTTATTTTACAAGCGATTACTGTAATTTAATTCCAATACTTATTCTAATACCTTCTTGCTGTTTCCAGAATTTAAGTTTTGTTTCTAAGTGGTTTCTCCCATTTTTCTCACTTTCAATTACTTAAAACTGTTTTCTTCTCTGGGTTCAAATTTTCTGTTTCCTATATTAAATCTATTTCCCCAATATATCTAGACTGCTGCCAACCAGAGTTAATAAATTTTGAATGACTGCTCAGAATTTATTTTCCCTCATTTTTATATTCTATGTTATTTCCTTATACAATAGCATATGAATGAAAACAAGTATCTAGACCAATATTTTTTTCAATTTTCACCTTGTGGAAGCTGGGTATTAAAATAAAAATAAATTAAAGTCTTGGGCTGGAGAACTCCCTGACCATATTTCTCTCACTATGCTGGGTGTCTCTATGCCCCCTTTCAATCTTATGTATATATAGTCAGCAAAGCACTGGATGCATTTGGGGAGCACCTGGCCTGTCAAGGTCCTTTCCCAGAAGAAGTATGAACAAAGCACAGAGAAGAGAGCTAGGCAGTGGCTCCCCACCTGCCAGGAGAGGAGAAGCAGCATTTTGATTTGAACCATTCTCTACTGGGGTCTGCCAGTAATCAGTTGTATAAATTTAAGTATGTCAATTAGAATCAGAAAGTGTGGCATCCTGAAATGACCTCAGCAAGACTTGATTTGAGCTCCTCATTATCATCCAGATGAAAAGGATACAAAGATTTGTAAGTGGCTTTAACCAAAATCAATGTCATGGCATAGCTACAGTCAGACTTCCAAGTATCTCCCAATCTAATGCGCTTTCTACTAAACTGTCTTTCACTGGGTATCAATTTTTTCATCTTAAGAGGTTATGTTTACCCCTTACGTTCACTTTATGGCACTGTAGAAAATACCAAAAGAGACAAGAAATATGATAACATTTTAAATGCTAAAAGTATTACAAGGTCATCTCCTCATCAAAACCCATCTCTCCTGAAATTTAAGCTGATTATATAATAAAAGCATTCACCTTGCCATTTCCCCAAAGACATCGGTGTCAGTCAACCACCACACCCCTCATTCTGGCAATTTACCAGTAGACTTCCGATCAGTAATCTTTTTTTTTATTGATTGATTTTAGAGAGAGAGAAACATCAATTTGTTGTTTTATTTATTTATGTATTCATTGGTTTATTCTTATATTGCCCTGATTGGGGGTGGTACCTATAACCTTGGCATATTTGGATGACACTAATCAACTGAGCTACCCAGCCAGAGCCTGATCAGTAATCTTGACTTGTGTTGTACCTCCTGTGGATACCAAAATTTCAGTAATAAAGTAGGTCAGTTCACAATCAGGCAGCCTAGGACAGTAAGCACTCATTAGCTACCACTATCAGTATTCCTTTCTTTGTGCTACTTGGTACCCTGTGAGAACTGCTATCTTTGTACCCATAGTACTTTACTACAGTTCACCTACACATAAATGTCTCTTCCCCACCCCACCCCGTCGCTGACTGTCAACAAATACATGTGTTTTGCCCCACACAATAACTTATTTTCTTTCTTCTTTTCCAAGTGAGAGGAGGGGAGACAGAGAGAGAGACTCCCGCATGTGCCCCAACCGGGATCCATCCAGCAACCCCCATCTGGGGATGTGCTCTGCCCATCTAAGCCCATGCTAGCAACCAAGCTGTTTTCAGTGCCTGAGGCAGAGGCTCCATGGAGCCATCCTCAGGTCCCAGGCTGATACACTCAAATCAATCAAGCCGTGGCCACAGGAGGGGCAGTAGAGGGGCAGGGAAAGAGAGAAGGGGAAATGGGGGAGGGGGGGAGAGGTAGAGAAGCAGATGGTGGTTTCTTCTGTGTGCCCTGACCGGGAATCAAACCCAAGATATCTACACACTGGTCTGACACTCTACCACTGAGGCAACCAGCAGGGCCCACAATAACTTTTTAAATGGCAATTTTTTTAACCTAAATATATCAAAACTCAGACTTCCAGCATCTCTTGAAAACAAGCAAAAGATCCTGGGACAATGGGCCTACTTTTTCATACAGCAAACATATGGTCATATGCCCTCCATCCAGTTCACCAAGGCCTGCCCTACTTTCTACATTATATTATGAGCATTTGAGTTGAAGATGCTCAAAGGAAAATTAATAAATATGTGCTCACTCTTTTAGAAAGTCCGTTTGTTTTTTATTTCTGGCATTATCACTCACTAGCTGTGTGACTCTTGGGTAAGATACTTAAACACTAAGCCTTGGGCTATTCATGTGTTAAATGGGGTATATCACCTATTACCCTACAAAGTATAGGGGAAACATTTAACAAGGACTAAAATATAAGTGCTCAGTTGTTTAAATTTAACACAAGTTGAAACGTGCTAATTATAAAGTCAAAACTTCTCAAAAACTTCAAACTCACAGAAAACACGAGGTCAGGGTATTTCCCATGGGGGAAAAACATAATGTGACAGAATCCTTGTCATATATATATATATATATATATATATATATATATATATATATATATATATATATATATATATATTAACGTGACAGAAGAAGCACTAAGCTCCTTGAGAGCAGGGGCCACACTCATTCTTCATTATCCCCAATGCCTGGCACAATGACCAACACACTGAAACACAGCTGAAGAGCAAACTTTTCTCTGATGGGTCTCCAGAGGGTCCCCATCCACATGACAAAGAAGAAACAACATGGTGCATGTAGTACTCAGCAGAGGAGATACCAAAGCCCAGCAGCTAATTCCCTCTACTCACAGCTCCAACAGCTGCATAAACTCAAGGAGCATTATCTGTTCCTGTATGTGCCCTGACCTGGGATTGAACTGGCAACCTCCGCACTTCTGGCGACACTCTAACCAACCAATCCATCACCCAGGGCTACACTCAAGGAATTTATTTAACCTCTCTGTGCTCTCCTTTCCTCATCTGTAAAACCAGGATGCTAACATACACCTTGCTATACAGAAGTAAATGAGATAATACATTTCATACAATGCTAGCACACAGTAAGCACTCATTAGCTACCACTATCAGTGTTCCTTCCTTTGTGCTACTTGGTACCCTGTGAGAACTGCTATCTTTGTACCCACAGTACTTTACTACAGTTCACCTACACATAAATGTCTCTTCCCCACCCCACCCCTCCAGCTGACTGTCAACAAACTTGGGATGGGCACCTGGTGTTGTTATTCCTCTTTGCATCCCCAGGGTCTAACAGTTTCTCCCTCACTGCTGAATGAGTCACAGATCCACAGAGTACTTATTAACTAGAAAAGTTATAAGCAGAAATGAAATTTACCTCTCTTGTCTGGCACTCAAGCCCTCACTGACACTGACTCCTACGGACACCCCAACTTTACCTCCCAGTATCCCCACTAAAAAGCAGCAATGGATCGCTCTATTCAGGATGGTCTACTCATCCCTATACAACCATGCCAGTCATTGCACCTTTGCATCTTACAGTTATGACTCCAGGAATCTTACCACAGATCAGGCCTTTCATCTACATTAGCTTATTACCTGTTTGCAACACTCCCTGAGGTCCATATTATCCCCCTACCCCAACCCAGACTTGAACAAAATAATGCTTATGATTAAGAAACTTGCCAAAGGCCACGTATCTAACAAGAGAAGGGATCAGAAACTGAATAGAGTTCATGGTTGTTCTCTACACAGTGTCTCGCTGATATCCCAAGCTGAGCTGCCCTACCTAACACCTTCTTGCTTTGAAAGATCATGGTCTTCTCTACATTTAAGGGAACATCTGTCCTATTAATTTTGACACTCATATTTTTTCTCCTATCAAGAGCTGTAGTGTGGCCTGACCAGGCGGTGGTGCAGTGGATAGAGCGTCGGACTGGGATGCAGAAGGACCCAGGTTCGAGACCCCGAGCTCGCCAGCTTGAGCGCGGGCCCATCTGGCTTGAGCAAAAGCTCACCAGCTTGGACCCAAGGTTGCTGGCTCCAGCAAGGGGTTGCTCGGTCTGCTGAAGGCCCGCGGTCAAGGCACATGTGAGAGAGCAATCAATGAACAACTAAGGTGTTGCAACGGCAACAAAAAACTAATGATTGATGCTTCTCACCTCTCCCCGTTCCTGTCTCTCTGTCCCTATCTATCCCTCTCTCTCTCTCTCTGTAAAAAAAAAAAAAAAAAAAAAGATATTAAAAAGAGCTGTGGTGTGTCAGAAAGAAGGCAAAACATATAATGAACAAAGCATAGAAGTAGGCATCAAACAAACCTGGGTTTGAATCCGGGCTCTGGCTCGTACCAGCTGTGTAATTTATCCTGAGTCTTCCTAATCTGCAAATTGAGATGAATATGATTAAACAAGAGAAACCCATATGTAATACCCAGTACTACATAGTAAATAAATAAAGCTCAGTTAGCCCCACATTATGAAACATTACCTGGCCATAGCACACTCCTCAAAAATGAATCCCCACCCCCCTTCAGTGCTACCAGACCAGGTGTCACAGAAAACACTCACACAGCATACTTATCACTCCCCGCTGGAATTATTTCCTTACCTCTCTCACTAAATTGAGTTCCCTGCAGCAAGGACTGAGTCTTATTTATCTCCACATTGTGTGGCACGGTACCTAGTATATAACCATATTCAATAAATGCTTGCTAAGTGAAATAATTATAGGTACAATGAGTGTTTATAGGAGTCTAGAAAAAAAAATTCCAACTGGGGTTGTCCTGAATTGGTTGAGGGAGGCCAATTTCAGCTGGGCCCTGGGCACTACTCACAGGCAGTAACAGAAAAGGAGAAACCTTCTAGACAGGAAGAATGTCCTACAAAACACAAGGGACAAACATGACTCCAGTTCCTCCTTATCTAGAGTAAAGGATCAGGGTAGAGTACTTTAGAAAAGGGGTCTTTTCAAGTATGGCTAGAAAGGTAGTCAGGAGCCAGATCAGGAGGAGTAGAGGAACGTGAGTTCAGTATGGGATCACAGCAGTTAAACGGAGATATGAGCACAAGGCCTAATGGGAAGGGGGCCACCTGCACACGCTGCAGGCCACAGCAAGCTTGCAAGTGTAATCGAAAAAGATGCAACCAATCAGTGCTTCATCCAGAACTCTTTCAGCATGGATTGAGCATCTCACGCGGGCTCGCAGTACATAAGGAATAAAAGGCGATGTCCCCTTTTCCTGTTTCAAGTGGGTTTTTTAATTAGGAATCCACACCTTTTGCTTGTCAAAACAGAACGAGAATGTTGGTTTTATAAACCCCTCTCCGTTTGACCGCTCACACATGTGGAAGTTTTTAACTTCGCTCATTTTGTTTTTCCTGATGTTTTTGCACAGCGCCAGGTACTGTTAAGCTTCGAAACTACTTGGTTCATTCAGAGTGAAATTTTGACCAATTTCTGAGGCAACTTTTAGGCCTCCGGTGAAAGTAATACCCTTGTTTAAACTGAAATCATTTTCTTTTCTACCTTAAACAGACCTAGAACACTCAACACTCTGCCACTCCCCAAAATAAAAGGCTGAATCGAAGTTACAACAGCACTCCCCCTAGAATCAAACTGCTCGGCGAGGCCTTTTACCCCTTCGCGGCGGCAGCGGGGAGAAGGGGCGCTAGGGACTCCACAGGCAACGCTTGAAAACCCTGATGCGCACATTGTGAGGGGAGGGCACCTACATGTTGCTGAATGTGGGGCCAGAAACTGCCAGGGCGACAGCACCCTCCTCCTCCCCTCGCCCCACCCAACTCTACCCGATCCACTAGCTCCTGTCCGCCAAATCACACACGCGCCCAGCGAGCTGTCAGGCTCCGACAGCAGCCTCCCGTCCTGGAAAGGGCCAGGAAACGGACGCTCACGGGAGACCTGAGCAAGAGCCAGACACGCTGCCCGCTGGGCGGCACCGCCAGCGGAGGAGTGAGGAGCCGCCTGACAGGAAAGCGACTGAGGAAACTAGCGGCTGGGGCAACCTTTACCTGAAGGTGCTCCCACACTACGGGCCGGGTCGTCCCCGGGACTCGTTCCTTCAGGGATGACCCGGCTCCTCCGTGCCTCCCGGCCTCTGTCCCGAACTCTCGGGATCCTCGGGTACTGGCGCTCCTCCCGGCCCGCTCAGCTGCCGCTTTCTGGGCTCGCCCTCATGCCCCCGCTGCTCGCCGCCACCCGCCGGCGGAGCAGCAACCCTGTTGCCCTGAGTCGCACCACGACCCGGAACCGCACCCCGCGCACCGGAAGTCCCAACCGGGAAGGAGCGACTGACTGGGGACTAGTGCGCAAGCCCCAGAGCCGAGAGCAGGGAGCGGAGCCCTCCCCGGGGGCGGGGCCGAGCGGAAGGCTGTGCGCACGCGCGCCACTTCCCTGTCACCAGGTGGGGCCTGGGTCGGAGGTTATCCGGGAGTCTATCAAGATATGCCCACTCTTGCATTTGGGTTAGGTGAAAAATCAACATTAGCCTTCTCCTTCGAATCTTCTCCTTTCTCTCTGTTTCCACAGAACTAAAGTCTTAAGTTCATCAGAAATGAGTGATGAGCCAGCTTAGCCTCTTGGTCGGAAAGACCTGGATTCAAACGCCAACTCTGACTTGTTGGGTATCCTAAGGCACCTCCCCTCCCTGACCGCTGTTTTTCCCATCATTAAAATAGTTCCAATTTTAGAGTATTTCTGTGAGACTCAAATTAAGGTGACCAACTTTTTTACAATGAAAATGAGGACAAAAATAAATAGAAAACAGTATCGTAAATGAAACATTTTATTCATTGCAACAATAATACAGTATAATACGATAAATGCATAATAAAAACATTTGTAATATTTTATATTGTAATTATGCTTACATGCCTATTAGTTCTTAATAATAATTGTAAGAAAGTACTGATTTAGATAATAGTACCTAAATGAATATTTTTTGTCAATGTATCAATATATTGGAAATATCTGAACAAGAAATATCCTTCATATTGAATTTTATGTGAATTGTGCTTACCTGTCTATGATTAAATATTCACTGAGAGAGAAATAATCATGAGTCTGCAATGTCATATGTGCTGTGTCATATTTCAATAAGAAGTACACGAAGCCTTTTGCGTGCTTGGTATATCGTGTGCTTTCTCAAGGTCTCCCGTGCAGAGTGCATGCATCTCATAATCGTGTATTGCTGCACTATACTGATCCTTGACAAATCGTCATGTCAAATACAAATATGTCACATCACACGCAATGGATCAACTCTGCATCTACCAAATATGAATATTTACAGATTAGTCTTCCAATATCAAAAAGGAAGACACTTTTCAAACAGGCCAGAACTTACATTAGAAGGACTGTTCTCCCTAAAAGAGGATGATTGGTCACCTTACTCAAATGGAATAATGCCTTAAAAACAGTCAACACACTGACTGACAAAAACCACTTAGTAAATGTTAGTTATTATCCTTATCTGTAAAATGGAGGTGATAATTATCTTCCTCGAGTATTGCAGGGAGGGTTCCAAAAGATATGAGGACTGACACAGAATAGGAACTGCTTGTCTGTGAGGTCTGTCATCAGGAATCAGTGGGGAAGCCACCTGAAGGGAAAAGAATTCAAGCAGTGCAATTATATGTCTCTCCTACTAGAAACAGTCCAGAACATCTCTTTCAAAAATGTGCTTTATCACCTAACTAGTGGTGGCGCAGAGGATAGAGCATCAGCCTGGGATGCTGAGGACCCAGATTCAAAACATGGAGGTGATGGGTTTGACCTCAGGCTCATCAGCTTGAGCTGGGATCATCAACATGATCCCATAATTGCTGGCTTGAGCCCAAAGGTGTTGGCTTGAAGCCCAATGTTGCTGGCTCTGCTGGTGCCCCCTGGTCAGGCGTGTATGAGAAGTAATCAATAAACTAAAAGTGATATACCTACGAGTTAATGCTTCCCACCTCTCTTCCTTCCTGTCTATCTGTCCATCTGTCTTCTTCTATCTCTCAAAGAAAATACACACACACACACACACACACACACACCTTTGCAAAAGAAAAAAAGTCAAAGCTGAATTTCAGCTCAGCCCAGAGGGATCCTTACTTACCCAATATTAAAGTCACCAATAAATACACCACAGACTTGCCTTCATGTTCAAATACATGATTAATCTCTTAGCTCATGCAGAGATGCACCTAGAGGAGGAGGGTACACCTTACACCCAAATGCATTCCTGCACAACCTGTTAGAAGTGCTCAGCCAAAGCAAGAAATATAAACAAGGTTGAATAGTCTGCTTTCTGAAGTCACCAGGTTATTTGACCCCTCCTAAATATTAATCTTTCACTTCTGTCTTAAGCTTCAATCTGAACACAGCTGCCTAATTGTCCCTCAGACACATAAAGCAACCTACCTAAAACTGAAATCAACTGGACATGCTAAGCATTTATAGATTGTAAGGAATGAAAATCCACTCTACCACTTACAAATGTTGTGACTTCATCCTTCCTCTCTAAAATTCCTTATCTGTAAAGTGAGAATGTCTAAAGTACTAACCAATCCCATTAACCAATGGGATTAAATGAGCTAATACATATAACTCACATAGACTAGAGCTCAGCATATAGCTAACATTTAGTAATATTTACATAAAATGCTTACCTTATTTATTATTACACCTTAGTCAGTAAACAAGTGCTTATTGAATGCCTGTGGATTAAGACTTTCCTAGGCATTGGAGATTCAGTGGCGAAAAGTTAGACAGGGACTCCATCCTCATGTAATTTACAGTCAAGTTTGGCTATGAATTTGGAATAGTCACTGTGATAATAAGCTGGAGTGCAGGGAAATATAGTAAAATTTTAAAGACATGGTTGAGGGTTCCGTTGAGAATGAAGAATTGAATTTATGGTGATACTAGTATAATGGTTTGTGTGACTTTTCTATAGTTAGTTTGAATAGTCAAGATACAGACACACAAAGAGTGAGCAAATGCTTTACTCCAAGGAAGAAGTTTTGCCAGGCAGGTGTGATGGAGTCAAAGAGTTTAAGATCTCAGCTTTTAAGAGTACTTAGAACAAAGCACCACAGAATAGATGCTGGCTAGGTAAGTTAGACACATAATTCCAGAAACATTGTGTCACTGGCCTGAAGGTTCTGGAACAAATGTAATGGGAGTCACTGATGGAGCAAGGCTGAGAGATGGAGGCTAGCCTCAGAGGGGGATGTTTCAATGAATAAACTCAGGTGACGAGCTATGTGAGTGTGTGGTCTTGGCTGAAATGGAATGGAAGGAAAAATTATTGAAAAGAGATGGTCAAGAAACTTTGATGCCATATGGAATGCAAAAGCTCCCAAGAAGATGGATGGATATGGAGTGAAAAAAGAAACTGGGGTGCTCCCCAAGCCACTTTGCAACTGAGGGAGGGATGTAGATAAGGACAAAGGATGAGCCTCCAAAAAGTAGGAGTTGTACCAGACATTCGAAATGGCATTAAGAAGCAAAGCATGCAATGACCTTTCTCCCAACCCAAGGGTGTATTGGTACAGATCATAGCATCTGACACACAGAGGAAAAATTATATTTGTACAGCTCACTGACTGTGCTGGACCAGAGGCTGATGGGGAACTCATGACATGAGGGCAGAGGGACAAATACTTCAATATACCTATGACAATCAGTTTTCACAGATTTCAGCTCCCACTTAGAAAAGAGGCAATGATAAGTGATGGAGGTTCCTTTTCTTCCGGTCCCCAGGACTAGAACTGTGGCAATGCATAGAGGTTAAAAGACACCTACTAGCTGCGTGGCTTTTAACAAGTGATTTGCCTTTTCTATATCTCATTTTCCTTGTTCAGGTTATTGTGAGAAATCAGTGAGGATTCAATGGGAATTCAGTGGGGACTGCTGAGAACATTGCTTGCATATGGAAGTATTGCATAAACACAGCTCTGGTGTCCTGACACACCAAAGTGGACAACAGAATTCAGGTAGCATTATGTTTTTTGCTTCTCTTAATTCCTTCTCAAACAGGTGCCCTTTCCCTCTCTGCTCGGAAATTCTTTTCCTCCTCCCTCTCCTTATCCTCTTCCACCTCTTCCCGCTCCTTCTCCTTCTTAAAACAGATTTTGTGGATGGGTGAGTGGTTCTTTTGCCAGACTTGCCATTCAGTTAGGTGGCAGCTAGTATGGCTGGAAGGTCTAAGATGCCTAGAAATGTCTGAAAATTATACCTGAAAAAGATCTAAGATGTTAGGGCACCTTGGTTTTTCTCCTTGTGGCCTCTTCAGTGGCTATCTTAGGTTTCTACCTAACATAAATGGCAACATTCTAAAAGGATAAGCCCCAATGTGCTTTTTTTAAAAAATATTTTAATTATCTTTATTTATTTATTCACTTTAGAGAAGAGAGAGAGAGAGAGAGAGAGAGAGAAAGGGGGGGAGGAGCAGGAAGCATCAACTATCATATGTGCCTTGACTGGGCAAGCCCAAGGTTTCGAACCGGGGACCTCAGTGTTCCAGTTTGACGCTTTACCCACTGCGCCACCACAGGTCAGGCCCCAATGTGCTTTCAAAAATATTTATTTTATATGTGTGTGTGTGTGTGTGTGTGTGTGTGTGTGTGTGTGTGTGTATGTGTGTGTGTATATGTATAATGATTAATCATTTCCTAAATATATTCTTTTTATTCTTGAAGACTCAATCCATATATTGCTTCCTCCAGGAGGTTTTCTCAGATCACCTCTAACTGAGAGGCAACCTGCAGAGCTTCATTCTCTGTGCTCAACATCTCTCACACTTTCTGGTGTTCTTTTAATATACATTAGTCTCCCTGACAGGACATAAGGAAAGGGATATTTGGTATTTATTTTATATATTAAAAGCTTAAAATATACCATAAACACTTGACAAAATGTGTGTTAAATGAAAGGCTGCACAAAAAAACATGCACTTGAAATAAAGTAGTTGGAAATGGTATTTTGTATAAACAGAATCTGCATGTGGAAAATGCCACTTTGCCAAACGTATGACAACAGGCTGAGAGTAAACACAGTAATATCGAAGTAACACTCAAGCCCCATCAGAACTGCAGGAAAGTGGAGGCACCTCCCAGTTTCTCTGCAGATGTGCGTTCTTAATATTTTATGTGTGTGAATATGTTTCTTTTGTTGTTGTTGTAGACAGAGACAGAGAGAAAGTCAGAGAAAGGGACAGATAGAGACAGACAGCCTGGAAGGGAGAGAGATGAGAAGCATTAAGTCTTTGTTGCAGCACCTTAGTTGTTTATTGATTGCTTTTTTATATGTGCCTTGACCGGGGGACTCCAGCAGAGTGAGTAACCCCTTGCTCAAGCCAGCAACCTTGGGCTTCAAGCCAGTGACCTTTGTGCTCAAGCCAGTGACCTTAGGGCTCAAGCCAGCAAGCTGTGGGCTCAAGCCAGTGACCATGAAGTCATGTCTATGATCCCACGCTCAAGCCAGCAATCCTGCACTCAAGCTGGTGAGCCCATGCTCAAGCCGGCAACCTTGGGGTTTCTAAACTGGGTCCTCTGTGTCCCAGTCTGATACTCTATCCACTGAGCCACTGCCTGCTCAGGCTGTGTGTGAATATGTTTCCTTGCTATTTACCCAGTTTGGGTTTCCTCTACTTTTGAACATATTTTTCCTCCCATGGGGAAAACATAGGCATTTATACCTTATGGTACAAAACAATTTCAGGACAACAGTAAATCAGGTGTCAAAAATCCACTCAAACTATTCCAAAGAAGCTCAATTTGTATACAAATTGTGTACAATTTCATGGCAATATAATATTTTTTAAAGTTAAAATAGTATTTTTATATGAAGAACTTTTCAAAGCAAATGTATTGTATTGCTTATAGTGAGGTGTGTTGTTGGGTCCAAGGGGAGCAAAATTAAACAACCAGAAAAATCTTTTAATTGATTGATTTTAGAGAGACTGAGAGAGGTAGGGAGAAAGAGAGAGAAAAAAGCATTTATTTTGTTGTCCCACTTAGTTGTGCATTCATTGGTCACTTCCCATATGTGCCTTGACCAGGGATCAAACCCACAACCTTGGTATTTCAGGATGATGCTCTAAGCATCTGAGCTAACTGGTCAGGGACCAACTAGAAAATCTTAAACATAATACTTTCTGATACTATTTAAGTACAGTTCAGTTCTGGCGACTCCACAGAGATTCACTCAGCTTTGTTCTATTGTGTTTTTATGCTGAATAGCATTTCTGGTGAATATCTCTTTTTAGACACTTGGGGTGAAAAGGAAACATCTGGCTGGTATTTAGTAGCTCTCTGGCTACATTTATATATAAATATAGTCCCTACCCCAAATCCAGGCCCTATAACCATCTTCTAATAGTATCTTTTCTTGTTTTAAAGATATCTAGAGCTGTGTTTCAACTCCTAAATTAATTGCTATTAACAAGACTTAGGATGTGAAAAACCAGACTTGTGTGTTTCATGGAATGCAACTTCTAAGAATGCATAATTAGTAGTGTCTCCATTAATATACAGTATGTTCAACAGTGAGACACCACTATCATAAATAAAGGTAGACATGGATAAATTTATAATTAAAAATGCATTAGAAATTACAAGCATAATTTATTTACTAATGTGCACTGGAATAAATTTTATGTGTAATATTTTAAAACAGGGCATTAATAAATAATAGTGAACATAAAATGTTTTTGCAGCTAAAAATATTTCAATAAATATTAGTAAGTTAAATGTACTACAGAGTTATAATTGCTATGGAGTAAAGTTTATAGACTACAATCACAATGCCAAGGACTGTTTCTTGGGTGTTTTCAAAATACCAGAAACAAATAACTGTCTTTCTTTAAACCTGACAAGTAGAGGATTCAAAGTAGTGCCTGCAAATGTTTTAAGAATAAAAGCTTAGGATATCCAAATAGATCACTGCCTGAGACCGGTGGTGCAGTGGATAGAGCATCGGACTGGGATGCGGAAGACCCAGGTTCGAGACCCCGAGGTTGCCAGCTTGAGCGCGGGCCCATCTGGCTTGAGCAAAAGCTCACTAGCTTGGACCCAAGGTCGCTGGCTCCAGCAAGGGGTGGCTCAGTCTGCTGCAGGCCGACGGTCAAGGCACATGTGAGAAAGCAATCAATGAACAACTATAGTGTCTCAACGGCAACAAAAAACTAATGATTGATGTTTCTCATCTCTCTCCGTTCCTGACTGTCTATCCCTCTCTCTGACTCTCTCTCTGTCCCTGTAAAAAGAAAAAAAATATCTTACCCACCTATTTGTTTGACCCACACTAATTTGGAGCAAGTTCTCCCTGCTGAGCACCCCTACAGGTCCTTTTTGAAACCTTCACTTGGTTTTGCTTTACTGAGGGCTAACAATTCCTAGGAGCCAGGCACCGTCCGAAGTGCTCACATATTTTACCAACCCCATGCTTTCTACCACTTCACTCTACTAACTATTATTTTAATCTTACATTTATTTTACGTTCAGTGTTCATATGATGTGTTTTCAATGAGACTTATGTAAGTCCCACAATACACGGCAGTATTTGTGTGTTTGTTTGATTTCTCTGAAAAAAGAGCTATGCTTATGTGTAGAGGGTTTTATTTTTTATTTTTTCCAGGTAAGACCGTAATTGATTAATAGCGATGAATGGTATCCATTATTGATTGAGCATTATTCTGTGCCCGGCACAGATATGCCTAATGTCTTTATGGACCTAATCTAATTTAACCCTCACAACAATCCAATATGTTAATATTGTTATTATCCTCATTTTAACAACAGAGAAAACTGAGCCTCAAAAAGGTGAAGTCGCCTGACCTGTGGTGGCGCAGTGGATAAAGCGTTGACCTGGGAACACTGAGGTCGCCAGTTCAAAACCCTGCGATGGTCTGGTCAAGGCACATATGGGAGTTGATGCTTCCAGCTCCTCCCCCCTTTCTCTCTCTCTCTCTCTCTCTCTTTCTCTCTCTCTCTCACTCTGTGTCTCCTCTCTAAAATGAATACAATAAAAAGAAATTTAAAAAAAAAAAAAAGGTGAAGTCATTTACTTGTTCAAGATCATACTACTGGCTGACTTGGAAGCCCCAAGCTCTATACTTTCTCCAGTAAATAATTGGCAGTCCCTGTTCCTAAAATAGCTATCCCCTTTCTCTAAATCACGTTGCCTTCCAGCATCTCACAATTCTTTCAGCTGCTTTTTCCCCATTGACATCTAATCTAAGTCCCTCCTGCTCCCATTTAAGATAATTCCCTCATGTCCTGTCCTTAGTAGACAAGAACTGATGTTGAAAACACATAAGCAATATCCCTTTAGATATTTGAAGATGGCTATTAAATTTTCCTTAACCTTCTTTTCTCTATAATACCGTATTAGTAACTCCAATTCCTTTAGCCTTTTCTCACAGGGACTCTTTCTAAAGCATTCTACCGCCCTGAGTCACACTCCTAGAGAATGGGTTCAGATTTTCCATATCTTAATTCACTATCATCACCTTCAAAGAGCATTTATTAAACACCCACATGTGCATATGACCTGTGCTGGAATTTATGCAAGCCAGGAAAGCAAAGGTTCGCCTGCCTCTAAGAAGGTGTCTGGCTCTCCAAATAATGTTCTTTTAAATCCTTCCTGTGCTTGCATCATTTTCCCATCTCATAAACTAGAAGTTACCTGAGGCAGGGACGTAGTTCAGTCATCATAACATCCCTGATGCCAGCATTATAAGGAACAAAATAGTAGGTGCTCAGTAAATATTTGTATTGCAGTAAATGAGGATTATTTCTTGATAATCTGTCCTTGATTAACACACTCCTCCACACATTGGGTGACCCTAGTTAGAGTAATTGTCTTTGCATTGATTGCCCAGAACTGTAATATGTGCTCAAAAATATTTTCTGTATGAAAATTAAATGAGGTAAATGGTTGAAAGAATTTGTGAATACTGTCACCGAAATGACTGGACAAAAAAAGTGCCTACAATAATGAACAAATTCTAGCTCAGAAGTAAAAAAAAAAACACAAAAATCACAAGAACAAACACAAAAAACAATACCCTAAAGGCTGACACCAGCCCACATTATCTTGGTCACCTGAAGAGTTTTTGGCATGTCTGAAAAAATTGTAAAGATGTGACAAAACTGGGTCCACAGCCTACTTGTCAACAATCAGGTGAGCCCTGGCCAGGCAGCTTGGTTAGTTAAAGCATTGTCCTGATATCCCAAAGTTGAGGGGGTTTGATTCCCTAGTCAAGGCACATAAAAGAATCAACCAATGAATGCATAGATAAATGAACAACAAATCAATGCTTTTTTTCTCTCTCTCTAAAATCAATAAATACTTTTTTTTTTAAGGTGAGAGGAGGGGAGATAGTGAGGCAGACTTCTGCATGCACCCCAACCAGGATCTACCCGACAACCCTACCTGGGGCCGTTGTGCCCAATGGAGTTATCCTCAGCGCCCAGGGCCATGCTTGAACAATCCAGCCACTGGCTGAGGAAGGGGAAGAGGGAGAGGGGAGAGATGCAAATGGTTGCTTTTCGTGTGTGCCCTGACTGGGAATCATACCTGGGATGTTCATATGTGGGGCTGACTCTCTATCCACTGAACTACCCGCTGTGGCCTACATTTCCTTTTTTTAATTAAAAAAAATTAGGTGAGTAGTGGCCACCTGCCTGCTGTGTTGTAGGTACAATAAAGTTCAGGAAGCAGTCACCACCTGTGGAAAAACTCACTCTGTACCGCCTGCACTCATTTGCGAGACTTGTCTGCAACAATGGCAGTTGAGTTGGAGCCCCTGGTCTGGTTTTGGGAAATAGCCTAAGAACTAATTTCTGCTTTTACACGGTAGAGGCACCGACGATGAGGTAGGAATAGTTAAGGGGAAGTCTCAGAATCTCCCTCACCTGGGAGGACATGTTCTAAGCACTGAAGAGAGTGTACAATTTTCAGCAAAATCTAGAGATTATACTGAAGAAAACGGTCCTAGGCAATAAGGGGGGGGGGTGTCTATAAATTATTCCTCTTTATATTTCCTAGTTATTTGCTAAAATCTCAGCATAAAATGTTGCTTTCAATGGAACAAACTAATTCTAGGTTCAGCTCAGTTTTGTGACTCTACTATAAGGAGTCAAATCACTTCTCTGTGCTTCAGTTTCCTCATCCATAGAGTAGAGATGATGACATCTACCTGACAGGATCATCTGATGACATTTTGTGAAGTCTAAAATGTTCTATATGTAGGCTGCAAAAGATAAATTTTACCTCTCAGAGATATTTAGATTTTAACATTCCTTTCACAATAAAGTAGATAAAATTTTTAAATATACTGCTCACAAAAATTAGGGGAGCCTGACCTGTGGTGGCGCAGTGGATAAAGCATCGATCTAGAACGCTGAGGTCACCAGTTTGAAACCCTGGGCTGGCCTGGTCAAGGCACATGTGGGAGTTGATGCTTCCTGTTCCGTTCCCCTTTCTCTCTCTCTCTTTCTTCTCTCCTCTCTAAAATGAATAAATAAAATCTTAAAAAAAAAAATTAGGGGATATTTCAAAGTGAATATGAAGTGATAAAATATCCCCTAATTTTTGTGAGCAGTGTATTTATACATTTGTGCTCTGGCCAGGTGGTTCAGGTGGTTAGAACATCATCCTCATACACCGAGATTGCAGGTTTGATCCGGGTCAGGGCACATGTAAGAATTGACCAGCCTGACCAGGCAGTGGCACAGTGGATAGAGCGTCGGACTGGGATGTGGAGGACCCAGGTTCGAGACCCCAAGCTTGCCAGCTTGAGTGCGGGCCCATCTGGCTTGAGCAAAAGCTCGTCAGCTTGGACCCAAGGTCGCTGGCTCCAGCAAGGGGTTGCTCGGTCTGCTGAAGGCCCACAGTCAGGGCACATGTGAGAAAGCAATCAATGAACAACTAAGGTGTTGCGACGGCAATGAGAAACTAATGATTGATGTTTCTCACCTCTCTCCGTTCCTGACTGTCTGTCCCTATCTATCCCTCTCTCTGACTCTCTCTGTCCCTGTAAAAAAAAAAAAAAAATCAACCAATGAATGCATAAATAAGTGGAGCAACAAATGGATGTTTCTCTCTCTCTTCCCACCCCTCTCCTTTCTCTCTCTCTCAAATCAATCAATACAAAACAAATAAAATAAATTATTATAAACATTATTTAAAAAATTGTTCATCATCAACTTAAAATTTCCTGCTGCCATTGAAAACTGATCTAGCTCTCCAGGAAGTTACACAGAGGGATGTGAAACACGTATTACAGGATTTGAAAATACTGTAATATTTGAAAAGTAACATATAGAGTATGATAGCATTTGTTTTTAAAAATACACAGAGATATACACTTCATCAATACTTTGACACAGGCCTGAGGACATTTACAAATAGCTGCAGTAACCAACCCCAGGAAGGGGCTAGCTAGGGATACAGTTATACTCAAGGAAGACTTAGGTTGTATCTCTGTATTTGGGAAAATATTACAAAGAAAAACATAACCCAATGTTACTTTTGCAATCATAAAATATATGAGCATAAACAAACATTTAAAATGAAAATCTGCTCTCCTCCTCAGTCAACAGTTCACCCCCACGCCCACCCCACATATAGATTCCCAGACTTTTTGCTTCAGGCTCCCCTCCCAGGGCCAGCAATATGACCCAGTCTCTTCCCTAGCTCAGATCTCAACTCATCATGGCTATTAAAAATTTTTTTAAGCCTGACCAGGCGGTGGCGCAGTGGATAGAATGTGGGACTGGGATGCGGAAGACCCAAGTTCAAGACCCCGAGCTGGCCAGCTTGAGCGCAGGACCATCTGGCTTGAGCAAAAGCTCACCAGCTTGGACCGAAGGTCGCTGGCTCCAGCAAGGGGTTGCTCGGTCTGCTGAAGACCTGTGCAACATGTGAGAAAGCAATCAATGAACAACTATGGGGTCGCAACGGCAACGAAAAACTAATGATTGATGCTTCTCACCTCTCTCCATTCCTGTCTGTCTGTCCCTGTCTATCCCTCTCTCTGTTTAAAAAAAAAAAAATTAAGTAAGAGGCAGGGAGACAGGGAGGTAGAGAGACAGACTCCTGCATGCGCCCCTACTGGGATACACCTGGTAAGCCCACTAGGGGTCAATGATCTGCCCATCTGGTGCCACTATTTCGTTGCTCAGAACTGAGCCGTTTCAATGCCTGAAGCGAGGCCATAGAGCCATCTTTAGTGCCTGGGGCCAAATTGCTCAAACCACTCGAGCTGCAGAGGTGAAAGAAAGAGAGAGGGTGGGGTGGAGATGCAGATGGTTGCTTCTCCTGTGTGGCCTGACTGGGAATCAAACCCAGGAGTTCATCACCCTGGGCCGACACTCGACCACTGAGCTAGCCAGCCAGGGCCTATTTAAAATTTTTTATTTTAGAGAGAGTGGAAGGAAGAGAAACATTAATTTGTTGTTCTACTTATTATTTATGGCATTCATTGGTTTATTCTTTTTTAATTTTAATTTAATTTTATTTATTGATTTTAGCAAAAGAGGAAGGGAGGAAGTGAGAAAGAGGCAGAAACATCCATCTGTTCTTCTATGTTTCCTGACCAGGGATCAAACCAGCAACCTCTGTGCTTCAGGGTGTTGCTCCAACCAACCAAACTATCCGGCCAGGGCCAACTGGTTGATTCTTGTATGTGCCCTGACTGGGGGTAGAATCCACAACCTTAGGATAGCAGAAAAATGCTCCAACCAACTGAGCTATCCTGGTCATGGCTTCTGTCCTTCCTCCTTAACCTTTGCCCTCAAGATTCAAAGATGTTTTGTGTGGTTGATATGAAAGACCCAGTATGAAAGTTTCACCTAGAACCCAGTGAAAGTTTTACAAATGATTAGCTATCTAGACATTTTTATATTTGCCTTCTCTGCTTCCCTGGCTCAGGGATTGTCAAGAGGTCCTGACCCAGGAACGGTAATCACAGTGTTGGCCAACACATTTATTCAACCACTAAATTTATTGAGCATATGGCCAGGCACTGTGCCTATGTGCTATGGATAGAACCAGGGAACAAACAGACAAAAACACTCCCCTCATGGAACTTATATTCTAATAGAGGGAGAATGACAATATTGAAAATATTTATAAGTAAAAACTAAAATATGAGCCATGGAACTATATACAAAGTTGAGCAAAAGTGGACTTACAGTTGTGAGTACGCAAAACACAGTTTATTCTTGTCTTATTATTTATTTTTTATTGTACTATTTTCCATTGAAAGAACTGTAAACCTACTTTTGTCCAATCCTGTAAAACAGGAAGTGTTGGGGTAAGTTACAATTTTATGTAAGTAAGAGGTGGCTCACTGATTGGTAATGTTTGAGCAGAAATAAATGTAGCTGTTTGGAGAATGAAAATCCTTAGTGAAGTACTTTTTAAGTATGATCTCTTTGAAGCCTTATAACTGCCCTAATTAGTAAATAGTCTGATTCCCATTTTACAGATGAGGATGCTAAGGTTTGGCGTAATCTCTTAACAGAACTCAGTGCTGTAGTAGATGAGTTTCTTTTCCGTGCACTGATGCTATAGCGGTTTATATCCTGTCTCCCCACTCTCATACCTTTTTTTTTTTTCAGGGACAGAGAGAGAATCAGAGAGAGGGATAGATAGGGACAGACAGACAGGAATGGAGAGAGAGGTGAGAAGCATCAATCATTAGTTTCTCGTTGCCGTTGCGACACCTTAGTTGTTCATTGATTGCTATCTCACATGTGCCTTGACCACAAGCCTTCAGCAGACCGAGCAACCCCTTGCAGGAGCCAGCGACCTTGGGTCCAAGCTGGCGAGCTTTTGCTCAAGCCAGATGGGCCCGTGCTCAAGCTGGCGACCTCAGGGTCTCGAACCTGGGTCTTCCGCTTCCCAGTCCGCTCTATCCATTGCGCCACCGCCTGGTCAGGGTCTCATTACTTTAAATGAGCATTTCCTGCCCTCCAGCTGGTGCTGCACAAGCTGAAGTCAGTGGGCAAGCACACTCAGTGTCACTGTCCCCAAAGCAGACCTCTCTTCCCTCTCTTTGTCCTTTCTCCTCTGCTTTTTCCCTCCTGACTTCTGATGAGCCCCGTCTAGTGAAACTCCTTTGAGACTTGCTCTTCTAATCTCACTCTGCTCTCTACCCTCACACATAAAAATCCACCCGTAACCCCACCACAGCCCCATGGGATGTGCCCCAGCCTGGCCTGCTCCTCCTTTCTGGTGCGGATGGGAGTGGGGAAATCAGATAACTCAGCTGTAACAACCTAAGGACAATTCAGTGTAATGTTTTGACCCACATTGGGAAAAAGCAAGTTGGTTCTCTGGACTGGCAAGGTCATTAAAAACTAAAAAATCAGAAACATGTTTGGTGTTAATTCTTCCATGTTTTCAATTCTGGGTAAAACACTGGTCGTGCTGGCCATTGCAAATTACCTTTCAGGAGCCAGAAGGCAGCATGGGAAAAGCATGCTGCTTAGAGGACAAAGGAAACAATGCCTGCAGAGGACACTTCAGAAGGGTGAAGGGAATCAAGAATCAGAACTTCATTATCATCAAAAAATGGTGTGGCTTGAATTTGCTTCATAAACATGCTATAAAAACACAACAGGAACTTACAGCTTGGCTTGGCATTTCCCTCTCATAATTATGGAATGCTTAAACCATTTTTTCTGTATGTAGCATCTCCTCTTATGCTCATACTAACCCCAAGCAGTAGCTACTCTATGTATATTCACTCCAGAGATGAGGAACTGAGGCCTAGAGAAGTAAATTGTTCAAGATCACCTGCAGAGTAAGGATTTAAACTCTGCCAAAGCTCCACCTCTTAACCATGATACACCTGTCTGTCCCATATGAAGACCTTGGGGAGACTAGGTGGGAAAGAAAGGTTAAACAGCAAGAAGTTGTGCTAACCACTTCATATTAAACACGTCCCCTGAAAAGACAGACTTTCTTGAGTGGAAATAGTCATTCCCCACCCCCACCCCCCTTTTCAGGTCCTTAGCAGAATACCCAGAGTAAGGTGGTTCCTAACCACAAGTTGGTGTAAACCACAAAATATTTAAGCGCCACCAGCAAGTTTTCCAATGCTATAGATTTTATCAGTTGTTCTCATTTGATATTTTATTTCTAAATTAAATTTTTATTTTTCTCAAAATAATTGTGGCTGGAGATGAAAGGTAAAATAATAGGAAAAGGCCTATAACAAAAAGGTCATATGTTGTATTTTCTGTTCCTTTCTTCTTCCTGATTCTGCTCCTCAGGGGATGTAATTTGGCTATCTTTTAAAGGCCCAATATAGTCTCTATTTGTTTGGGGATTATTGTATTTTGTTAAAAATGAAAATTGTGATAATTCATTCTACAATATTTCTTTTAAGATGCAAAATTATTGCCAGATAACATGAAAATGCACTATCTCTGCAGCATCTCTCTCTCCCGCTTGGAAATTAAAGTGTTATTTTTTTGAAGCAAAGTTGTACATAAGATTTGGTTAATAAGCCAAGTAGTTCTAGTTACAAGTCTGGTGTCTGCTGCATGCCGGCAGATCTGGCCTTAATAAATGACGGGAAATCGCAACCATTTTGCTCTGCCGCACAGATCCCCGTGGTGCGTGATCGCTCCGCGGCATCTGCTCCTTCCTCTCCTGGATACAAAGCGGCAGAGTCAACTTTATAAATCCTATTACAGAAATGGGAATCTTTCCCCAAAAGTGTGCATACTTTTTTAGGACGTCTGGGTTGAGTGATGAAATACCACATGAAGCACATTTCTTATTTCTTGCAGTTTGAATAGGGTGTGAGAATGCTTTTGCTTTTTAGCTGGAGCCTAAGACGGGGCCAAACAAATCCCTAACTATGGAAATGCTCATACATTCCACAGTGCGAGTTGACATAAAAGACTTTGCTTCCTCCTGAACAAAAAAACCCCAAAGCCTTTCTTGTATGATTGGAAGGTGCCAGGGCTCTTCGGTCTCTGGATAATATGTGGTGTTTTGCATCGTGAGGGCTGTACAGGGTGCGCGCGCGTGCTCTGCACAGTGCAAAATTGCTGCCGCTACCCAGGGGGCTCTTTCTAATGTGGACGCGTTTGATCTGACAATGGCACCATTTTCAGTGATTGGGCTATTGTTCTAACTAAAATGCTAAAGGTCTTTAAGGTGATTTCTGTTTCTCTGATTTTATGACTTCCATATTCATTTTTAGTTTTCATTATCTCTAACTATTCAAGATACGGTATAGGATCTGATTCTTTTTTAAGTTAATTGCATTGTAAATCAAATGTATTTCTGTAGAATGCACTTTCTCATCATTAGCATGTGAGAGTTTCCAGTAAAATATCTTTAGTATTATTTTTATTATTAACATATTTACACTGTCACTCCAGCCCTGCACCCTTTGTGAATCTGTTTTTAAAATAAATATGACCTGATACCAGAGTGATTGGTGCAATAAAAATGCATGATGTGGAATTAATCAAATACAGTCAGGTTCAATTTATAAGGGACACATTAAGAAAAATTATTTCTTGTTCGGGTATGCCACTCTAGTGAATCAAACAGAGCTGCATATATTTCAGCAAGATACATGTAAAATTCGTTCATTCGACAAACATTTATTATGCATTTACTTTGTGCATCACAGGGGATAAAAATCAAGCGAGCAAACAAGAAATTCACACATGAAACAACTGAAGACCATAAGCAGCTGCATCACTGTGGAATAGATTTTGAATATCCAAGGATCCCAGAGACAAAAGCTGAAGTAGCAGCCACGTTGTTGTGCTCTGGTTAAGGGTGTGGGCCCCTGGATTTATTTCCGTTTTTTTCAGGAAGTGGCCATTAATTTTTGTGTGGAAAAAATGAGAGCAGGGAGACATAATTCATTGTGAAGATAGGTTTTATATTCTGTATATGTGAAGGAAATAAATTTCTAATGCAATAAAATAAAGAGAATGGAAAAAAGAAAAAAAAACCTGGCTTGGTATTTAGAATCAGACAGACATGAGTTCAAATCCCAGCTCTCTGATTAACTAGCTGGGTGACCTTGGGCAAGAGCTTTCATTTTGTTGAGCTTCTGTTTTCTTCTCTATAATACTGAGAAGATAGGATCTTTCTCACCAGATTGTTGTGAGAATTAAAGAAGACAATGTCCTCAGTAAGCATTCACTAGACTAGATGTATTGTCATAACTGGGCTGGGACAGTCAAAAGAAGCTATCTTGGGAGCTACTATTGCCAGAGTTTACGGAAAGGCCAAATCATTGGAGACAGCATTCCAGGTGGAGGAGATGGTATGGACAAAGGCAGGAAGGGCCGGAAACCAAGTATTCCATTCACTTACAGGAATGGCTCTGCTTTCTTCCTGCTAGAGCCAGCTGGGTACAGACAAGCCAAGTACTTGCCATTGAAGCAGATGAAAAGGACCAAGGATGTTAATGCTACCCTTCAGGCAGCTTAAAAACGAGGAACTTCCAGACAGATTAGCAGGAAGCATCCATGCAGTCACCAAGCCTTAGCAGGTTGGCACTCAGGACCTGACACTGTGAGCATCTTGAGGGCCAGGACTTAGGCCGTTTTATATGGCATTGTACCATACTGCCTAGCACAGGGCCTTGTTCCAGGAGCAATCAAAAACTACCTGGTGAATGAATGAACCTTGGTGTTGTGTAAAATGTAATCATTTGCCTACTTGCTATGTAACCCCAATCCCTGTGCTTCCATTTTCTCAACTGTAAAGCAGGATAAAAGTACCTATGACCTAAAAGGGTTGTTATGAACATCAAATGTATTAATATTTGTAAAATTCAAAGAATAGTGCCTGGCACATGGTCAGTTCTGTGTCAATGTTTGTTTGTTTGTTTATTTATTTATTTTCTTCTTTTTCCAAGTGAGGGGAGAGGAGATAGACAGACTCCCGCATGTGCTCTGACTGGGATCCACCTGCAACTCCTGTCTGCAGCTGATGCTCTGACCATCTGGGGCCATGCTTGCAAATGAGCTATTTTTAGCACCTGAGACAGAGGCTTCATGGAGCCATCTTCAGTGCCTGGGGCCGATACACTTGAACCACTCGAGCCATGGCTGTGAGAGAGGAAAAGAGAGAGGAAGAGAGAGAGAGAGAGAGGAGGGGAAGGAGTGGAGAAGCAGATCGTCGCTTTTTCCTGTGTGCCCTGACCGGGAATTGAACCCAGGACATCCACATGCTGGACCCATACTCTACCACTGAGTCAACTGACCAGTACGTGTGTGCCAGTATTTAATAAATGAATATATATATATGTATGTATATATATGACAAAATTAAGTTTACAGTTGTTCATATTGAAAATATAATAATTAATAAATAATAATATAAGAATAAACCTTTTTAACTCTTTTGCATACTCACAATAGTAAACCTACTTTTGTCCCACCCTGTATAATATAATAATATATATTAAAGGGTATTGGGATGATAAAATAAGAAAATGCTTGAGGACAACAAGTATTTGTGGATCAAAGTGGAGAAGAAAGAACCTTTCATCACATGTAAAGAAACCTTACCTCAGAAAGGCTCAGAATACCTAGCCCCAGATCCAGAAGAACCTAATTAATCTAGAATTTGCCTTCTCCCTGAGCCCAGAACACAGTGGGCCTGGGGGAGCCCTGGACCTGCTTGTCCACCTGCTGTCATCTCCCAACCCCACCAGTACCAGATTATACTCTTAGCCCAAGGTTCTGACCTAGGCCCCACACTCAGCCAGACTTGGAGCATTCCAGGGCCCTATGTGGCTAGAACCTATCTTTGTACTGACAGACAATAGCTGAAGTCTTACTTCCATTGATATAGAGTATCTTTCCATTCCTCTCCTTTCCCCAGACCTTTCCTCCTTGGAATAAAGATTCTGTTTTTACTAAAATTCTATTGCCCCCCACCAGAGATGACCCCTTGGCTATCAACACAAGATGAGTTGGACAAGGGCTCACTATACCCTTTGGACATTATTGTTCAGATGGGTGCTGGTCCTCCTTGGCACCAACCTCCAAACTAGTCAGTCCACTGAGCTCAAGCTCTGCTAACTCATTAATTTATTCACATATTCATTTAATTAATGGTAACTCTCTTCCTCCTCTATATCTGGCACATAGGGCTGGGGACACCAAGATCATTCACACAGTGTCACTACACTCAGAGAGCTCAGCCCAGTCAGGGACAGTGATAACTGACACCATGGGATGATTAGGTGTAAAAGTAGAAATACATACAAAGTAGAAGAAACAAGGGAGAGATTTCCCCTTACCTAGGAGAATCAGGGAAGCCTTCCCAGTAATAGTGATGTCTGAGATGGATTTTGAAGGAGGAATAGGATAAGATCAGGATCATCAGAACAAGGAGGGAAAGGCAAAGAGGGATCAAAGGAGTAGGGTTGTAGTAGAAGGTGGGAGAGGTGCCTAGTGTGGTGGGCAGAAGCTGGAAGGTGAAAGGAGTTGAAAATGGGGCCAAGGAGCTTAAGCTTTATTATTTTTTTTATAAAGGAAAAAAATATGGGGCACTCTGTGGTGTACCCCTGGATCCCTGGATACCCCTTCTCTGAAGCATTTATGGCCCTGGCTGCTGAGAGTGCCATCAGAGGCAGTCTTCAGCTGTCAGGCCCCTTTAGGGATTGCATCAGCTAAGGAGAGCCACCTCGCCCAAGGTCATGCCCTTCCCTGGCAGGGTAGCTGGCATCCTATGACTAATAAATGCCCAGCCTTGGCTCAAATTGTACAACACTGATGGGCCATTCTAGTTCCAAAGATCCCTGCAGGGTCAACTGTCATTATTTCTACATCAAAGCTTAATGTCTCTTTGCTCCTTCCTGCTTTCTTCTTCTGTCTCCCAGGGGAACTGCTACCAAGGGCAGCATCACCTCAGGCATGGATCTCATCCTCTCTACTTTCTCAGAATCTCATCTATCAGAGGCGCACCTCTCTGCTTCTACTACAAGCTTCTACCTGTGGGGCATCTCAACGTTCTTAAACGTCTCTCAAATCACCTAGGCATCCCAGCCCCACCTAGCTTTCTAGCTCCTGCCCTCTTTCTCTCCTTTGCTTGACAACCAGATTTCTTAAAGAGCTGTCTACCGCCGGTCTGCAGTCCTCCCTACCCACCACTCTTTTATCAAGTCCACTGAGCTTCTGCCACACACCCCCAGCTCCACAAAAATGGTGTCACTGTGGTGCCGATGCTGATCTTGTTAATAAATCCAGGATACATCTCCTTAGACCATAACTCAGTTGCATCATTGAACTCTCTCTTTTTCTTCAGACACTCTTGGCTTCTGTGCTTTCCTAGTCTTTCCTCCACCTCAAAGTCTCCTTTTGACTCATTTTTTATTCATCTGTCTCTTAATTATGGGTGCTGTTAGAACACTTATTTTGCTCCCTTCTCATACTCTTCTTGCATGATCTCATTCGCTGTCATGACTGCTAATACCATCAAGATGTCAATAACTCCTAAATCTCTCTTTCTAGTCCAGATCTCTCTCTCCTGAGCTTTAGATTCACCTAACATGGCCCCTGGTATTTCTGCAGGTTCCATAGGCTTGACATGTTTACAGCTGAAATTGTCACCGTCTCCTCAGACCTTCAGTTCCCCCCTCGATATCTCTGCCTCTTTCTTTCCCCGATTCTTCTCATGTAGGTTTCCCAGGACTTCTCTGATCACACCCCTCCCAGCTTCATTCTTGAGCTTCACCACCTTCCCTAATTGCTACTACAGATGGACACATGATTCAGAATTAAGTCATCTGCCAGGACCCAGGTAGTGGTGGGCCAGTCAAGATGAAGGGGCTCTACCAGAAATTCGAAAGCTTTTAGAACCCTGGGAGCTGTCTAGCTACCTGCCCACCCTTTCCCCCATCCCACTCCTTTCCAGGCTGCACTGTTTCTTCTTTCTGTGAGTGTTTTGTTTACAAGTGGCTATTTCAGTTTCTCACTGTGCAGTTGATTAAATGTGACTGACCCAGAGCTCTGAGGGTCATATGTCCTCAATTCAAGCAGCTAGCAAACAAATCATTGTCTCCCTGGTGCAACAGAAAGTCTCCAGAAGAGAGAATGGTTTAGTGCTGGTCAAGTGTTCATGCCTGGTCTGATACTAAGGCTAGGAGGGAAACTTGGCTATGGAGGCTCATGGTGTAGATGTGAGGTTCAAGAGGGAATGGGGTCTCGTGCTGGGCAACTATCGAAGAAATGATTTTTACAGCCCTGAATAATGACAGATTACCAAAATTGCCAGACTATAAAATTTAATTTTAGGCAAATACCTAACCTCTTTGCCTGTCTAGCTTATGGTTCATGAAGCATTGTTAACTTATTTACCTCTTCTCCTCTTTCCACATTTATTGTGTAAATGGATAGTAACATAGAAGGAAGAAGATCACAAGGAAAATCTCCTCAAATGTGTTTCTAAACAATAAAATCTTCAATATAGCCCTGGCTGGGTGGCTCTGTTGGGTAGAGCATCATCCCGATACACCAAGGTTGACGGTTTGATCCCCATTCAGGGACGTAGAAGAATTAACCAATGGAGTCTGACCTGTGGTGGCACAGTGGATAAACCATCGACCTGGGAACACTGAGGTCGCCAGTTCAAAACCCTGCACTGGTCTGGTCAAGGCACATATGGGAGTTGAGCTTCCAGCTCCTCCCCCCTTTCTCTCTCTCTCTCTCTCTCTCTCTGTGTCTCCTCTCTAAAATGAATAAAATAAAAGGAAAAAAAATTGTTAAAAAAAAAGAATTAACCAATGGAAACATAAATAAGTGAAACAACAAATTACTGTTTCTCCCTTCTTCTCTCTCTAAAATGAATAAGTTAAAATTAAAAAAGAAAATATTCAATATACACGTCAACAGTAGTTTACCCTGTAATACAAAGTTATTAATTATAATAATAAAATAAAAGGCCTTTTGAGTTTATTTTAATTGCTGCTGCATTAAAAATCTTACCTAGAAATTCAAAATGGAAGATAATGAAAAGTACCATCTAGTCACTTCTGGCAGAAGGAAGTTTATAACCTGTGCATAAGTTCTTAGAAAATAGTATCACCAGGAAATCTTTGATGGCCCCCTTATGGGTAAAAAAAATAATTTTAGGAAATTTATTTTCAGATCAGCATATTGTAGCATAATTCTTAAAGAAACTTTTACTTTAAATCAGTTTTATTGTGAGTCTAGAAAAGAAACAGGACCAGGAGATGAGCCTAGTGTTGACAAGAAGCTGGTGAGAGAAAAAGAAATATACTGTGGGACCACTTGTTTTTAAGAAATGAAACTCTGGATTTATACACCCGCTTTAAAACGCTATATCTCTAGGGACACTGTTCAGCAGCTATTTGGATCTTGTCTGAAGTTTTTAAGATGTTTCAAATAAAAGCAGGCTTCTTTGTTTCAAGATAGGGATTATTTTGGTACCCTATTTACGCATTTATTTAACAAATTTTTTTTGAAGCATCCATTATATGCAAGGTGCTGTTCAGTATATAAAGTTGAATGTCAAAGAACTTTTATTCATGGGGAAGAGTATATAAGAGACATTCTGAGAAGCTATATTAAAAGGTACACATTTACCCTTTTGTATTTTTGGTGGAGTATGAAATGATACAGCCTCTATGAGACACATTTAAGGTAGTTGCTGAAATATTAAAAATAGAATTCTCATATGATCCAACAATTTGATGTTTGGATATGTAATCAAAAGAATTAAATGCAAGACCTCAAACACTAGAACACCCATGTTTACAGCAGTATTATTCACAATAACTAAAACATGGAAGCAACCCAAGTGTTCATCGATGGATGAATGGATAAATAAAACATTGCATATAATGGAATTATTAGCCTTGAAAAGGAAGGAAATTTAGACATGTTACAGCATGGATGAAACTTGAAGATATTATGCTAAGTGAAACAAGCCAGCCATAAAAGGACAAACACTGTATGATTCCTCCTATATCAGGTACCAAGAGTAGTGAAATTCATAGAGGTAGATAATAGAATGGTGGTTGCCAAGGGTTGGGGGAGGGAGAAATGGGGAATATTATTTGATGGGTTCAGAGTTTCAGTTTTGGAAGGTGAAGGAATACTTGCACACCAATGTGAATGTGCTTAATGCCAATGAACTGCACACTTGAAAGTGGTTGTTATGGCCTGACCAGGTGGTGGCACAGTGGATAGAGCGTCGGACTGGGATGCGGAAGACCCAGGTTCAAGACCCCAAGCTCACCAGCTTGAGCGCGGGCCCATCTGGCTTGAGCAAAAAGCTCACCAGCTTGGACCCAAGGTCACTGGCTCCAGCAAGGGGGTGCTCAGTCTGCTGAAGGCCCACGGTCAAGGCACATGTGAGAATTCAATCAATGAACTAAGGTGTCGCAACGGCAATGAAAAACTAATGATTGATGCATCTCACCTCTCTCTGTTCCTGTCTGTCTGTCTCTATCCCTCTCTCTTTGTCCCTGTAAAAAACAAAACAAAAAAAAGTGGTTGTTATGGCCTGACCAGGCAGTGGTACAGTGGATAGAGCATCGGACTGGGACTTGGAGGGCCTGGGTTCGAAACCCTGAGGTCGCCGGATTGAGTGTAGACTCATTTGGTTTGAGCAAGGCTCAGCAGCTTGAGGCCGAGGTTGCTGGATTGAGCAAGGGGTAATTCGGTCTGCTGTAGCCCTCGGTCAAGGCACATATGAGAAAGCAATCAATGAATAACTAAGGTGTCGCAACAAAAAATTGATGCTTTTCATCTCTCTTCCTGTCTATCCCTATCTGTCCCTCTCTCTGTCTCTCTCTGTCACACACATACAAAAATGTGGTTGTTATGTATATTTTACTACAATTTAAATAAGGTACACATTTATAAGAACTAAAGTAATACTCAGCACTCATAAAAGAAAACATTTACTTCCTTTTGGGGCTTAGAAAGTCTTTCTTGATGTGACACAGAGCAGGGAAACAACGTATTTGGTGGAAAGAGTTTGGAGCCTCCAGTCCCAGCTCCACTCTGTCACTCAGTAATGGTGTAACTTTGGACAAGTGGCATAACCCCTCTGAAGGTAGTATGTATGAAGGTTTGTCACGAGGATGCTGAGACAATGATTTTTTTAATCATAGTTCGTTTACCAGCCATATGACCTCGTCAATTTATTTGACATCTTTAGGTCTCAGTTTCTTCAACTATGAATAGGGAGGGTTATGCCCAACTCATAGAGTTGTTATAAAGGTTTAACTAGATGGCTTGACCAGTGGTGGCACAGCATCAACCTGGGATGCTGCGGTCCTAGGTTTGAAACACTAGCTTAAGCACAGGTCACCAGCTTAAGCACAGGCTCACCAGCTTGAGTGTCGGATCTCTGACATGATCCCATTGTCTCTGTCTTGTGTGTGTGTGTGTGTGTGAGAGAGAGAGAGAGAGAGAGAGAGAGACAGAGACAGAGAGAGACACACAGAGAGGGATAGATGGAACAGATGGACAGGAAGGGAGAGAGATGAGAAGCATCAATTCTTCACTGCGGCTCGTTAGTTGTTCATTGATTGCTTTCTCATATGTGCCTTGACTGGGGTGCTACAGCAGACCAAATGACCCTTTGCTTAAGCCATTGGTCTTGGGCTCAAACTAGTGACCTTTGGGCTCAAGCCAGCAACCATGGGGTCATGTCTACAATCCCACGCTCAAGCCAAATGAGCCCGTGCTTAAGCCGGTGACCTTGGAGTTTCGAACCTTGGTCCTCTGTGTCCCAGTCCAATATTCTATCCACTGTGCCACTGCCTGTTCAGGCTGTTGCTATCTTGAGCCCAAGGTTGATGATTTAGCCCAAGGTCACTGGCTTGAGCAAGGGGTCACTGGCTCAGTTGGAGCCTCCCAGGTCAAGGCACATACAAGAAGCAATCAATGAACAGCTAAAGTGATGCATCTACAAGTTGATGCTTCTTATCTCTTTCCCTTCCTGTCTCAGTCTCTCTCCCTCTCCCTCGCTGCTTTTCTCACTAAAAAAGTAAAAAAAAAGGTTTAACTAGATAAAGTATGAAAAGTCATCATTAACACAGTGCCTGCCACAAACTAAGTGCTCAGTGTCAGTAGCTGCTATTTTCTGAACCTTATCTATAAAATGAATTAATATAACTTGTATTAAAATCTCTGAGTTATTTTGAGGATCAGCAGAGATATGTGAAAGAAGTTAGCATTATTCCGATGGGTAAGATTTGGGCATGCACTCCCTTTGGAGGGAACAGCATGAGCAAAAAACAGGAGGCCAAAAAGTATGGGGCATTAAGGTTGATAATAACATCAAATGTGTAGAAAAGAATAGAGGGAAATAAGGCTTGAGAGAGAAAACTGGAATAGCTTCAGAGGGCCTTGAAGGCCTGGCTACGAAGTACATGCAGAGGTAGATCCCATGGGCTGCAATGCGTGCAAGAGAGGGAGCAAGGATTATGCCACTGCTTAATTTGGCATTGAGAATTAAATATGGAGGATGTATTAGACTGCCTTCAAGGTAACAACTGTCTTAATAAGGTTGGACTGCTGTAACAAAATAATATACAGTGGGTGGTTTAAACAACAGACGTGCATCATAGTTATGGAGGTCACGAAGTTTGAGATCTAGGTGCCAGCATGGTTGGTTCTGGTAAGGATCCATTATCTGGCTTGCAGATGGCTGTTTTCATGCTGTTTTTTCACATGGCAGAGCAGGAAAGCTCTGGTGTCTCTTCCTCTTTCTACAAGGACACTAATTCCCTCTTGGGGTCTTCACCTTCATGACCTCGTAGAAACCTAATTACTTCCCAAAGGCCTCACCTCCTAATGCTATCACATGGTGGGTAATGGCTTCAACACAGGAATTTAGTAGGAAACACAAGCATTCAGCCTTTAACAATTCCCAATGACCCTTATCTCCTGATATTTACATCCTGTGTAATCCTCTCCGCAGGAGTGTGGGTTTGACCTAGTGACGTGTTTCTAATAAAGAGAACACAGCAAAAGTTTTAGAATGTCATTTCTGAGGTTAGGTTACAAAGTCTGATCTCTTGCTTACCCTCTTTTGCTCCCTGGCTTCCTCACCCATTTGGAAGCTAGCTGACAATATGTGACCTGTCCTATGGAGAGGCCCAGGGGTCAAGAAACTGATGTCTCTGGCCAACTCTCATTGAGCACCTGAGGCCTGCCAACAACCATGTGAGTGAGCTTGGAAGTGAATGCTCCTGTCGGTTAGGCTTGAGGTGACAGCTGTCACCTTGATTGCAGTATCATGATGTACCAGCTAAGCTGCATACAAATTCCTGACACACAGAAATTCTGAGATAATAAATGTTTGTTGTTTTAAGCCAACAAATTTTGGGATAATTTATCACTAGTACAGAGCCTAATAAGACCACCCTCACTTCAGACACCAGCCTCAAGTTTACGGTTCCCCTGACCACCTGTGCTTTTGAACAACTGGCTACAAATCTGGGTGTTCCCATGACCTCCTCAGGCTCAATAATTCACTAGAATGACAAAGAATGTTAAAAAGCACCACAGTCATGATTACAGTTTTATTAAAAAGGATATACATCAGGACCAGTCAAATGAAGGGACACATAGGTCAAGGTCTGAAAGGATCCTGAACAGAGAGTTTCCATGCTCTCCCTGAGTGGTGTCAGGGCACATCAACTTCTCAACACATCAGTTTATTCACCAACCAGGAAGTTCCACTGAGCTTTGGTGTCCAGAGTTTTTATTAGAGTTTTATTACATAGTTGTGATTGATTGATTCATTGGCCATGTGATTTAATTAAATCTCTAGCTCCCTTTCCCTCCTGGGAGGATGAGCTGGTTCAAAGCTCCAACCCACTATTCTGAGTTTTCTTTTTCTTTTTTAAAATACTTTATTGATTTTACAGAGACAGGAGAGAAAGGGGAGCATGGAATGGGAAGTAATAACTCATAGTTGCTTCATGTTAGTTGTTCATTGCTTGCTTGCTGTATGCGCTTGCTGTATGTGCCTTGAAGTAATAACTCATAGTTGCTTCATGTTAGTTGTTCATTGCTTGCTTGCTGTATGTGCCCAGGGTTTCGAACCGGCAACCTTGGCATTCCAGGCCGAAGGTTTATCCACTGCGCCACCACAGGCCAGGCTGAGTTTTCATTTTAGAATAAACTCAGGTGTAAACCAAGGGGCTCATGTATAACAAAGATACTACTATCACTTTGTGTGTGTGTGTGTGTGTGTGTGTGTGTGTGAGAGAGAGAGAGAGAGAGAGAGAGAGAGAGAGATCAATTTATTGTCCAACTTACTTATGTATTAATTGGTTGATTCTTGTATGTACCCTGACTGGGGATCAAACCCCAACCTTGGCATGTTGGGATAATGCTCTAAGCAACAGGAATTTTTATTTATTATTTATATTTTAAAGCTTTATTTTATTGAGCCTGACCTGTGGCGGTGCAGTGGATAAAGCATCAACCTGGAATGCTGAGGTCACTGTTTCAAAACTCTAGGCTTGCTCAGTGAAGACACATTTGAGAAGAAGCTACTACAAGCTGATACTTCCAGCTCCTTCCCCCTTCTCTCTCTCTCCTCTCTTTAAATCATAAATAAAATCTTTTTAAAAACCCATAAACTTTATTTTGTTGATTTTAGAGAGAGGGTAGGAGAGAGAGAGGAGAGAGAGAAATACCGATCTGTTTCTTTATGTGTCCTGACGGGATCAAATCTGCAACCTTTGCATATCAAAATGATGCTTTAACCAACCAAGCTATCTGGCTAGAGCTCCAACAGGAATTTTAAAATGGGAATTAAACTTTTCTCACATAATAAAAGGCCTGGGAGTAAGCAATTGCTGGTTTTGTTCAGAAGTTCAACAATGTATGCAAGCACTTAGGCTCTCCCTATCTATCTGCCCCATTTACTATGCTTATTTTTGTTTTCATTATTTTAGAATATTTACAGAAAAATAAGATACTATGGAGGTCCTTTTATGGTTCATAAGTGTGATGATTGGATGTTCATGCTCTTGTGTGACATGTGCCTCCCTTAAACCTTATTATGACAATACCAGTCTGATATGGAAGAAAAAGGGATGGTACAGAGGGTTCTCCAATACCTACCATCCTATTTCCCCTCTTATTAACATCTTACATTAATATGGTACATTTGTTACAATTAATGAAGGAATAATGATACATTATTACTAACTAAAGTTCCTATTTTATTTAGATTTTCTTAGTAGTTTTAGTTTTTACCCAGTATCCTTTTTCTATTCCAGAATGCAATCCAGGATACCATTTTATATGTAGTCATCATATCTCCTCAGCTCTTCTTAGTTGTTAGTTTTTCAGATAGTCCTTGTTTTTGATGACCATGAAAGTTTAGAGCAGATTAAGATCAGTGAAGGCACCTGACTGGAGGTGGTGCAGTAGATAAACTGTTGACTTGGGGCACTGAAGTCCTAGGTTCAAAACCCTGAGGTCACCAGCTTGAGCAGAGGCTCATCTGGCTTGAGTGCCAGCTAACCAGCTTGAGCAAGGGGTCACCGGCTTGAGCATGGGATCATCAATATGATCCCATGGTCGCTGGCATAAGCCCAAGGTTGCTGGCTTGAGCAAGGGGTCACTGGCTTGGCTGGAGCCCCCAGTCAAGGCATGTATGAGAAGCAATCAATGAACAACAACTAAACGTGCTGCAACTACAAGTTGATGCTTTTCATCTCTCTCCCTTCCTGTCTTTTTCTCTCTTTCTCCCTAAAAGACAGAAAGAGAGATAGAGATAGAGATAGATAGATAGATAGATAAAGATATCAGTGAAGGCAGGCATGACAGGAAAGCTTCAGGCAGGCATGATCCTAGATGGCCATGAAGGACGGTCTGGTTAGGCTTTGGTCTTCACTTTCTTTCTATATTGCCATGAGATCTCATTTCTCTAATAGAGTTATTTATTTATTTTTATTAAGCACCTAGTTACTTATCTTTATTAACTCACAGTTCGTCTGCTAAGGCCTTTTACAAGTCAAGATTTAAGGTCCAGTACTTATTTACATTGTGGTCTTGTGTAAAATCCTCATCCTCTGTTATTCTGTTTCCTTAGCTAAAAATAATCTCTCCTAGATAGAGATAGAGCCATGAAACTGAAATAACATGAAATAAGAGGAACAGTGCTCAATGATGGCATCTGTTGTGATGATGATTTCATTGATGATGGAAGCAACGGCGATGTTAATATAAACCCATGAAAAGGGGCAGATATGAGAGAGCTCCTACTTGGTTTTTACCATTTTGTCACTGTTAAGTTTACCTGAATGCCCACTCACCAAAAGTAAATTACATTTCCTTTGACATTTTTTCTTTTTCTTTCTTTCTTTCTTTCATTTTTTTTGTGAGAGAGAGAGAAAGAGAGAGAGCGAGACAGGAAGAGAGAGAGATGAGAAGCATCAACTCATAGTTGCATTACTTTAGTTGTTCACTAACTGCTTCTCCTACATGCCTTGACCTGGGGGCTCCAACTGAGCCAGTGACCCCTTGCTCAAGCCACTGACCTTGGGCTCAAGCCAGTGACCAAGGGATCATGTCTGTCATCCCATGCTCAAGCCAGCAACCCCATGCTCAAGCTGGTGAGCCTGCACTCAAGCTGGATGACCTCAGGTTTCAAACCTGGAGCCTCAGGATCCCAGGTCAATGCTCTATCCACTGCACCACCATTGGTCAGGCTCCCTTGACTTTTTAATGGTCACTGCCTTAGAAACAGTTAAGATAGATTCAGGTATTTAGAGAGGTTCTATTCTATTATCTGTAAAGGTACCAACCATGTGACTCATATTGCTGAGCAAAGGCAAGGCAACAACAGACGTGAGAGACTGGCAAACGCAGATCTTGGAGCACATGCAATTAGCTGATACTGTTTATTGAGGCTGGAAACCAATCCAAAGGAATTTATGCTTTAAATCAATAACAACTGTCAGTGAGGAAATCCTTTCTGGGACCCTCTATCTTTATTGCAATTTATATCAATAACAACAATAACAACAAAACCTTCCAAGCAGAAGGTCAGTCTAACCCAATCACTTAAGGCAGAATTATGGTATCAAATTTCTATATCACTAAATGACCACAGGTTTAAAGGTATGTGCCATAAAACAGCTGTGGGTGTTAGACATTTAACAAGTTGTTTTATTCTTAATTGCTGGCATTTGCTTAACTGTTTTCTTAATTCTAATTTATGCTTTTATGTTCCAGTTTGTTTATATAACCCATAGTTCCCAATTGTCTTTATTTGCCTAAGTGTTTCTTTAATTTTATTTACACTTTTATATACAATGCTTTGCTTCCATAACTCATTGTTTGGAGTAGGCTAAAAATAACCATAAATCCCCATCGCTAATTAGCCTCATCCTCATGACTGATTAGTCAAGATTATGAGCCTAAAAGGATGGCAGAGAGGAGGCCTGATAGTGAGCCACAGGGCCATTGAATTTTTAGAGCTAGAAGGAATTTGAATTTTAAGGCATTTTTTTCAGATATTATTCCATGGTTTTACATCTTCAGTGTTAAAGAATTATGAAAGATTGGCTGTTTGTTTTTGCTCCTTTATGCGAAAATGTTTAAGGATTTGGTGACAGTTTTGAAAAACAAGGATAGAGAAAGCCCCATCAGTGATGACTATGAGCAACCCTTCACTGGTACTTGAATGAAGAATCAGAAACTTGACAAATAAGTGGGCTGTAGAAAAGCCAGGAACGTTAATGAACATAAGGGGGGCTTCTTCTTTGGAGGTAAGCAGAGTGGATTGTTTGACTGTGAGCTTTTAAAATTTTTTTTTAGATTTTATTCATTTTTAGAGAGAGAGAGTAGAGAGAAAGAGAGAGAGAGAGGAGAGGGGGGGAGAAGCAGGAAGCATCAACTCCTGTATGTGCCTTGACCAGGTAAGCCTGGGGTTTTGAACCAGCAACCTCAGTATTCCAGGTCGATGCTTTATCCACTGCGCCACCACAGGTCAGGCCAGAGTGGATTGTTTGGAACTCCCTCTCCAGCAGCTGTGCAGTTTGTTAGAAATTTAGCTTGCCGAACTGTAAGGTTAGCTATTAGCTTTGCAGTGGGGAGTATTTAAAAGTACACAAACATATGAAGGAAAGAACCTGGAACAGAGTAGCCTGCTTCATTCCAAGAATCCATCTGGCATGTAAAGAACTGCTTGTCCTACATTAAACCCTGCAGAGTAAGAGCCATTTTTCATATTTCACACCCCTATTTTTGGTTTCAGGTAAGAGCTTACTGAGTTTGGGGAAGGAACAAGAAGACTTTTCAGAACCATTTAACCAGAGCTAAGCTCCATGAGTCTAAAATGGGGAAAACATGGTGAAGCTGATTGGAAAATCAGGTTAAGAGAAAGCTCAAGCATCCTCAAGAGGTGGAAGTACAGATTCCAAAAAATTTGAGCTTTTAGTCATTTGTAAACAGAGCGCAATGGAAGAATGGATGTTACACATATGAAAATCTGTAGCTGGAATCAACATTAAATGACACGGTAAATTGATAAGTGAAATCTAGACTACCCCTAAATAAACATATCTTTGTAATAAAGAGCTCATTGTTGCAGTTTTTGGTTGATGTGGAGGCAGCTAAAAGCAAACACTGTCAAAGGAGTAGTCCCCGGGTTACCAGGAATTGCAAAATGTGTAAAGCTGTTGTAAGCCTTACATCAGTCCTGGATGTCAGGCCCTTTACCTCCTCCCAGATCCACTTCTCACACATTTTCATATGGAAAATGTACCAGAGTCAGACCCGCTCAGCGCAGACTTCAAATAGGCGGGTCAACGGCTGGTACCCTTACCTGGTCACCTCTTAGGGGACAGCGCAAGGCCAGAGCGCTGGCTCCAACTCCGAGCAGCGCCCTCTCGGTTACTATGGTGATCGCAGGAGGGGCGGGGCCGCTACCCGCTGCATCCCTGCCTGTGCCCAGAACATTTTGAACGCTCCAATTAGGACAGCCTTTTCTTGCCTCTGTCCCGCCCCATTCGGCTCCGAGCGCGATACGATTGGCCCGGGACAGAAGACCTGGCTCCCTTAGGGTACCACTTCCTGACGGGAAGAGCGGGAAAATGTACCCGGCGCTGTCTGAGGCGTGAAGCTCACCGGGCTTTGGGGAAGCACATGGTTGGTTTTGGAGCGAGTTGCCCGGTGTCCCATACACAAATCATCGCACCAATGATTGTTAACACTAGGGAGCCGGAGCGGGGCCGAGGTCACGTTTGTGGACATAAGCGGCCCACCCAGGGGTGCTAGGATGCCAGCAGGAGTGAAGGTCCGGTGGCACGCTCCGGGGTGCTGGAGATCAAGAGGCCAAAAGGGGCGGGCCGAACTCTGGGGGCGGAGCCAGCGGCGGCGGCGGGAGGCGCAGGACCCAATGAGCGCGAGCACCGCCCCCAGAGGTGGGGCGTGCAGAGCGATCCCCCGCCCTCCCGCTCGCCCCTGCCCCTCCCCCCGGGCGCCGGGGCCGCAGTGAGTGAGTGGCACTGGCAGCCTGTCAATCCCTCAGCCCAGCGGCCTTCGAGTCCCGTCCTCGGCGGCTGCTGGCAGGGTGCGTGGCTCCGGCAGTGGCGGCGGCGACTTCTCCCGCCCCATCAATCTGCTGTCCACCCGGCGTGCGGCCCGCCGGGCCCTCCATCGGGCTCCGCGCCCCCGCCGCGCCGGCCCGCCCGCTCCCAAACTTTCCTCCTCCGCCCCCTTCGCTCCTCTCGGCCCACCCGCCGGCCTCCTCCGCCGCCGCCCGCCGCCGCCGCTCCCTCCCCCGGGGCCGCCGGGGTTCGGATCCCGCCCGGCGGAGGCGGCGGCGGCGGCGGCGGCCGAGGGAGGGGAGTGCGCAGGCTGGCGCGGGGGACGGCGTGCGTCCCAGCAACTCGGCCGGCGCTGCGGAGCAAGTTGAGCGGGGCCGCCCGGCGGGGCGCGCGGCGGCGAGGAGGCGGCGCGGCGGCCGCGTGAGGGCAGCGGGCGCCGCTGCCTCCGCCTCCGCCACCGCCGCGGAGCCCGGCGCTTCCGCCCGCCGCTTTTCCTCAGGCTCGGCGGCGGCGGAAGCCGGGGCCGGGAAGCCGTCCGCGCCGCTCCAGCCGCGGGCCCCGCCGACCGGGCCGCCCCCTCCCAGCGCGGGCGGGGAGCGCGCGGCCGCTTCCCCCTCCCCCTCCCCCTCTTTCTTCTCCTCCCTCGTCGCCGCCGCCGCCGCCTCAGCCTTTGCCTCCGCCACCGCCGCCGCCGCCGCCCGCTCCCTCCCGCGCGTGGCGGGATGGACGATCAATCCAGGATGCTGCAGACTCTGGCCGGGGTGAACCTGGCAGGCCACTCGGTGCAGGGGGGCATGGCCCTGCCGCCTCCCCCGCACGGCCACGAAGGGGCGGACGGCGACGGCAGGAAGCAGGACATCGGTGACATCCTCCACCAGATCATGACCATCACGGACCAGAGCCTGGACGAGGCACAAGCAAAGTTGGTGTCGTCTCATTAAGCATCTTTTGTGTGTGTGCGGGAGCCGGGCCCGCGGCCGAGTCGGGGCCCGGCGTGGCGCCCGGGGCCGGGGCCGCAGCCCGGGCGGGGGAACTTTCTCCGAAAATCAGCACCGGCGCGGACCTCGGGGGGACCGGCCCGCGCCCCTGGCCGCGGGCGGGAGTCGGCAAAGTTGTTCTCGGGGCTTGGGACAGACTCGGCGCCGCGCGGACCTCGTGGTTTTCTCTCCTACACTGCTCGGCCCGCTGGCAGCCCGGCCCCCTGGCGTGGATTCAAAGCTCCCGCCCGGACCCCCGTGCGCGCTGCCCCGCGAGGGCCCCGGGCCGCAGCTCCGAGAAGTACAACTTTGTCCCTGGGCCCGGGGCCTGGGACCCGGGGCCGGTTCCCCCTGGTCGCGGGACACCCTCGCCGTCCGGGCGGCCGCCCGGCCCGGGCGCGGGGCGATGGGCGATGGGCGGTTCCCTGGCCGGGCCGGGGGCGGGCGGCCAAGTTCGCGGGGAAGGGAGGGCCGCTTCGCAAACTTTGCCGAGCTGTCACCGCTCGCTGGCCGCAGTTGGCCGACGGGCCGCGCCGGGTCGCGCCGCCCGGCTCCCCCTGCGGGGGACGGACGCTGGAACTGCTCCGCACTGTCCCCTCCAGCGGGTGGCCGCCCGCCCGGGTGTCGAGGCTCCCCGCGCGGGTCTGCGCCCTGCGGTCGCCGAGGCTGCTGCCTGCCGGCAGACGGGTCGCGCTGCGTTCGTGCTGGAGCTTGAGCCGCCGGAGCTTGCCGGCTGTCGCTCACTAGTCAACTGGAGTTTCTGTTGACTTGCCAGGGTTCAGAGCGCTTTCCAAAGTCGGGGGCCGGAATTAAATCTTGGGTCTAACTTGAAGGCGCCATATTATTCCATAGGTGATGCTCATACCTTTGTGTTTTGCTATTTGCTTTTTAGGAAACATGCCCTGAACTGTCACAGAATGAAACCTGCGCTCTTCAGCGTCCTGTGTGAGATCAAAGAGAAAACAGGTAAGACGCTGCGTCCCGCAGTGGGCCAGGAGACCCCCGAGGTGGGGTCGGAGATACTCCTTCGACTCCAGTTGAGAGCTGCTGCTTTTGGGCACCGCCATCTTTGATCATTCTCTTCTTCCCACCCCCTGATCTTGAGAAAAAACTGCAATAAATCTGGAGTCGATTTTTCAATCCCGTTTCTGATGTAAAATGAAGTGTAGATGCGGACAGGGCTGGGTTGCAGTCCCCAGGCGGCCACCCCTGGCTGCAGGTGGGGAGGGGGCCCGGAGCGCCAGCCGCCTTCTCCCGCTCCTTTTGCCTTGTTTGTATGTCAGTTTTTAAAAGGAGCAACGGGAGACTGGATGCCAGGGACCGAGTCCCTAGGAGAAGCTTCACCCGAAGTTTGTTTTACTTGGACAGCCTTAAGCGTCAGCTCCACATATAGAAGAATAGATGCAATTGAACAGACTTCAATGACTTGTTTGAATTAGTGTTTTAGTTGGAAAGACTACTTTTAAGAATAGGGGAAGGTTAATTATGATGCTTTTAGGCATATAAATGTATGTCATCTATTAATAGTTTTAGTAAATCTTATGCTTGAAGTCATTACATTGTACATATGCTTAATGTATTTTATAAAGTAGAGAAAGGGCCACAGATGCAGGTTAAACAATTTTTGAAGTATTTAAGGAAGGGATTATACAAGAAGACAGCTTTTGCAGAAGTGTTGGAATGAAAACTACAAGTACATATTAGGTAAATTTTTGGCAGTTCATTTTGATTTAATTTTTTTGTTAGACTCTTTTAAATTGAAGATATTTGAGTCTCAAGTGGAATTAGAGATTTAATCTAGATGTTTTAGTATTTTGTATTATCTGCCCTGTACAAGAAACAAGTGCATTAAACAAGCTTTACTGTTTTTTTATTTGTTTTGGTGTGTGTTGGCTCTACAGTATTATAACGTTGCCATTTAAAAAAATTCTTTTTTGATGTTGAGGCAAAGAAGGGAAAGTTAAAGTCTAGGATGTAGCAATATCCAAATGATATTATTTAAAAGGTTAAATGTGATTGTGTTTAAATTGAGTGTACAAATAATAGCACACTGTATATAATTGTTAGTTGGCAGAAGTTACCCTCCTTTTAAACAGATTTCCACCCTGCAATGCTATTGTGATCCTAAAAGTGGTCAAGAATAGATCATGAGTTATTGGTGTCCATTAATATATATGCTAAAACCATAATCAACAGCAAATATTGAAAGCCTTAAAGAGTATTTTTTTTATTTTTCATTCACATAATATGCACAGTTTCCTAATGTTGAGTTATCTTGTTAAAGATTTATTTTGTGAACCATAGGCATCTTAAATCGCTAACTTTTACCTTGTGTTGATTTTTACCTCTCTTTAGAAAACATTGTGATTTAAAATGGTAGGTAATTTTTACTGGCTGTAAATCTTAGAGTCTTAGTGTAGAAGCCTGAAAGTACGTAATTCTCAGTAAATTATGTTGTTTAATGTCCAAGGATTTTCTTGCTATCAGGTCTCCACTTCACTTTCTGCTGACAGCTAAGCACTGGGGTATTGACTATGTTGTGAATATTAAGATTGATTCCACTTCATACGGCATTATATTACTGGGGTGAGGGGATTGATATTTTCCTGTCACCCCTTCTCATGATTTGTATTTTTTTTTCTTTTTTTGCCTTTTTAAAGTTTTGGCCCAGCCAGCTTCAGAACCAAACCCAGCAAACTGCTTTTTCTGTTTAGACATTTAGCAGGAGGCAGAATTCAATTAGGAAGCATAAGTCCTCTAGTTGCTTATTTGCACAAGACTTAGTTATACCATTCTGAAAGGAAAGTGTAGTCAAGCTCATGTCAAAGGTGAGTTACGAAAAAGAAATAAGTCTTTTCAGAGTCTGGGATTATTGGCAGAAAGAGCTTTGGTAGGGCTCTTGCTATTTAAGAAGCAAGAGGTAGCTGACAAAAGAAATTTTTGTGCTTGAAAATTGTTTCTGAGGTTTTCAGTGATAACTTGTAAATTAGGTCCTCTTTTTGTGCTTTGGCCAGCGGATCCAAGTTTGTATGTTATCTCTTTTGTAAAAAGCCAACAGCAGACAGTAAAGGCGGCTGTCTGGGCACAGGCATCTTCCTGCCAGCCTCTCTAAGCTCAAGAGGGATGAGATTTAAGTACTGAATGATTGATGGGGGTGAAGCTCTTTCTCTCCCCTTCTTTTTCCCCTACTATCCATAGCTCCACCTCATCCTCCAAAACTAGGCTGAGAAGGAGACAGGGACACTGGACTCAGAATCCTTGATGTGAAATTAAACAGCTGTGTAGACATGAGTGTTACCAAAGCAAAGAAAGCAGGGCAGCAAATTTCAGGTCCCTCTACCCTCCCATCTGTTCCCACAGTCCTGTTTTGGAAACATGAACTTATAAAATAATCATTGTATAATATATGTATATTTTATAATGCTTTTTCTGTAGATCATTTAATTTGATAATACAGTATCCAAATAATAAGTCTCTAATATAGAGAAAGTTTACCTTGTCATTTATAGTAGAAACTGGGAAGATTATGTGATGACTCTATTCTGCATAATGGGTGTGTGTGGGGGTAGGTAGTAGGGGGTTGACTAATGGGGAGCGGGGGAGAGAAAACTGTCACTTCAGTGGATAAGGTCATTTCAGTTGTGCTTTGAAAATAAGACAAAACCGTTAAAAAGAAAATCCCCTGTATTTGTAGATTTGCCAGTAGATTTTGAGGTTTCCGATCAGGCAGTGAACATTGCTCATTCTGTTGCACATGAGGGATTTACTTTGGAAAAAATCTTTTTTTCATCCTACCAAATATGAAAAGGTATTTTTCCTTCTGACAGATAAATGGGTAATCTACCACAATTATATTATTTTCTTGTTCAGAGGTAGGCAAAGTATACTTTTACTTGAGACATTTGCTTTTTCTTGAAAATACATTTTTTTGTAAAACTCATACACTTATTTTGGGGCAGAAAAGTCTGTCATTGTTAAATTATGGTATTTATGCATTTTGAAAGCAACTGAAAAGTTACAGGCTTTATACTTGAGATATTTGTGCATTTTAAACTATATAAATAACCAGTAAAATAAGTATGTTAAGATCTTTCTTTTGATTTTCTTTTCTTAGTCTTATTTTACCATCTATCTCTTATTAAGTATCCCTGTTGCTAAGAAGCCTCCTCATTTACATACTTTTTGGGGGGTTAATTCCCTCACATCTTTTTGGTCACCTTAATCTTGACTATTGAAGTACTTTCCTTGTGAAACACTATCATCCTCACAAATCTTTCTTTCCAAAACCTTAATAATGAAATTTCAAATGAAGGAAGTGGTTCTTTTTGAGAAATAAAAAGTATTTAAAATTTTTTAATGAAAAATTCAACATTTTAATATATAATCTGAATCATATTGTGAAAAATGTAGTATATTAAAAAAAATCAACACATTTTTCTGTCTTTAAATGGAAAAAAAAATACTCCATGTTGATAGCTGCCAACCAAACTCTGATTTATTGCCACCACAAACCCTAAATAGCGTTCATTTACTAGTAATGTCTAATGGCATACATGATGGTTTGCCAGATTTGTGGCCTTTGTGAGGCTTATAAGCAGGACTGACTTGGGAAGATCATAAAACTTAATGAACTTCTCTACTGCAGGAGGTGTCCGCAGGGGAAGAGAAAGGCCTGCTTGGTTGGTTGGGCTGGTTGAAGTATTTTTTATGTTTAAGGAGAAGAAAATGACTATTAAAAATGCTTTACACTTAAAGGAGCCCTCCATAGAAAGAGCCTTAAGAATTTTAGATATCAAAATTGCATCAAGAATGTAGCTTGTGCATTTTTATGTGCATTTAGATTATGATTTATATGATTAAACCTTTTATCTTTACTGCTCTAAATATGAGTGGCTTTCAGAGGGATAGGGCAGTATTCTTGGTCAACATTTCTTTGTTTAATTTTGACCCTGAATGTTGAGTCATTGGAGTCTTTTTCTGGTCTATTTATTTTTATTTATGCTCCAGTATTAAAATTTGTTCCTTTTTTCTTTGTACTATAATTCTTTAAGTTTCAATTGTTTTAAAACCAAATATTTCATCAAGTGAAAATTTAACAAGGTAGAAATTGTTATATGTGGTCTAAATGTTATTGTATATACTCTATACCTCCTTTTCAGTTGCTCTTGCAGTATTTCCAATGTAATAATTATTTTTCCAAAGTTTTAAAAACAAATGTACTGTTTCATAGACGATTAATATTATGTTTTAATGAATTTATTTTCTCATTTTTAAAAATTTTTACTATGGACAACTTCAAACATGTTGATAGAAGGGAAACTTGAATACCTGTGAACTTGTAACATTTTAAATTTTGTTTCAGTTTTAGACGTGGCTTGTTTACATTAGAAATATTAAATTATTACACTGGAAGAAATACATAGGTGTATCTTGGAAATATCACAAAATATATTTATCACAAATTTTTTTCTTAAAGCAACTTAAGAATATTATTAATTATTTTTCCTATTTTTGTAAACTTGTATAACTTACTGAAGGTTGTTTCAGGAGGTTTTGAGGGAGCATGTATAGAATGGTATATTTCTAACTTTATTTTTTCTCTACCATCCTCATAAGATAATGCTTGCAGAAAATAATATTTGCAGAAAATCTAGAAAAAAATCTGCTAACATACTGGTTTAGAATGTCATGATCTAAAGTATCAAGTAAGTATTATCTTAAAAATATAAAGCTGTCTTTCAACCATTTTCCCCCAGTCAATATGGTGAACTCTCGTCAATACTAACTTGATCTGTGCAGGTAATCCTTTCATGCTTCAGTTTTAGTGAGCTTCATTTTATTACAGATTTGTGTAGTTTTGGTATTTTATTTGGAACTTGACTAAGTTGTTATGTAAATTTACATAATTTTATTCAAAGTCAGAATTATATTGCAACAGCAAAGGAAGCCCTGACTTGCTCCAAAGAGCACGTTGGTTCGGCTTTCATAAAATATATCTCTGTACATCGTTCATACTGTGATCTTTTTCCTTTTAATTAATTTTGCTTATACTTTTAGATTTCACTTTGTAAATATTGTAAAATGCTACTTCCAAAACATTTAAGTTTAACGTCTTATTTTGCTACTTTTTGGTGGCATTGTATAGGATGAAATTACATGAAGTATAACTATAAAGAATTGAAATAGCATTTTATGAACCACTCCCTAAATCAGTCATCACTTTATTTTATACTTATATTATTGATGTATCTATTCACAATAAATACTTAACACATCAGCACTAACACATCAATTTAAATAAGGATTTTTAGACTTTTTCTGTATTTGTTTCCATGTGAACATCTTTAGATACTTATTTCAATATTGACACTATGAGAATAATGTTTTATTTGATTTCTCAGCAGGCTTGTGTTTTAGCCATTTATCAGTGTGATCAGCATGATTTAGGTAGTAACTGACTAACAAAGCTTGCACCCTCCCTCCCGTGTTGACCTTTTCAAACATTTGCTCTACTTCAGTAGGCCACTTGAGTCTTTAAGTATGAACAAAGTAAATAATTTACATCACTATGTTGTGTAAATTGGTGAAAGTTTTTCAGATCTGTTTTATCAGATCTATCAGATCTTTTACAAAGTTATAGAAGTTAAACAAATTGCTGTCATAGCTAGAGGACAGTGTCATAGGGGATATTTCAATATCCCCTAATTTTTGTGAGAAGTGTATAACAAATAAATTATAAGTAATGCTTGAATGAGCCGCTGAAAAAAAATAAACCTTTTTATGACTTCAGACACAGGACATATTTGAAAATGAATTTCACTAATCTTTAACACTTGATTCTAATCCCTTTATACACAGAATAGTAACCAGAATTTTTTCTTTATTATTTTTATGGATATATTACAAAAATACAGTATATTTATAGTTTTATATTTAACAGTAGTTTGCTTTGGTACTAAATTTGATTATATGTCTAGCAAAAAAAAATGGTGTAATAGAATGTATTAAGTTGAATCGTAATTTATTATTTATTTATTTTTGAACTGCCTGTAGCTACAGGATTGTAACTGATTAGGACTGCAAACAAAAATAATTGTGGATAAAAATTGTTAAAAGTTTTGTACTTTTTGTTTTCTTCAAATTAACTGCTTTGAAAATGTTAAGCTGTTTTGAACAGTAACCCATTTTGTGTGATCATATTAATGAGAACTTGGTATACATTGTAATCCTTTTAATGCTGATGATTCCTCATAGTGTTTAAACCATTATTTGGGAGACTCAACATATGTTATGGCAAAATGATTTTTTTGTTTGTTTTGCTTTATGTGATACTTCAGTTTCCAAAGCATATTTCTTAGGCATCAGAGTCCAGCAGGTGGCTTTTTACATTAAAATATTCATAAATTTTAAAATCTCATAAAGTTTTATTTCAAATCCAAATTAACTAATTGAGAATGTCAACATATCCACTGTTTCTATATTAACATTTATAATAGAACAAATGGTTGCATATAGAAATTATCTGCAACATAATCTAAATTAAGATTCTAAACAGGCATTACAGATGCTGGTAACTTTGGCAATCATCGTTTTGTTTGGTGCACAGTAGTAAAACAGTGTGCGGTGAAAGTGTTTAGAGAGAGAGGATAAATAAATTGAACAGTTTTGCAATGCAAAGTGGTTTGTGGTGTTTTTGAGGATTTCTTGGCTCTCTCTTAACTGCTATTGTGAGCCTGGAGCAGATTTCCCCATTGCTAATGCCCTAGAAGTATTAATTCACTTTGATATGCTAATTAGAGGGCATTATGCAAGAAATGAGATTAAGTGGCAGCATGAAGCCATTTGCCTGTCAGTAAATTGAGAGCTTTAGCATCAGGAGGAGCTTTGTTTTTTTTTTTTCTTTTTTTTTTAAGTTTCTCTTGGTTTTGCATATAAATAAAATTGATTGAAAGGTCTAGAGAAGATTCTAGAACATTGGTGGTTTTTCCCCCCTCTCATATGATTATTCAAACTTAATGTTACAGAATTTTTCTGAATATTAATGGATTTAATTGGATTTTTCATTCTGCTCTCTCTATATGAAAGTATACTAAGAATTTTGCGTCATCTAATCTTTTATTCGAGAGCCTAATTTCAGCAACATGGCTGGTAAACTGTCATCACTTCATTTCAGACATGTAGACTTGCTTGTGCGCTTGTGCACCACCAGTGCCTTCACCAAACTGAACTTTGCAAGAATATATATTTTTCACTAGGGAAAGAGGGAAGAAGTTGTTGAATTGGGTTTCAGGAAACTCTATTAAATGAGCATTAAGACTGACTTCAGTTACCTGAAAGCTGAAACAATTAGAATTAATGGTTAAACCGTGCCATTTACACAACCTGTGGAATTTACATAACGGCATCTGTCTGTTGCGTAAGATTATCATAATATTTGATTTTCATGTTGAAGATGAGTTTCATACTTGATTCTGATTTTGAAGACATTTATGTTGTAAGCCAAGACCTTTGTTTTCTTTTTATAAAACAACTATGGCCCTGGCCAGTGGCGCAGTGGATAGAATGTCCGCCCGGTGTGTGGATGTCCTGGATTTGATCACTGTCAGGGCACATGGGAGAAGCAACCATTTGCTTCTCTCCTTGTCTCTCCCCTGCAGCCT
>CM072996.1:9269667-9409667 GCA_037038555.1 Rhynchonycteris naso | reverse complement strand
AGTGTCAATAAATTATGCATAGCAATAGTGTATTCTATAGAGATTTAATAAATAGTTTCCTTTTCTAGATCCTTTAGCTACATTCTTTATTATGGTCTAATTTACAACCAACAGAGATATTAAATATCGGTTAACTTTTTAGAGTGATCTATTGAATTACAAAATATTGTATTTTGAGTAAGAGTAAAATATCGTTCCAAATCATTACATTTACTGATTAAATGCTCACTGATTTTTAGCCCTCCCTGTATTCAACAATTCAAGTAAGAGTTTACTACAGTAATGCTTCAGTGGGTAATATTTAGAATAGAGTAACCATTTTAATGAGGTTCATCGAGGGAGATTCAGCAGGGAGCATTTCAGGTGTATTATGGCTTTTGTCTTGTCATGATGCACGTCTCTATAGCATTAGAGAAAAAGCTACAATGGCCCACTCATCTCAGTTTTAAAAAAAATTAAAGACAAAACAGTCAAAACCCAGCTTTCAAGTAAAATCTGAGCTGTAAGATATTAAGGATAGATAGCACTGCATGTTTTTAGGGAACTTGATAAGTAAATACCATATCTGTAGGTTAAATTTCGATCACATTTTTAACTGTCCTAATATTGATCACCCTATAGAGGGATGAGACTGAAGTCTGGTAGTTATTAGTATAAAGAGGGTCAGCTGCAGAGACTGGTACCAAGCAGAGGCTCTCATGGTAATGATGCTGCTATTTATAGATCCCAATTTCATTAGTTGCAGAGTTTCAAGGAAGAGATTTTCTCTAGGGGAAATGGATACTTGAAGTTCATTTTCTTCCTCACATTAAGGCAGAAACGTGAACAACCTTCGATATAGGACGTACAATTACAGTATTATTTCAGGGGCAGTTTATTCTCTCAATATATTTGCAACAATAAATGTTGTAAATTTAAAACATAATGCAGGAATTCAGAAATACTACTTGCCATTCTGGCTGAGTGCTACTTGACGTACATTATTTTATTACCCTTCTTGTCCTTTTTTTCTTGTAAAAATTATTAAATTTTTAGAAACTGCGCGAAGTTGAGTACAACCTTAACTGTTCCTTTTCTTTAGAGGACTGTAAGGCCTGCGAAAGAGTTAATTGATTGCAAAAAGTGTAGTTTCCCAAAAAATACAGTCCACCCACAGTATGTGTTTGTGTGTATTTGTAAAATAGATAATTGTACTTTCCTTCCTGAATTCTTGACATTTGAATTATTTTTTTCCCTTTAAGAGAATATTTACTTAGTTAGTATTCACTTAATTAGAACTGACTGTTTAATGTTTTCTGGGAGGGTATTTATGGTATTTTCTTTGCTATATTTGCATTCCAGAAATTAAGTCCCCCTGCCATTATTCGGCGAGCCTTTCATACATTAGAATGATGAATTGAAAGCAGAAATGGGAAAAAGACTGCAATGCAATGAAAATTTAATCAGCGTCTTCTGCTGCTTTAATAAGGCAAATAATTCTTATTGGCCGCTGTGTTAAGGTTTCTAATATTTAATTCATAACAAACCTTGCATTATTCTGCAGTAGCATCGACAGCTCCACTTTGCTGCTTGCCAACAGGCAACCATAAAAACTTAAAAGCAGATGTAAATGTCTAAAACAAGGAGAATGATTAGATCTAAAGCGGTCAGAAAAATCAACAATATTGTGAAAGAATTTGATGGATCTTTGTATTCCGTGATGCAAAAATGATATTAATTAAACTCACTTGAGTAGATTTGTTTTTGGACTTGAAGGTAACCTTTTACAAAGCATAGCCTTTAGTGCCTGACCGAAGACTCCAAAAGAAAGCAGATGTTAATACAGTGCTGATGGTAAGCTTCTTTACACTGGATACAAACTCTCCCTTTAATACTGGAAGTGTGTCTGGTTTATATTCCTGTGTATATGAATTCTCTCAGCAAACGCAAAGCTAAAATTGAGCTAATGGAATAAAATGTTTTCTCTTCAATTAACCCAGTTTGAGAAAAACTGTAGCTTTCATAGTACTGCTAATTTTTGTTTAAAACACCTTTAAAATTTTTGTTACAGGATTAAAAGGAATGTATGTTTTTATTCCTAACTGAATTTAATGAATCTGTAAATAATAGCATTCATCTTTCTAGATTACCATCTAGGTTTTACAAGTCTTATGTGTTAGGTTATGTTGGGCACTAAATTCGAACCTGAAAAAATGAACAAAAAGATATTGTTACTGATAATATGTAAACAGCTTGAATCATTCAAAAGGATGTGGAGAAGAGTATTTCTATAGTGTGAAGCCAGAGAAAATGGCAACCTGCCAATGCTAGGTGCAAGCTCTTGTTACATGGAAGGGTTGGGCCTGTTCTCATTTCTTCTTGAAATGGCTTAATTGGTGTCAGCACCCCAGGGATAAAGGCCTCTAACACTGAAATCCACACGATTCACCCTGTCTCTGCTCAGTGTAGGGAAACTGGTAACAACTGGTGGTGAATGAGGAGTGAACGGTGCTGTAACAATACTCGATGATGTTTGGGATGACAGAAATTAATACGCACTTGCTTGAAGAAAGCAATGATTAATGGCAGTGAGCACGGGAATGCTGTCCCTTCTTTTACTCCACTTTGATAGGGATTGAAAAGCAAAAGGCTGTTTTCATTCTCTGTAGAAAGCAGAGGTCATACAGAGTACATTATAGCAATTTTTCCTCTCTGGTTTTTTTATTTCATAAATATTATGATAAGTATAGATTAGATAGATGTTTTTTAAATGAAAACTTAAAAGGATATTTTATGTCATTTAAACATTATTGTTTATGCATAAAGAAATCACACATTCTTTTCACTTGTTAGAGCATTTCCCTTTATGTTAGAATAATTAGTGTAATTAGAAATTTATAAAGCCCACAAACATTCAGCTGTATTAATGCTGCTTACCATTATGTAACTGGAATAAAAAGGGCTTAATTTTCTTAAGACTTCTAGGACAGGATGGGGACAGGAATGTTGCAGGGGCTTTTACCTTTATTCTGCCCCTCCCCCGGTTTTTCTCAGTGAATGTTTGACGTAAATATATTTTGCAAGGTACTTGCACTTGTCAGCAGCTTTCTTAGCCATTTGATAAAGATTCTTTATTCTACAAGAAAGCCTGAAATAACAGAACTGTACTTTGGATAATGAATTCTTCATCTGTGGAGAACTTTAAAACAAAGTACAGTGTTGGCATTTTTTTCTTTTGAGGGAGAAGGCTGATATATCTTTTGGATCCGACAGGAAGACATAAATTAATAGAGTTCTGGAGTTCAGTTTCTCATTAATAATCCATTTTGTCATGGTTCTTGGCATTGTCAGCCTAGTAGCTGGTTCATATTTTGCTGAAGGATAAAAGCAGATTATGTCTTAAGGCACAAAGCGAGAATAAAGAGTTTATCGCCTTTTGGGGGAACTACATGTTATGAGAAAAACATTGTTTTGCAAAAAGTTTCAAATTTTAGTTAGGAATACACTGTACATTTTTCATAGGTAAAGCTTTTATTTTAACATCTGAAATGGTTCTTGAAACCTTAGGATTTTAGAGTTTTAGATCATTTCTTAGAGCCGCCTTTGCTGATTATTTGCAAAGGTTTGTTTTTCAGGGACAGTTATGGTAGACTTAAGCCAGTTTTTATATTTTGTTTTTAGCACTCTATGTTAGGGTATAATTATAGTGCAAAAAGAAATTTAGAAAAGTCATTGTTCCTCTCTTTGCACTGGTAGTTCTAGCTAGTCGATTACCCCTGCCTAGTCTTTCAGGCATGGGATCCTTGACAGCAATTATGAAGGCTGCTGTGTTTTTAACCATCTAAAAATCTAATCAAAATAAAAGCTTTATTTCTAATTTGATAATTCTATAATTAACCTTATGGAGGCTCCGGAAACAATAATTATTTGACCTTAAACCCAGACACAGATTTTCATAAATGGTATCATTTTAAGGTGTTTGTATTTTAAAGAAATTAATTCTTGTAATAATTGACATACCACACTCTGATGGAATGGTCATTGGTGAACTGAGATCTCAACGTTATTTAAGGGCAGGAAACAAGTTGAAGGGAAATGGGTACAAAATAATAGGGGTTTTTCATGCATTTAGAATTTTTATTCTTACTGTGTTATTTGAATTGCAAGTCTTTTGCAGGCACATTCTTAGAAATGACAGCTGAAAAATATGTTTAGTTTTTAAAATTTGGGACTTGGTTTTTTTGTGTGTGACAGAGTGAGGGACAGATAGGGACAGACAGATAGGAAGGGAGAGAGATAAAAAGCATCAATTCTTCATTGCAGCACCTTAGTTGTTCATTGATTGCTTTCTTATATGTGCCTTGACCAGGGGGAGGGGGCTACAGCAGACTGAGTGACCCCTTGCTCAAACCAGATGAGCCTATGCTCAAGCTGGCGACCTTGAGGTTTTGAACTTGGGTCCTTTGTGTTCCAGTCCAATGCTCTATCCACTGCGCCACCACCTGGTCAGGTTAAAATTTGGGACTTAATACTACCATTCCCGACCTTTTTTTTGGTTCATTTTTAAGTTTCTCAGTAGTCCATGTGGGGTGTGCAAAGTCATAAATCTGGAGTTGGTTATTGAGGTAACCAGCTATGAGAAAAAGAGAAGGTCTATCTGGGTTATAAGATGAAAGGAAGTTTATCAAATTATGCCTAATGGGGAAAACTATGGGAGATTTACTTATCTCTACTTTGGATTTATCGTTTAAAAATCTTGATGTTTTCTGGGTCATTAAGGTTTATTGTTGGATACCATTAATACTGATCAGTTAATACTGATAGTGGTATGCTATAAAGATTCATTTAGGAATTGATGGACTATATATTTAGTTTTCATTCTCTAGGGTGCTGTAAGCTGCTAGAGGGCAGGGCCTGTCTGTCTTGCTTTTTTTTATCATTAGCATTTATAATGTTTTCAATAACTTACTTATTTATTTTTTACAGGGACAGAGAGAGTCAGAGAGAGGGACAGATAGGGACAGACAGACAGGAATGGAGAGAGGTGAGAAGCATCAATCATTAGTTTTTCATTGCCGTTACGACACCTTAGTTGTTCACTGATTGCTTTCTCACACGTGCCTTGACCGCGGGCCTTCAGCAGACCGAGCAACCCCTTGCTGGAGCCAGCAACCTTGGATCCAAGCTGGCGAGCTTTTGCTCAAGCCAGATGGTCCCGCGCTCCAGCTGGCGACCTCGGGGTCTCGAACCTGGGTCTTCCGCATCCCAGTCCAACTCTCTTTCCACTGTGCTACCACCTGGTCAGGCTCAATAACTTATTTTTAAATAAGTAAATTCCATTTTTATTCATGTTACATGATGTGTACCTGCTGAGTATATTAAATCTGATATTACATTCTTCTAATAATTTATATAGAAATTTATCTTAACTGTGACAATTATATGCAATATAAGAAAACTGACATAGCTACTTACTGGATTTTAAGTAACATATGCAAATTATATGTAAAAGTAATTTCTATTTCTTCTTTCATTACATCATTAATAATAATATTTATACTAAAGAGAGAAAAAAATTACCTGAACAGGCAGTGACACAGTGGATAGAGTGTTGGGTTGGGACGCAGAGGACCCAGGTTCGAAAACCCAAGGTCTCTAGCCTGACTGTGGTTTCTTCCGGTTTGAGCACAGGCTTTCCAGGTTGAGCGTGGGATCATAGACATGACCCCATGGTCATTGGCTTGTGCTGGCTTGAGCCCAAGGTCGCTGGCTTGAGAAAGGGGTCACTTGCTCTGCTGTAGTCCCCTGGTCAAGGCTCATATGAGAAAGCAATGAACAACTAAGGTGCCACAACGAAGAATTGATGCTTCTCATCTCTCTCCCTTCCTGTCTGTCTGTTTCTATCTGTTCCTCTCTCTGTCTATGTCACAAAAAAAAAAGAGAGAGAGAGAAACCAATGGTGAAACTCCTGTTAACATGTTTAGAGCTGAATATTCATTCATCTTTGAAGTTTTCACTTTAAAACTACACTGCTCACAAAAATTAAGGGATATTTTATAGCTTCATATTCATTTTGAAATATCCCCTAATTTTTGTGAGCAGTATAGTATGGGTCCTGGCTGAATAGTTCAGTTGATTAGAGTGTCATCCCAACATGCCAAGGTTGTAGGTCCAATCCTCTGTCATAGCATATATAAGAGTCAACCAATGATGGCATGAATAAGTGGAACAACAAAATTGATGTTTCTCTCTTTCTCACTCTCCATCTCTTTCTCTTCCTCCCTCTAAAAATCAATAAAAAATGTAGTAGACATGATAATAATCTGTTTCACTGCTAGGCAATATTTGTGTGCTTTCAAATAGTAGTTTTGAATTTTGATGATTTAAGATTTGGTTCTCTATAGAGTTGGGAAGGACATTTGTTTTAGTACATTATAGTAAAATTTTAAAGAGTAGATTATGACAGACATTTTGCTGATACATAATATTTTCTTCATTTTGACTCAAGTTCTTGTGTCATAATGATTGATTTATATTCATTTTAGACTGTAATGTTTCATAACTGAGTTTTCTATCTAAAGATACAAAAATTCATGTTTAAGTTAATGATAAATAATTATCTTCAAAGATGACAGATTGGTCACATGTATTTGACTAGTCCAAAGATTAACCTAAGATTAGTTTAAAGGTACTGTGATTATGAGTTATTGAAATGAATGCTAGCATGATCAAGGAAACAGAGTATAGTAAGGTATTATTTACTTAATTGCTCTAGTTTTTGTCCTTTTGGACTTTGTTTTAATTACATAACTTATCTGCACTACAGTCATTATTGAACTGTTTATTTTATTTAAAATTTTATTTATTCACTTTAGAGAGCGAGGAAGGGAGAGACAGACAGACACATTGATCTGTTCCTGTATATATTCTGACTGGGGATCTAACCCACAGCCTTTGTGTCTCCAAACAACGCTCTAACCAACTGAGTTATCCGCCAGAGCATAAACCTTTTTATTTATTTTTTGGCAGAAACAAAGTCAGAGAGAGGGACAGATAGGAACAGACAGACAGGAAGGGAGACAGATGAGAAGCATTAATTCCTCATTATGGCACTTTAGTTGTTCATTGATTGCTTTCTCATATGTGCCTCTTGACTGGGGGCCTACAACAGAGCAAGAGACCCCTTGCTCAAGCCACTGACCTTGATCTTCAAGCAAGTGACCTTTGGGCTCAAGCCAGCGACCATGGGCTCATATCTACAATCCCATGTTCAAGTCAGCGACCCCTTGCTCAAGCTGGTGAGCCCGTGCTTCAGCCGGATGAGCCTGCGCTCACATTTTTTTTTTTTTTTACAGGGACAGAGAGAGAGAGAGAGAGAGAGGGATAGGTAGGGACAGACAGGAACGGAGAGAGGTGAGAAGCATCAATCATTAGCTTTTCGTTGCCGTTGTGACACCTTAGTTGTTCACTGATTGCTTTCTCAAATGTGCCTTGACCGCGGGCCTTCAGCAGACCGAGCAACCCCTTGCTGGAGCCAGCGACCTTGGGTCCAAGCTGACGAGCTTCTTGCTCAAGCTAGATGGGCTGGTGCTCAAGCTGGCGAGCTCCGGGTCTCCGCATCCCAGTCCGACGCTCCATCCACTGCGCCACTGCCTGGTCAGGCGGCATAAACATTTTATTTTCTGTTTTGAACCAGCCACTGATGTGTTGATGCTCATCAGATGGAAGAGCCTGGGAAATTATATTTTGTATTCACTTGCTTTGTTGACTGTAACCCTTAAAGCAATTTTAAATAGGAAAAAAAACCTCTCTAGATAATTGTAATGAGGAGCTATTGGAAGTAATTTTGTCAGGGATTTTCTCAATTGCACTACCAAAAGACCATTTTAAGTTACTAGTGGATTTGGTGAATGCTAAGCGGTGAGTCAGATAGTAACCCTGAGGCTGAGGTATATGGCTAAATCTCATTTGCTCACTAATAAACTAATTGCCAAATATTTGCTTCATGAAAATCATTAAACATGGAAAGCTTACAACTATTTAATTGACAAATATTTTGTTCCTATTTTGTCCTTATTCTTGAAAAGTCATGTAATTCAAATATCTGTCATTTCTTCTGTCTAATAGATAATAGGTTTGTTTATATCTGCCTTTTGCAAGTACATACACTCACTGGTGGTACTCCAGAATGCTGTGGAGCAGGAAATTTTTTTTTTAATTTTATTTTATTCATTCTAGAGAGGAGACACAGAGTGAGAGAGAGAGAAAGAGAGAAAGGGGGGAGGAGCTGGAAGCATCAACTCCCATATGTGCCTTGACCAGACCAGTGCAGGGTTTTGAACTGGCGACCTCAGTGTTCCCAGGTCGACGCTTTATCCACTGCACCACCACTGGTCAGGCGAGCAGGAAAATTTTAATCTTTTTTGGTTATAGTTTTCTTTGTGAATGTGATGAAAGCAATGGATTCACTGTCCACTTCCTGGGAAAGGGCACATACTCCTAGAACTTTGAATACAATTGCAGGGACTTTGTAGACACCTGAAATTTGTTCATGGATCCTTCATGACCCTCAGTTTAAGAACTGCTTTTGTAAGGTAGCCGTTTTTTAAATCATATTTTGACTCACCCTCCTCGGGGCACACCCCCTCGAATCTCCTTTTTGAGTGAATTTTCTTTCTCCTAAACTCCAAGGGACTCCATGAGACTTTCAGCTATACAGGTTCACCCTTTTCAAGGTTTAGTCTTGAGCTTTTCAGACCTTAATACTACTTTCTCTGTAATCAGTGGATACTGATTTCACAAGGACAGGCTCATTCTAACCAAAGAGTAAGAATTTGCTATATAAAGTGAGTGTGGACTTACTAATTTATATTAAGATCTATTATATAGTAATTCTTACATATATGCTATAAGTTATGGGAACCAGGCAATGGGTGTATCAAGTAGCTTCAAGTAACAGGAAAACAATACAATGGATTAAACCATAAGAACATTCCTTTATGGTTTATTCAAGGAGAAGAGAAAGCAGTCTTATCATTGTCATTGTTTGCTTATGGCTTCATGGTAGCAAGAGATCTGCCATCCCAGACATCAGTGCTGCATTCAAAGTTAGAAAACACCACCAGGGAGCCTGTGGGAGAGGGAAGAATATGCTCTTTTTATAAAGTTTTGTCTTTTTACCTCTTAGCTTCTCAAAAGCACCATTGGCCAGAACTGGGTCACGTGGTCACTCTGATTGTCAGGGAGGCTGGGAAACAGGTATCCAATTCTCTAGCCCAGTGGTTCTTAACCTGGGTTCTATTGAACCCTAGGGGTTCGATAAGTCGGTCTCAGGGGTTTGGAGAAGCCTCTGCCGCGGAGGCCAGAATAAAGTAATACCATAATTTGTTGTGAGTTCATGCACTTTGTTGGTTTTGTTCTTTGAGCAAGGTGATGTTCATGCATGGCTCGTTTTGTGCACCAGTAAAAAAACATATAACTATGTCTTAAATTTGGAAAAAAAAATAATATTTTATTTATCACTAAAGAAGAGTTTGGTGAATGTGCATATGAAACTGGTGGGTTTGGTACCTCAAAAAAGGTTAAGAACCACTGCTCTAGCCACATTGTATGGTGAGAATCAGCAATAAAAAAAACTCAGAAAACAACATACAAAAAGTATAAACTGTATTTTGTCCCAGTGTGTAACTACAATCCACTTTTCCCTTAGAAAACTAATGGATTAACTTTTTTAACAGTGGTTCTACAAACACTAAGAGCACTAGTGGGCCTACTGACTGGTTGTGGTGAGAGGAACGGATCAGAAAAATGGAACAGAACAATTGTGTGCAAGGGAAAAGAAAGCTAGCTATGAGACTCAGGTGTTGGGAGATCTGGAAAAGAACAACAGAGATTTAGAAGAGGGAAACCTAAAATTTGGAACATGAGTTATTGAAGGAATTATATGGCAATTAGCATATGTTGACTTAGATTAGTCAAATACATGTGACCAGTCTCCTGAAAGGATCTCAGGAAACCCCAGGGGTAGATAAGCCACCTTTGAGAACTGTAACTCTATGTAAAGTGGACTAAATATAAGATTTAAATTGCCCTGAGGTTATTATAATATCTTCATCTATAATAGCTGAATAGAAAAAATAACCTGAAAAGAAACAGATCTTTAGTAGGCTACTCCTAAAGGCAACAGAATACATGCATCCTACGTCATTGTATGTTCCTCTGGGCGTGTTTATTAAGTGCCCATAGTTGTCAGGTTCTGCTCAATAGTCTTCCTGAATACGACAGCTTTTGCCCTTAGAAAGTGGACCCCATTATCAGTCTTGATGGCACACATAAAAGCAAGAGGAGAGATCTACAGATGTATATTGATTGACTGCACATATTCCACATAGATCTAGCATAACCTTCCTGGGATTGCTTAGCAAGTCACAAAATGATCACAAATTAAGAGGGTTGACTGATTTCTAAGGTATTACTCAGATTTAATATTTACCGAAATGTGTTTAATTTTAAAAGCAGAATTGGATGATTTGTGCTTATTGCCATCACATAGGTTAAGCATTAATGTTTTTTTGACAGTATTGAAAGATGAAATGGCACAGTGGATAGAGCATCACCTTAGCATGCTGAGGACCTAGGTTCGAAACCCTGAGGTTCCTGGCTTTAGTGGAGACTCACCAGCTTGAGTTGTGGGATTGTAGATATGACACCATGGTCACTGGCTTGAGCCCAGAGGTCTCTGGCTTGAAGCCCAAGGTTGCTGGCTTGAGCAAGGGGTCACTGACTAGGCTGGAGACCCCCAGTGAAGGCACATATGATAAGCAATTAATGAACAACTAAGGTGCTGCTACTATAAGTTGAGGCTTCTCACTGCTCTCCCTTCCTTCCTTCCTTTCTGTCTGTCCCTGTCTCCCTCTCCCTCTCCCTCTTCCTCTCCCTTTCCTTTTCCCTCTCAAAACACACACACACAGGCTGGAGTGTTTGAAGAGGAAATGGAAAAGACTTGTTAATGGAGGAGGCTTTGGAAAGCTAGTGGGTTTTTAGTGGTAGGGAAGGAGAAATTTGAATGATAGGGAGATGCACATTGCAAGGTATTTAACATTTTTATATCTCTGAGGAGTTTTTATGCTCTTTACTTGAATAGCAAAGGGGGAAAATTTGAGTACAGAAGTAACACTAAAGCCTGGAAGCTGGAGAATCTGCCAGAAGTATGCCCTGATATTGCCATGTGTATTATGACCTCATGAAAAATCTAAGTAAAATGTGGGTCAGAACAGAAGTAATGTTGATTTTGAGGTTTTCTTAGATCCAATTAATTACATCTTGACCACAAAGCTGTAATGTTGTTTTAGTTTTTTTTTTGAAGGGGAAAACAGTATTTAGGCTTTTAAAAATATTTATTTTTGCTTTCTTTTCCTCTTTTTTTTTTTTTTTTTTTTACAGTGACAGAGAGTCAGAGAGAGGGATAAATAGGGACAGACAGACAGGAACAGAGAGAGATGAGAAACATCAATCATTAGTTTTTCGTTGCCATTGCGACATCTTAGTTGTTCATTGATTGCTTTCTCACATGTGCCTTGACCTCGGGCCTTCAGCAGACCGAGCCACCCTTTGCTGGAGCCAGCGACCTTGGGTCCAAGCTGACGAGCTTTTGCTCAAGCCAGATGGGCCCACGCTCAAGCTGGCGACCTTGGGGTCTCGAGCCTGGGTCTTCTGCATCCCAGTCCGATGCTTTATCCACTGCCCCACCACCTGGTCAGGCTATTTTTGCTTTTCAATGAAAAAAAAATCTTTTATAGTACCTTAAGATATGTTATGACATTCTATAAGGAAAGAGTACTATTTAGTAAGAAAAAAGTACCCCCCAAATTCAGGCTTACACTCAGTCCAGCACAGTGTCAAAGTCCTCTTTGTAAAAAACAAAAACAAAACAAGGTAGTTAGAGGGACTTGGTGAATCCCGGGAAGGTGCTCTTTAGATCTTTAAAAAGGAGAGCGGGCTACACTTGTGTAAAGCAATTTTGTGTTCAAGCAAATCAAACTTTGAAGATTGGAAAGCTGATATTGTGGCAATATTTAAGGAAAAAAAGACTCCAGAGACTATGTATTTTGGAAATATTTGACAACATTAGCAACATCAACTTCTGACAAAAAAAAGAACCACCTCTTTGGCAAATCTTTCACAGCTCATACCAAGAAGAGCAGCTTCATTGGAACATTTTCATAAACTATCATCAGTTATGCAGCAGCGGCTTCACAAATCAGAAATGATATCTTCAGGCGCTGCTGTCAAGTGTTATTCAAATAATACCAGCCTCACATTTGAATAACAGACATTTTGAATTAATTAATCAGATGAGATAGTCTCGGCCTTTCCTCATTAGTCTCTGGGTCAGGCTTGGGAAGATATATGCTGTGGTGATGATATACTTTTCTTCAGTCGTGATTTATGAAGATTTAGGATTGTGTGTGATTTGTCAAAGGTGCTGGGAAAAGGCTGGTGCATATTTCATTACCTAATCTGAGATTGATTTTATGATGCTATGAGATATCACACTATTGTTCAAATGTGTGAGAAGTACAGGTAGACACAGCAACTCAGACTTTTTACTGGTTTATCTTTGCAACTGTCAAACAATGCTGTAAACTTTAACTGCTTGTAGTTAACAATTCCTGCTTTAATTATAGACAGATTTTTCATTCTGTCCAGAGAGAGAAGTTTCAATGGTTGTTTAGCTAAAATGCATAGCAGACATTATAACTATGACCTGGTATGAATCATGGACAAAGTTGGTAAATTTCATGGGTTTGGTTATGGTGAAAATATTAAATTTCATGGCTTGTCAAAGATTAATAGAAAAATCCCGTTAAAATGGTGCAAATAATGGAAGAATAACAAGCAAGGTTACTTTTTTTACATGTTACCTACCCTCTCAAAACTAATTTTAGCAAGATTGGGGTATAAAATAATATTTTTCTCAGTTATTTAAGCAACATTAATGACCTACAATTAAGTGAAATAGTTTATGTGAACATACCTATCTAGTACAGTGCCTGTTACAGGTAGTAGGTACTGAATATTTGCAAATTTTCTTTTCTCATTTTCTGTCTACTTTTTTTCTTTTCCATTTTATGTTTAAAGCTTTGTTAGCATTGTGTAGCCTTCATAACAATATGAATTTTTAATCCTACTGGGGCTTAATTCCTTGGTGAATGTTTTATTTGGGGGTGAGGAGTGAAAATGTGGGAGGCCTTTATTCTAGCAAACTGGATGATCAGAGAGGACTTGGTGTGATACAAAGACCGTGTTGTGTCTGCTTATACAGTATATGTTTTATGGCAGGGGGTAGGTGGTAGATATATGAGAAATCCTATTAGACTCTTTTTTGAGAGAGAGACAGGGAGGGAGAGACAGGAACATCGAGCTATTCCTGTATGTGTCCTGACTGGGGATTGAACCAGCAACCTCTCTGCCTATTATCCTCTTAGTACATATGAAGGATGTACTACATAATTCAAACTGGGTCTTACTGTATCTTCTGCCTCATAAGGACAGTTACACGTTTGTGATAAAGAATGTGTTTTTAATTCCACTCTCAGCAAACTAAAATATATATTACATGAAGAATTAAGGAATAGTAAGATGATTTTTAACCTTGTCATACAAAATAAAAGATTGACTTTTCTTTGCCATTTTAGACAGATGATTGACTGGTATTGTTTTATTGGAATGAATGGGCTATTAATATTCATTAAGTTCTTTGTCATTTCTGTGTTTTGGATATTGGGTCAGTACTCCTAAGTCAACATTTGGTACATCTTAACACAATTAGAGGCAGGCAGTTCTAATTGATGTGTTCACTTTGGAGAAGGTAGTTTATAAATAATAAGACACGTTGTTATTTGGAGAGATATAATATGTAAGTGTAGTTTGGGAGGCAGCGTGATGAAGTAGGACCATAATGACTTTGGAATCCAACAGATCTTGAGTCCTGCTTCTAGGAATGCCACTTGATTCATGTTAACCTTGGCAATTTGCCTGTTTTTTTCCTGAGCCTTAATGATCTTTTCTCTGATGTGAGGCCATTAATACCTAGCTTTCTAGGTTGTGGTTTTGAGGTGAATGTATATATAGAACCTAATGTGGTATCTGGTATATCATAGGTGTTTAATAAATCACAGCCATTGCTTTTATTCAGTCTATTTACATTTATTTTTTTAAGAAACATGTATTGAGGACTCAGTATGACAAGGCATCAGAGACACAAAGCAAATGCTTTCTGCTGGGAAATGGAGTGATACATACACACTGCTCACAACAATTAGGGGATATATTAAAGTGAATATGAAGCAATATAAAAAGCATTTGATGTTTTAAAAATTAAACAAGAACATCAGAAAAGCAAACGACAAGTCAAAGAAAGTTGTCCAATTATGCAAATGAGGTACAAAACCAACTTTTATTTCATTGGTGAAAATGCGCTATACAAAAGGCTGAAAGTACTGGAGTGTCTGCACGTCCCCTGATCCCCTAGTTTTTGTGCAGGAGATGAGACAGGCAAGGATCACATCAGTGAGGCTCATGCCCTGGGGAACAGGGTCTTGATTCAGTATTTGTGTAGTTACTGATAGGTTTAAGCAAGAAAATGATACTACCAGAGATTTTTTACACAATTCAGTTTGTAAGCTATTGGAAGGAATACACTGGTTAGGAGGCATTTGTAGGTCACTAATGATGTGTACTTGTAATGAGTAGTAGTAGGGATTAAAAAAGAAGGATCAGTGTTAAAAACTTTTTTTTTAAATTGTGTTTTAGAGAGAAAGAAGGAGGGGGTGAGAGAAACATTAATTTGTTCTTCCACTTATTTATGCATTTCTTGGTTGATTCTTATATGTGCCCTGGCTGGGGATTGAACCCACAACCTTGGAGTAAAGAGAGGACGTTTTAACCAGCTGAATATCCAGCCAGGGCCAGGAACAATGGTATTAATAAAACTAAAAAAGAAAAAGAAGGATTAGGTGATTGATTAGAATTTTTTTGTTTCCCCCTCATTTGGGTGATTACTCCTACATGTCTTTATTTTATAATTTAATTTATTGGGGTGACACTGGTTCACAAAACCATACAGGCTCCAAGTATACACCTCAACGAAACATTGTCTGCACACTGCATCATGCACTCATCTTCCCAAGCAAGGTGTCTTTCCATCTCCATCCCCTGCACCCCCAAAGCTAGGTGTCTTTAAAATCTCAGCCTGATATCCTTCTTCCAGGAAACCTTTTTGACCTTCCCCAAGTCTGTGTTGGTTACCTGTCTTATTTGCTCCAATAGTTTCCTGGTTTTTCCCTTCTTACTGTGCTTATGACACTATACTATAATCATGTACCTAATATTTCCTCCAATAAATAATGACCTTATGAGGGCAAAGATAATTGTGTTTTATTCATCATTATGTCTCCTCATACATAGTAGAAGACACGCAATGTCAGTTTGTTGAAATGAATTGAATGTTGCATATGTGAGGGGGAAAGAGAAAACAAGGGTGTTTGTTAGTTTCTAGTATAGGTAATCAGGTGAGTGGTGGTCATCAACTGAGAAAGACAGAGTAGAATTGCAGGGGTAATAAGGGATGTTCATTATCAACTTTCCTGGATAACGTCAAATTATTTTCCAAAGTGCTATACTAATTTATATTCATACCAGCAGTGTATCTTTGTTACATTTGCTTGCGGAGATCAGTTTTAATAAATCTCTTTAAGTAAAATTTACATACATTAAAATGAACCGTTTTTAAGTATATGATTCAGTTCATTCACAATGTTATGCAACCCCCACTTCTCTTTAATCTAAAACATTTTCATCATCTCGAAAGAAACCCTGATGTCTATTGAACAGCCACTCCTACTTCTCTATCACCTCTAACTCTGGCAGCCACCAATCTGTTTTTTGTGTCTATGCATTCACCTATTTAGGATATATAATGTAAATGGAATTATAAAATATGTGGTCCTTTGTGAGTGGCTTCTTTCACTTAACAGTGTTTTATTGATTTTAGAGAGAGAAAGGGAGAGAGAGACAGAAAGAGGTACATAGGTTTCAGATAAACATTTCTATAGCATTTGAGCTGTTGATTGTATTGTGTGCCCATCACTTAAAGTCAAATCATTTTCCGTCACCATTTGTTCTTCTTTACTCCCCACCTCCCCCACCCCTCTCTCCCTAGTAACCACTTCACTTTTTTCTATGTCCATGTGTTTCAGTTTTATATTCTGTTTATGTGTGAGATCATATAGTTCTTAGCTTTTTCTGATTTACTTATTTCACTTAGTATAATGTTCTTAAGGTCCATCCATGTTGGCGTAAGTGGCTGTATGTCATCACTTTTTATGGCTGAGTAGTATTCCATTGTATATATGTACCACATTTTCTTTATCCGATCCTCTATCAAGGGATACTTTGGTTATTTCCATGTCTTGACATTTGTGAATGATGCTACAATGAACATGGGGGTGCATGTGTCTTTGTATACCAATATTTTTGGTGTTTTTGGGTAGATACCCAATAGAGGGATTGCTGGGTCATCTGGGTAGTTCTATTCTTAATGTTTTGAGCAACCACCATACTTTCTTCCATAATGACTATACCAGTTTGCATTCCCACCAGCAGTGAATGGGGTTCCTTTTTCTCCACAGCCTTTCTAACACTTGTTATTACCTGTCTTGTTGAGAACAGTCAATCTAACAGGTATGAGGTTGTATCATATTGTAGTTTTGATTTGCACTTCTTTCATAGCTAGCAAAGATGAGTATCTTTTCTTATTTCTGTTGGCCGTTTGTATGTCTTCTTGGGAGAAGTGTCTTTTCAGGTCTTCTCCCCATTTTTTTTTTTTAAAGGAGGAGAGAACTTTTATTTATTTATTTATTTTATTTTAGAAAGGAGACAGAGAGTGAGAGAGAGAGAGAGAGAGAAAGAGAGAAAGGGGGGAGGAGCTGGAAGCATCAACTCCCATATGTGCCTTGACCAGACCAGTGCAGGGTTTTGAACTGGCGACCTCAGTGTTCCCAGGTCGTTGCTTTATCCACTGCGCCACCACAGGTCAGGCCTTCTCCCCATTTTTTAATTGGATTGTTTCCTTGTTTGTTGCTGAGCTTTGTGAGTTCTTTATATATTTTGGATATTAACCCCTTATCAGAGATGTTGTTTGTGAATATCGTCTCCCATTTGGTTGGCTGCCTTTTTGTTTTGTTGTTGGTTTCTTTTGCTGTCCAGAAGCTTTTTAGTTTAATATACCTATAGTCTCATTCATTTATTTTTTTTTGCCTTTACTTCTCTTGCCTTTGGGGTCAAATTCATAAAGTGTTCTCTATGGCCAAGGTCCATAAGTTTAGTACCTATGTTTTCTTCTATGTGATTTATTTCAGATATAATATTTAGGTCTTTGATACATTTTGAATTAATTTTTGTTCATGGGGACAAGGTGTTGTCAAATTTCATTCATCTGCATGTAGCTTTCCAGTTTTCTCAGCACCATTTAGTGAAGAGGTCTTTCTTCTTTCCTCCAGTGTGTGTTTTTGGCACCTTTGTCAAAAAATTATTGGTCCATATGCATGTGGCTTTATTTCTGGGCTTTCAGTTCTGTTCCATTGGTCTGTATGTCTGTTTTTTGCCAATACATTGGTTGGTTCTTTCTTTCTTTCTTTCTTTTTACAGGGACAGAGAGAGGGATAGATAGGGACAGACAGACAGGAACGGAGAGAGGTGAGACGCATCAATCATTAGTTTTTCATTGCCGTTGCGACACCATAGTTGTTCATTGATTGCTTTCTCACATGTGCCTTGACCACGGGCCTTCAGCAGACCGAGCCACCCCTTGCTGGAGCCAGCGACCTTGGGTCCAAGCTGGAGCTTTTGCTCAAGCCAGATGGGCCCGCGCTCAAGCTGGCGACCTCGGGGTCTCGAGCCTGGGTCTTCCGCATCCCAGTCCGACGCTCTATCCACTGCGCCACCGCCTGCTCAGGCTGGTTGGTTCTTTTATGTGCTCTGACCAAAGATCAAACCCCTAACTGTAGCATACTGGGATGATGCTCTAACTAAATGAGCTACCTGGCCAGGGCTATTTAAATATTTTTTATTTAACAATGTCTGCTTACCCAGGCAGTTTCTGTTAATATTTTCTGGAATGGACCATACTTTTTTGATTCTTTGCTTGCTTTTTAATTCTTTCTGTTGACAGTTGGATATTTTGAATAATATAATGTGGTATCTTTGGAAATCTTACTTTTTTCCTTCCTCACAGTTTATTTTTGTTGCTTGTGATGGTCTGTAGTTTTTGTTTAGGGATTTTTAAGAACAATTTTTGTAAAGTCTCTATTTGTCAGGTATGTTCTCTGAAGTTTCTATTTCTTTAGCTTGTGTGAGTATTTCTTGACTACCAGGAGCCCCCCCCCCCAAAAGTTAATAATAATTAAAAACAATGAAAACAAGAAAAAACAAGAAAACTACAAAAGAAAGGATAAACATTTCCCAGTGTTTGCTAATTATCTCTGTTTTGGGCATTCCTTAATCTATTAGCTATTCCTTTTATGGCTGTGTCTTAATCCTTACTTCCTGCTTGTGTTAAGCCTTAAAATCAACTAAAGGTGAACACTCAGGGTGTCCCCAGGTCTCAGAACACGTGTTCTGCACTGAGCATTCAAATGCCTTTCTAAGTTCCCTAGTATATGTGGTGCTTTTGCGTGCCCTAATTTCTCAGGAAACTTCTCCTCAGCATTTTTTCTAGGCTTATGGTGCCCATTGTTTGCCTCAAATATAATATTTGCCCCAGTTGGTGACCAGTTTTTCATTCATGTATGTGTGTGTACACACACACACACCGACCTTATATCATTCCTTCTGGCGTCCCAGACATGTCAAAACAAACACAATTTTCTGAAAAAAAGATCTCTCCTCTTTGCAGAACCAAGGACCAGTGTCCCATGTTAGAACGTTGGCTGCTGGTTTTGAGTCACTGAGCCATGCCGGAAGATTGGACAGGGAAAATAAAAATGCCTTGAAACTTTCCTACTGGTTTAAAGTTACCCCCCCCCCCCCGCCTTTTTTTTTACATTGTGTTTGCTGTAAAACTTTGACTGTTTACAGAGTCTGACAGTTTTAATTGGATTTTCAATATTTCTGTGAGGGACCGGCCCCTGGAGCTACCTACTTTTTCCTACTGATTTCTCTCTTGAAAGTGAGGTAAGTTGAATGTTGCATTTGTGGAGTTTATGAGAAGGATCAGTGTACATGTTCCACAGATGAGTTAGACAGGAGTTTGAATCTTTCTCTCTTAGGGAGGAGATGCGAGCTATGATAGGATTGAGAAGCCATCAGCTTCTTGTGGAAAATACAAGGGTAGATAAAATCACCAGGGAATTTCACTGCAGAAAAGACCACAATGGAGGCAGAGAACTAATGTCACAAAGTACAAGGAAAACCAGGAGACTGATAAGTAGGTAGAGTTACAAAGAGAGGAGAATGCTTTCCACTGTGAAGATAAAACTTCTCCAGTAAGGTGAAACTGAAATAAGGTGTCCTTACTATAAATTGTTTCAGTAGAATGGTGACATTTGAGTGAAAAGAGAAGAGGAATTGGATGGTAACTGTAAGATGAAGCAAAGTTGATTCGTTTTTTTTTTTTTTTTAAGTTGGCACAGGATTTGAACTTTCTAGGTTGGAGTGCTAGGAAGACTTATGGAAAGGATAGAGTAGAACAGACAGGAATGATGGAGTGTCAGGGGAGGATAGATGAATATTGTTAAGAGCACAGATGGAGTTGACTTTCATTAGATGGTGGACCGTACATTTTTTAAGTCTGGAGATAAAGGTGAGAGATGAATAACAATTTAGAGAAATTTTTTTATTTTTATTTTATTTTATTCATTTTAGAGAGGAGACAGAGAGAGAGAGAGAGAGAGAGAGAGAGAAAGAGAGAAAGGGGGAGGAGCTGGAAGCATCAACTTTCATATGTGCCTTGACCGGACCAGTGCAGGGTTTTGAACTGGCAACCTCAGCGTTCCCAGGTCTACGCTTTATCCACTGCACCACCACAGGTCAGGCAACAATTTAGAGAAATTTATATGTGGAAATTGTAAAGTGAGGGAAAGTGTACTGCATGGATTAACTTCTTTTTGATGAAGTAGGAAAAATCATCTGTTAAATAAGTTAGGCTAGAGTGAAGCCGAGTTTGGGGGGAGTGATGGCGGGGTGTGAGGACTGCTCAGCTCAGTTAGAATGAAGAACAGGTGCAGTGGGAGACAGGAGTAAGAGGGCTGGCAGTCTGAGCAGCTGTGGCCATCGTGTGAGACATTTGAATTTTACCTCAAAGGTCGCACAGTTCCAGGTGATAAATAATAAAAGTGTATTATGTAACCTGGGGAGTTGGTGAAATGGAGCTCAAGGTTACTGATTTTAAGGAGGTCAAAGAACTGTAAGGCTGAAGTGTTGGTTGAATTTCTTCTGTGCTCCAAGGCCGGCCTAATGGCATGACTTGGGATAGAGAAAATGTTGACTGAGTCTTGTGCCAACATTTTTTATGAATGTGGATGATTATTAATATTAGTTAATGAACAACAGTGGATGCAGCCTTGCCTGGTTAATTCTTCTTAGATAATTAGTTGTTTCCTATGGAGATCAAGCTATGGTCAGTTTATGATCGAGCAGATATTAAGTTAGGGAAATAAAACCCATAAAAGCACTGTTTATACTATGAATTTATCCTGAAAATATTTACTAATTTTTCTGGGCCTTGAAGTTGCTCATGGCTTAGGAAAGGAGACAAACATCAAAGCAGATCATTGATATTGTATGCTAAGTGTTACATACAGTACACTAGTAGTCTCATGTGGAATATATCCGAAAATCAAGTGGAATGGGCAAGAAATCATTACATCTTATACTTAAATGTATACTTTCATTATATATACATTCTTTATTATTTTTTTATATAAAAGACCTCAACGCAAAAAGTGGAAGTAATATACATTCATGTAGTGTAGACATAAACGTGGCACATAATTTAGGAAATAAAATATTACAGATGCAGTTGCATTCTCTGTGTCCTTCCCTAACCTCATCCCTTTATCACTTTCTCCTTTATCCCATTCCTATAAAAAGTAAGAGGTAAACTTTATCACTTTCCTAAAAAGGAAGAGGTAAACTTGACTAATGTTTGAAACAGGAACTGACATCAGTGGCTTGTGTGTTAGAGCCTTATTTATTACCTTGTTTAGTATTGGGAAGGAAGAGTGGGAGTTCCAGGTTTGTTTTTATGTACTACCAGTTTGTGTGCTTGGCTGGGAGTATTTGTTTGTCATGTTATCTACATTTAATTAAATTAATGCTTACGAATGCACAAGTTATCTAAGAAACATCTCTAAAGAAAAATGTAGATTAAAATAAGAGGAACAATGTAAGTATGCTAGAAAAATAGAACTGATATTTCTAATCTTGGTATTTCTCTTAGTCATGTATTAGGGAAAAATGATAATAATTATAATTTTTGACAGAAAGTTAGCCAAAAAACCCCATTAAAATCAGAGAGACCATTTCTTTATGATTTAATTACAAACTTTATACTTTTTATTTTCGTATTTTATAATTTACAACTGTTGTAACAATGAACCTCATCCTAATTGTATATACAGGGGTCTGTAAAGTAGGTTTACAGTTGTTGGTATGGAAAAAATACAATGATTAATAAATAATAATATAAGGATAAACTTGCATACTTATAACTGTAAACCTACTTTTACCCATCCATATATTGTGTTAAAGTATTAACTAGTAGTATATGTACATTATATATATAAATTAAATAAATATACATCTGTTGGGGGACATGTAATTGAATTTGTAGACTAATTTATTCAAATCGTAGAGTTATGCAAAGAATACTGTGTGAATAAGGAGGAGAGAGCAACTGGCTGCTTAAAGATGTTCGAATGGTCTTCACTACAAGGTAGGTTTTGACCTGGGGTCACAAAAGGACAGATAGGAGTCTGGCAGAAAAGGATAAGGAAGACATTACTGGCAGAGGAAACAGCATTTACAGTGTATTAGATCCTTCAGGGTATGGCTTTTTGAAGAACAATAACTTCCATAGGTAGTTAGAATGAGAATTTTGGGAGAAGTGAAGGAAGATGACAGTAGAGGTGTAGGTGGTGGCCAGAATGTAGGCTCCATATAGCTAGTGGAAATCAGTTAGGTAGGACTGGCATGATCCCCTAGAATTAAGGAGTTTCTTATTAATCTGATTGGTAAGTGGCAGTTTGGCACTGTAATGCTATTCTTTAGATCTAGACATCAAAGGCCAGTTTTGAATTATAGCTTTCACTGATAGGGAACAATTTCAGACTGTTTTTCCTAAACAAAAAAATTGAGAGTAGATCATTTTATTATTATTATTTAAATAACTTTGAGGTATAATTCACTTAAACAGCATGTATTTAAAAATTACAGTTTTATAAGTTTTGATGTATGTGTATACCTGTAATTCTAATCCCTGCAATTAAGAGAACACATTTATCATCCTGAATGTTTCTTTGTGCCTTTTGGATAATATCTTTTTGTTTATTGGATGACGTGGTTAATAATATGATATGCTTCAAGTGTACAGTTGTATAATACATCATTAGTATATTACATTGTGTGCTTACCATCCAAAGACAAATCTTCTGGCACCATATATTGACCCCTTTTCCTCTTTATCTTCCCAAGACCCTGCTTCCCTCTGGGAACCACCATACTGTTGTTTATATTTCTGGGTTTGTTTGTTTTGTTTGTTCGTTTGTTGCTTTCTATTTTATATCCCACATATGAGGGGAATCTTTTTCATCTGACTTATTTCACTTAGCATGATACTCTCAAGATCCATTTATGTTGTCACACATGGCAGTATTTCATCTTTTCTTATGGCTGAGTTAGGATTCCATTGTATATAAATACCACATCTTCTTTATCCAATTCTCCATCAAAGGACACTTAGATTGTTTCCATGTCTCAGCTACCTTGAATATTGCTGCAGTGAACATAAGGGTATATATATCTTTATGAATAAATGTTTTCAAGAGTTTGAGGTAGATAGCCAGAAGAAGAATTCCTGGGTAATTTGGTAGCTTTATTCTTTTTTTTACAGGGACAGAGAGAGAATCAGAGAGAAGGATAGATAGGGACAGGAACGGAGAGAGATGAGAAGCATCAATCATTAGTTTTTCGTTGCCGTTGCGACACCATAGTTGTTCATTGATTGCTTTCTCACATGTGCCTTGACCACGGGCCTTCAGCAGACCGAGCCATCCCTTGCTGGAGCCAGCGACCTTAGGTGCAAGCTGGCGAGCTTTTGCTCAAGCCAGATGAGCCCGCGCTCAAGCTGGCAATCCCGGGGTCTCGAACCTGGGTCTTCCGCATCCCAGTCTGACGCTCTATCCACTGTGCCACTGCCTGGTCAGGACATGTAGCTCTATTCTTAATTTTTTGAGGAACCTCCATACTGTTGTCATAGTGGCTATACCAGTTTACATTTCCACAAGCAGTATATGAGTCTTCCTTTTTCTCCACATCTTTTCCAACACTTATTTCTTGTCTTATAGATATGGCCATTTTGACAGGTGTGAGGTGTTATGTCATTGTAATTTTGATTTGCATTTCCTTATATAGCTAATGAAGTTGAGCATCTTTTTATATATCTGTTGGCTTCTTTTATGTTTTGGGAAAAGTGTCTGTTTAGGTCCTCTGCCCATTTTTTAATTAGACTGTTTCTTTGTTATTGTTGTTAAGTTGTATGAATTCTTTATATATTTTGGATATTAGCCCCTTATTGGAGGTGTTATTTGCAAATTGGATGAATTTTTAAAAATTATGCTTGCTTATAAATGTAGTGCTTTCTTGCAAAAACCTGATTACATGAATTCTTTATTTTACAAATGTAGAAATTAAAACCCAGAGAAATTGTATTGTTTGAAAATTATTTTAAATTGTGAAAATTGGGAATTGACAGGAAAAACTGTATTTTCTACTTATGTGTTTACTAGAGTCGTGCTACTCAGAAGTGTGCTGTGTGGACTGGCAGTATGGTCATCACTGCGAGCTTATTAGAACTGTAGATTGTCATGCCCCAGCCCAGACCTACTGACTTAGAAATTGTATTTTAATGAGATTTTCAGGTGTTGACCTCACGACCTCGGGGTTTTGAACCTGAGTCTTCAGCATTCCTGGTAGAAGCTCTTATCCACTGCATCACCACCTGGTCAAGCTAAAAATGCTCCTTTTACTGAGGTAGGGAAAAAATTTGGAAAACTAACTTTAGATATTTCTTAGTTTATGTCATTAAATTATATCCTTTATAGCTCTATGAGAAGTTAATCTCTTAGCTTTCCCTAGTCACCATTTTTAATTTATAAGAAAAAAGATTCTGTAGATAAAATTACAAGTAAGTACCCTACACTATTATAATTACCCATTTATTCTTTTTGCCAGGATTATGTTTTAACCGTGAAGAGGAAGTAGAAGCCTCAGGGCTTCTTTGTTTTTTTAATACCGTCCTAAAAGTTGATAGAGGAAAACCCGGTCTCTTCCTCTTGCCTGTTTCATTCCAAAGATAGCAAAGTTTGGCAACCAGAAGGCAGAATTAAACACTGTTCAGTGTGTATACCAAGGGAGGACCTCATGTTGTGTTCAATCTAGCTGGCTAGGAAACCCTTCTATTAGCCTCTTCCTAATGTTTGCACTGAATGAGCCATTACATTTTGAAGGCAACACTGAATTCAGTATTGATGCATTCACTTACCAACTTTTCTGCCTCCGGCAAAACAGTCCTTTACTAATGGTAGTGTACACACAACAGCCACTGGCTTCATCCTCACTCTAAAGGAAGCCTTGTAATAATGCTTCATTGCCATATCCCTTATATGTGTGGTTCTCGTTATAATTCCATTCTTTGTGCCCGTGCTCCAAAAGCATTTTCGAGATGATTGTTACTCGTTAATGGAAACCCTTTTGGTATGGTCCCAGGTAAAAACCTGTGCAGGATTGAAATGTGTTTTGAGGTGTATTATGTTATAGTAAGATATTAGTATCTTAACAAAGAGAAAATATCCATGTTGTTCTTTTGATTTGTAATGTTTTCATATATTGCACTTAGCTGGTATATCTTTCTACCTTTTAAAGAATGATTTGGCAGCTGAAAACATTTAGAGTCAGAATTTAGTAAAAGAGGTTTTACCAGTTCTCTTTACTGTTGTATTCTTTCTGTTGAAAGCATATGCTGCAGAGTTAACCAGTAAAATAAATGATTCCAGTTTTACTAAATTCATGGGTCCTCAGAGTCTGGTATATACTCAGTCAAACAATCATGTACAACATATAAACTGCAGTGATTCTGATGATGCCTTATTGGTTCTAAAGAAACCCATATATCAGATCTCCTAGTTTTTAATGGAGGGCTTCACTCAGTGGAATTATTTCACGGCCATTGATACTTTCAGAATATAGACCAATAATAATAATATAATTTCCATTTTAATGCTAATGGAAAATTTCAAAATAAACTTAAAAATGTAAAATAAACATTTGCTATATGAAATCCAAAGCAATTAAAAAATAAATTCGAAGTGCTAGTACTTTTAAGCATTGTTTTTGAGCTATGATATGAGAGAGAGAAAACCATGGCAATTGTACATATAGTGAGCAGTTGTTGAAAGTTTGCACCTTCTGTATTTTGAGCCTTTTTCAGTACGGGAGACTAAGTCCTCCTGCATATTCGGGATTGATTCCGCTTAATCTTGGTCTTGGCTCTTCAGCTATAAAGTCTAGTTTGCATTTTTGCAATGGTCACGTGTCTGTTCTCTTTTATTTGTTATTATACAATTAGTAATAAGTAGTGAAAATATGGTTAATGTGGGAATAACTCAAATCAAAATTAGAAACTGCATTTGGCATGTATTCAGTTCACTGCCCAGGGGTAAAGTCCAGAGCTATAGCTAGTGGATCTTCCCCTTTCTCCCTGGTGTTTTAGTTTTACTGATGATTTGAAACCATAGCAGTTAATATGCTTTAGCCTTTGCTTTTACAGACGAGAAATGGATCTTATACTTATATCACCAGGTTTCAAAACTATTTACACTAAGTGGGATGGTTTACTACCTCAGGGGTAGTGCATTAAGGCTGTTGCTCTTGAGAATCCATTTTCATCTCTTCTCTCCAATTGATGGGACAGATATGACAAGCCTTTAAAGTTGAGTGGAAATTTTCTGTGGGGCGGGCTGTTGTATTAAATTGTTCCTCACCACCACCATGGATGTTGTAAAGACTTGTGAGTGGGTAGCCTATGGCTAAGAAAAGAAATATATTGTCTGTGGTAGGGAGGCTGTAAGGTCTGATATATCGGGAATAGTTTTCTTCTCTCAGCCCAGTATTTCCTTCTCCTTTAAATCATAACTGGACTCCATTCACTCCAAAGAGGTTTTCTTTACTAACCAACACTAAAAAGTGTTAGGTTCTTAATACTGTGTAATGCTGTGAGGTCTTTTTTTTTTTATTCTTCTTAATTCCTTTACCTTTCTACCCAGCACCCTGAGAAGTCTTGTTTTAAGAGAATTGTTTAGTCATTATACATGTAATTACTAATTCGTACCAATATATTTTTATATTTAGGTTTACCATATCCAAAAACATAGGTTAGTGTGTTTATGTTGATTGTTGTTTGCAAGGGATGGGGATTGCCTAATTAATAAGGTAACCCCCCCCCAATAATTCTTAGTTGCAAGCACTGTTACTGTTATGCTAAAGGCCATTCATTTATCTCATATTTCTGTTCATTTTTAAAAATTTTATTTTTAAATAAACATTGTTTTACTTATTAATTTGAGGATGAGGGAAACATCAGTTTGTTGTTTCATTTATTTATGCATTCATTGGTTGATTTTTGTATGTGCCCTGACTGACCATTGAACCCATAACCTTGGTGTATCTGGATAACACTCTAGCCAACTTAACTACCTGACCATGGCTGTTTATTTTTTAAATACATAGAATTATAATAATATAGTGACTTAAGCAAAATCTCATGAGCCATTGATATATCATGTGAAAGAAAAATGAAATATGCTTTCAAATTGAATAACAACCACATTAAAGAGCAAGGGTTCTATTTTAAGAACTTATTTAGAATAAAAAGTAGAGTTTTGAAATGAGGCAGAAGTTTCCAGTGACATTTAAATTACTAACCAATAAATATTTTTTAATAAGTGTTCTGCTTTTACCTGCTCTAAATAATGCATTAAAGACATAAGAATTCTTTCTGGTTCAAATTTTCTGTCATTGAGCTTTAGTTTTCAGAATGCCCTCATATAGAATTAAAAAAAATTTTTTTTAATTCTTTTTATTTTATTCATTTTAGAAAGGAGACACAAAGAGAGAGTGTGTGTGTGTGAGAGAGAGAGAGAGAGAGGGGGAGAGAAAGGCGGGAGGAGCTGGAAGCATCAACTCCCATATGTGCCTTGACCAGACCAGTACAGGGTTTTGAACTGGCGACCTCAGTGTTCCCAGGTCGACGCTTTATCCACTGCGCCACCACAGGTCAGGCAAAAAAAAAAAATTTTTTTTAATGACTGATTTTAGACAGAGAGAGGAAGAGGGGGAGGGAGAGAGAGCAAGAGAGAAGCATTTATTTAGTTTATTACTTAGTTGTGCATTCATTGGTTGCTTCTGGTATGTGCCTTGATCAGGGATCAAGCCTGCAACCTAGGTTTTGGGACAACTCTAACTAATTGAGCTAACCAGCCAGGGCCTAGAATTTTTTTTAGCAGCTCATGGATTTAGTCTCTTGTATTACTTTACCTCTAATCAAAGTGAGTTACTTAATTCCTAGAAAATCAGCAGCACACTTAACCATGTTTGTAAAGATCAGGAATTCTTAAGGAGGATTTAATATGCTTTCCTCTCTCCAGCTATAGGTATGTAAGAGATCACAGGCAAAACATTAAGATAACAGCATCAAATTTTTTCTGTAGAATCAAAAAATACTCCTCTAGATCCTAGAATACGTATCCAGGCATGAAATAGCTTTTATTTATCACAGACTCCAAGAGAAACAGCAACTGATTTCGCTGTTGTTGGCCCTGCTGCCAATTCACAGATTTCTATGTGACTTTTCACATTGTATTTCTGGGGAACAAAGTTCATTGTAGTATAAATGCAAACATATGTTTCTGTATATCAAGCAAGTATTTTTGTACATTATTATTACTTGAGCTAATAACAAATAGTCATCTGTCAGTAAACTAAAAAGGTACAAAGTTCATAGTAATTCTTAGATAGTTTAGTAATTACCCAGACAGCTCGTTAGAAAAGCTGTTTAAATCTAGGATTATGAAATACACTGATGGCTATTTTACTCTCACGAGTTTCCAATGACTGTTAGTTTTCAGAGTCCTCATTAATGAAATTTATAGCCTAAGTCAGAATTGATATCTCTTATAAATTGTACTGACTTTTTCCCTATCCCAGCCCTTTGTTGTAGATTGATAAATATACTTTTCTGTCTTTTCCTCCCTTGTTTTCTCTTTCTTTTTTTATAAGGAAAATAATAAAATGGTATGGTGATTATTTACATTTAATTTATTTTTCAAATACCGTTCTTTGGATTTTCTTGAAACTTTTTGAAGGAAGAGTGTGTGAAGAGAAGGAAGAAAGAAGAAATTAACTCCACAAATAAAGAAACTTTAATGTGTTTTCTTAATTTTCTAATTATTGTTTCATTATATCACGCCTTTATGAGGTCCTGGCAACACATACTCAAATTTACCATAGCAGCAGAGGTAGTTAGTGGACTCTTCTTACAAGTCATGTTTGGATATAACTAAACAAATACATATTTGTTCTCTTCTAATGAAATTACATTTAACTTCCATCTTAAAAAAATGTCAGCTCCCAATTTGTTTAGCTAGATTATTTTAATAGTTTATTTATTTATTTATTTATTTATTTATTACAGGGACAGAGAGAGAGTCAGAGAGAGGGATAGATAGAGACAGACAGGAACAGAGAGAAATGAGAAGCATCAATCATTAGTTTTTCGTTGCCTTTTGACACCATAGTTGTTCATTGATTGCTTTCTCACATGTGCCTTGACCGTGGGCCTTCAGCAGACCGAACCACCACTTGCTGGAGCCAGCGACCTTGGGTCCAAGCTGACGAGCGTCTCTCTGCTCAAGCCAGATGGGCCCGCGCTCAAGCTGGTGACCTTGGGCTCTCGAACCCGGGTCTTCCGCATCCCAGTCCAATGCTCTATCCACTGTGCCATCGCCTGGTCAGGCTAGCTAGATTATTTTAAATAACATATACATATATAATGCTTTTGTAGTACCTTTATAAAATAACTAGAACAAACTACTCTTCTAAGGTTTTATTTCTTTTCCTAAAAATACTTAATTTGGTATATTTACATTTACTCTATTTTTTTGTGTGTGTATGTGAGAGAGAGAGACAGGGATAAATAGGGACAGACAGGAGGGGAGAGATGAGAAGCATCAATTCTTCATTGCAGCACCTTAGTTGTTCATTGATTGCTTTCTCATATGTGTCTTGACCCGGGGGCTACTGCAGACTGAGTGACCCCTTGCTCAAGCCAGCAACCTTGGGCTCAAGCTGGTGAAACCTTGCTCAAACCAGATGAGCCCGCGCTCAAGCTGGCGACCTTGGGGTTTTGAACCTGAGTCCTCTGTGTCTCTGTCCAACGTGCTATCCAATGCGCCACTGCCTGATCAGGTTCTTTTCTTTTTCTTTTTTTTTTCAGTGATAGAAGGAGAAGCAGAGACAGACTCCCACATATGCCCCGACCAGGATCTACCTGGCAAGCCCACTAGGGGGTGATGTTCTGCCCATCTGGGGCATTGCTCCGTTGCTCATCAACTGAGTTCTTCTTAGCACCTGAGGTGGAGGTCATGGAGTCATCCTCAGCACCCAGGCCAACTCGCTTCAGTTGAACTGTGGCTGCAGGAGGGGAAGAGAGAGAGAGAGAGAGAGAGAAGTGAGAGGAGGAGGGTTGGAGAAGCAGATGGGCGCTTCTCCTTTGTGGCCTGACTGGGAATTGAATACAGGCCATCCACATGCCTGGCCGATGCTTTACCACTGAGCCAACTGGCCAGGGCTGTTTTTAATTTTTAAGGTATTTGTAGTTGTTTATATGTTGTTTAATAAGCAGAAAACTACACATCTCCATTCTGATATTAAATCATAATTCAGCTCCATCTTAAATATTTTAGTTATTTCTTTGTTCTTCTCGTATTAAGTTGACATGCTTTAGATCATGGTGCAAAATGTAGAGGACTATAAGTGACATTAATTAAAGAAGCTAAAGAGTCTTTTCCGCTCTGGAATGGGTGTGTCTATGAACATTTTCTTCCTCCTCTGAAATACTGTTTCATTACCTATGATCCGTTTACTGAGTCATCCTGAAGCATTATGGTACGGGCAACATATTCTTTACCTGGGCATGGATATAATTAATTCAGATGAAGATGTGGGTATATATGATCAAGTTTATAGAATGGAATAAAAATGTCATGAGCTAGAGAGTGGTAATTATGTGTTTATGACATGTCTGACTGACAGAACTGAATTTTTACATACTTTTAAATCAGAGAGAACTATACTCATTAAATTCACTCTTAATTTTTGTCACCTTATTTTTCTACATTCAGTATATGTGTGTGTGTGTGTGTGTGTGTATGTATTGTATGTATTATTCCTTTTTGGGAGGTAAAGCCTCACAAATCAAGTAACTCCATTGTTTCAGTGATATTTATTATTATTGTAATTATTAACTCTAATTATTGTTGTGACAGTAATAACAATTGTAGTACTAAAAGCTGCAAGATATTTGAGGTTAAAGCTATAATGATAGACCACCAGATAGTAACAACATGGTATTTAGTTTCTGCTTTAATTATGGACTCAATGATGCTTACTTAGAATGAGCTGTTACACTTAAAAAAAAAATAAATGTGTGATGCCAATAAGAGAGCTTGGATATGTAGATAATGAAGATATCACATAATATGAGTAAAGTTAAATTAAGCTATTTATAGATTCTTGTTTCAGATTCCTCATGACATGAACTAGGGTGTAAACAGTTATATAGGTGAGTACTTTGGTGATATATATTCACTAAGAAACTCTTGGGAAGTCTTACATTGTAATGTTGATCCAGAAAGAAGTTCTTGAAGGTATTAGTCTTATAACCCTAAATTCTGTCTTGTCTTCTAGCAGTAAATTATGCCAATAGAAAAGTATTTGTGTCATTATACCTTAGGAAAACTGATGTCAGCATATCTGCTGTTCCTAAACAGAACTCTATTAACCAGGACCAGCCAACACCTTAGTGCAGTGGTTCTTAACCTTTTTTGAGGTACCGAACCCACCAGTTTCATATGCGCATTCCCCGAACCCTTCTTTAGTGATAAATAAAATACGATTTTTTTTTTCCAAATTCAAGACATAGGTATATGTTTTTTTACTGGTGTACAAAATCAGCTGTGCATGAACATCACCTTGATCAAAGAACAAAACCAATGAAGTGCATGAACTCACAACAGATTACGGTATTACTTTATTCTGGCCTCCGCTGCAGAGGCTTCTCTGAACCCCTGAGACTGACTCATCGAACCCCTAGGGTTCGATAGAACCCAGGTTAAGAACCACTGCCTTAGTGAAACAAACTGGTTGGAGTTGCTGCTGCTAGTGGAGAGAATACTTCTCGGGGGCGGGGGTGGTGTGGGGGGGCGGGGGGGATTTCCCCCTCGTTTCAGGGATGTTTACTAACAGAGTAATCATTTCAGTGTGTAAATTGTGTTGGTTTTAGCAGTAACACTAATCTGCGCACTAGGAATTTAGGCTTTCAGTGGATATTTGTTGAGCTGAATTTACATAGCTTTTTCTATTTCTTTATGAGCTAGATAAAATGCATTTTGTTTATGTATAGATATATTAGATTAATATGAACAATAAAATACCTTGCATATACTTTTGATTTTAAAGGACCTCTTTGTATCGTTTCAACATTTTTGCAGTCTTCAGGCTGCTGAATTTGGCTGCTATGACTTCAGTCAGCAAAATTCCATTGGTGTATCTATCTGCGCGAGATATAATACTTTGCTCTGGCATAGAAAAAAATTTCCAGTCATTCTCTTGTTTTTCTTGTCTATAACTCTACTTCCCTGTATTTTATGTGGTTTTGGGAATGGCAAAGTAAAAGGATTTCTTTTGAAAATGAGCGCATGATTTCTAAGTGTTTTGATATATTTCTTACCATAATTTTCTTCACTATTAACAGAAGACCCTAAAAATACAAACACATAAGAAAATGCTGTTCTGATAAAGATTGTTGCAGAAATTTTTCGCTTTCTCTCATAATAAAATTAGTGAAATTAGTGATGTATCTTATTGTGTATGTTTAATCATATTATATCTCTTTGTATTTGAAACTGGTAAGTTCTCCAGCTTTTCCCTTATAGCTTACTTGTATTCTGCAAAATGACCTCTTCTGTACTCAGATACCCTCAGTTTTTTAAAAAAGATTTGTCTTTCTCCCTTTTTATCTATAGGTCTATATGTATTGTATTTATAGTTGTATGTAAAATGTACATAGGGACATATACAGGTGCAGGCAAAACTAGGTTAGAGTTATAATACAAATAAATAATACAATAAATAATAACTAATACAAGAATAAATTCTGTTTCATATACTCATTAGTATAAGCCTACTTTTGCCAACCCTTGTATATCTATATATATGCATATTCAGAATATTATTTTCTGAACTATATGTGATGTAAGTTGCTGACATGACCCACTGTTAACACTAAAAATATCAGTGCATATTTTCTAAATACAAAGATATCCTAGTTTATAGTCATAGACAGTGATCAAATTAAGGAAATTAACAATGACATGATATTTTTTTTTTAATTTTTTTTTTTTTTAATTTATTTATTCATTTTAGAGAGGAGACACAGAGTGAGAGATAGAGAAAGAGAGAAAGGGGGGAGGAGCTGGAAGCATCAACTCCCATATGTGCCTTGACCAGACCAGTGCAGGGTTTTGAACTGGCGACCTCAGTGTTCCCAGGTCGACGCTTTATCCACTGCGCCATTACAGGTCAGGCATGATATTTTTATCTAGTGTATAGAGTTTATATAAATTTTTATCAATTTTCTCACTAATAGCAAAAAGAAAAAATATCATCAGGATTGAAAGTAGGAACATGAGTTACATTTGTTTTCATGTCCCTTTAGTCTCCTTTAATATGTCGGTTTGTTCCATGTGCCATGTCTCTGTTTCTATTTTGTCAGTTTAATTTGTTTGTTATATTCCACATAAGTGAGATCACATGGTACTTGTCTTTCTCTGCCTGGCTTATTTCACTTAGCGTAATAATCTCCAGGTCCATCCATGGTGTTACAAAAGTTAAGATTTCCTTCTCTTTTTACAGCGTGGTATCCCACTGTGTAAATGCATCACAGCTTTTTTATCCACTCATTTACTGATGGGCACTTGGGCTATTTTCAGATCTTGGCTATTGTAAATAATGCTGCAATGAATATAGGGGTACATGCATTCTTTTAAATTAGTGTTTTGGGGCTCTTAGGATATATTTCCAGAAGTGGAATCCCTGGGTCAAAAGGCAGTTCTATTTTCAATATTTTGAGAACACTCTGTAGTTTCTACAATAGCTACGCAAGTCTACAGTCCCATCAGTAGTATTTGAGGATCCCCTTTTCTCCACATCCTCACCAGCACTTTTTTGTTGATTTGTTAATGAAAGCCATTCTGCCAGTTGTGAGATGATATCTCATTGTAGGTTTAATTTGCATCTTTCTGATGATTGATTAGTGACTTTGAGCATTTTTTTCATATGTCTTTGGCCATCTGTATGTCCTCTTTGGAAAAGTGTCTATTAAGGCTCTTTGCCCATTTTTAAATTGGATTGTTTGTCTTCCTAGTGTTGAGTGAGTTCTTTATATACTGTATTTTGGAAATTAACCCAATATGAGTTGTATTATTGGCAAATATATTCTCCTATTCCATGGGTTGTTGCTTCATTTTGTTGATGGTTTCTTTCGCTTGCATAATGTCTCCTTGTCACATTATTTGTAATGTTATAGTGATGTTATTGTGATGTTATTAGTGATGTAACTTTGATCACTACCCTTATATTTTTATTTATTTTTTACAGGTTTTTTCTTTTTTTTATTATTAATTTTAATGGGGTGACAGCAATAAATCGGGGTACATATGTACAATGAAAACATCTCCAGATTATCTTATCATTCAATTGTGTTGCATACCCGTCACCCAAAGTCAAATTGTCCTCTGTCACCTTCTATCTGGTTTTCCCTGTGCCCCTCCCCTCCCTCCGTCCACCCCGTAATATTTTTTACAGGTTTATTGAGGTATAATTGGCATATAATAAACTGCATACATCTACCTCCATTTTTTTTTCGCACGTTATTCAGTGTCTTTTTTTTTTAAGATTTATTTTTAGATTTTTATTTATTCATTTTTTTAGAGAGAGAGACAGAGAGAGAGAGAAGGGGAGAGGAGCATGAAGCATCAACTCCCATACGTGCCTTAACCAGGCAAGCCCAGAGTTTCAAACCTGCGACCTCAGCGTTCCAGGCTGACGCCTTATCCACTGCGCCAGCACAGGTCAGGCCTACCTCCAGTTTTTAATGTAACTTTGATGAACAAAGTTAATGACCTTAGAGGTAGCCTTACAAATTCTGTTTGATTACTAGAACTTGATGAAATGTCAGGGACATGTGCTAGTGTGGTTTCTCAGCAGAGTCAGTGTTGGTTGTACCTATTGTAAGGGTATGACTAACTGATGAAAAAGGACAGATTCTCTGACTTTGAAATCTTTATCTAAACCGAGTATTGGGCATCTTTGTTGTGTCCATGGCCTTTAAAATGTAGTTTTCTCATTTCCAGCTACATTTGCTGTCATGAGTTATATTAGTAGCCCACTTGCAGATCAGTCTTTTTAAAAATGATTTTTATTGAATTTATTGCGGTAACATTGGTTAATAAAATTATATAGGTTTCAGGTGTACAATTTTATAATACATCATCTGTATATTGTATTGTGTATGTTCTTCAGCCCAAGTCTTTAATCATCTTTTATCTCTCCTTTTACCCTCTTCTACCTCCTTCCATTCCCTTTGCCTCTTGTGATGCCCATACTGTTGTGTGTGTGTGTGTGTGTGTGTTTTGCTTAATCTCTTCACCTTTTCACCAAGCCTCCCAACCCCCAACCCCCATTTCCTCTGACAGCTGTCTCAGATCAGTCTTATGGATAAAAACAAACTATTATAGATGATGATGACTAAATAGGTTATAGACTATAGACTATATGTATGAGTATAAATTAAATTATAATTTATAAAGTAAGTACAAAGTGTTTTTGGGAGAGGGAGGGAGAGACAGAGAGAAAGAGAAAGGGAGAGAGAGAGTTGCTTTCACTTTAGTTGTGCATTGATTGCTTCTTGTACTGTGGCTTGACCAGGGACCGGATCTCAGGTTCAAGCCAAGCCAGTGTCCCCTTGCTCAAAGAAACGACCTTTGAGACCATGTGGATGATTCACCTGCTCAAACCAGGGGCCCCTGTGTGACCTAGGGGTTTCAGGCTGGTGTGACCTCAGCGTTCTGGTTGATGCTTTATCCACTGCACCATCATCAGTGTGGCAGAAGGCTAACCATTATTAAGGTTTCTTAGCCTGTACATAAAAAATTAGAATTTCAGAATAGGAAGAGATCTTAACTGTCACCATCTAGAGCTTTCCAAGTTGTATGAGATAATGAGCCTCTTAGCTTTCTGAGCAGCTGGGTAGGCCCTGGGATGCTGGAAACCTTGTGCTGGTCACCTGTGCTGCAGCAGTCTTGGCTGTTTATCCTAGTGTGCTGTATAAATATTACAATTTTCTACGAATACCATGACATGAAGGGATAAGGGGGCACTGACTTTGTCCAGCAACACATTTAGTATTTAAATCTTCTGCTGTATCTTCACTAAATGATTATTTATCCTAGACATTTATTCGACAAATACTTGATACTAATTTGTGTGCCAGGCACTGTGCTAGACATGAGGAATATAAGAATAAATAAGACACATAAGCTGCTACTTACTGAGCTTTTACATTCTGTTGGGAAAATAAAATTAAAGTATTGTAAATGAATAAATGAGCATGGTAATTTTAGATTGAATAATGTGCTATGGATGAAGTGAACAGAGTGATCAAAGAGATTTTAGGTGAGCCTGTTACTCAAGGGATATGCTACTCGTGGTGCTTTATTTAAAAACAAGGCATGATTATCACAAGGTGGTTTTATTTACTTGCAGCAAGTAAAGGAGATGGGATTCAAATCCAAAGTTCTACTTTCTAGAAGAGAGGCTTAGCCATTGCTTATATATGCTATTTGCTCAGTTTCACATGGATATTTTTCTTTGCGGTTGGCTACACTTTACCAGGTTGGGTTACTGTCAAATCAAGCTTATCCTGTTTACAGCTGCATCTGCAAAATACTGCGCTACATTTTGACATTTAGCAAAATAACATTTAGTAAGTACTGCCCAGACCTTGAGAACCTTGTCCTGTTTAGAACAAGGCACTTTATACTTTAGATGGCTTGTTCAAAGAAGATATTTTTTGAAGAGGTATCATTTGACTTAGACTGGTAAGGTTAGGAATGAGCAGACTTCAAAAGAGATGGGAGAAATGCATTCCAGGAAGAGGGACTAACAAGGAAGAGCAGAGGCCTGGGTGTAGGAAAGGATTCCTTGTTTTTGAGGAACATAATGGATGCATTGGTGGCTAGAGCAGTGAGTGAGGAGGAGAGAATGGTTTATGAGATGATGAGGGGGAGATGAGCAGGAGCCACATCACATGACTGCTTCTGGGCATAACAAGGAATTTGGATTTTATTTCAAAGAGCAGTTGGGAGCCTGTGAAGGGTTTTGAAGGCATAAGCTTTGATAAGATTCTTTCCCTGACTAAACCCAAGTTCCTGCCTCACAGCGCTGTTGTGAGGTTTACATGAGCTACTTCATGTATCATTTGTCTAGTTAGCTCTTAATAAATGCTCTAGATTATTATTAGAAACATACTTCCTATTGTAGGGCAGTGATAGTTCATCAGATTATACTCATTATTAAATATCCTTCAAGATATTTAATAGTTCTCTGCTTACCAGTCAAGCTTTTGATCATTAATTTGAATTTCCGAGTACCTTGAATGAAATGAAGTTCCCTGAATAGTATAGATAAGTATTTATGTTAACAAAAAGAGACATCTCTTTTTAATAAATCAATGCATTTCTATTGCAGTTTACCTATTATCATTGTTTTATAAATTGAGTTTTTAAGTCTCATCTCTGGATGTATGAATAAAGTCCACTTATGTATCAAGTTTAGATAAATTCTGGAGAGAGATAAAGCCTACTTTCATGGCCTTCAAGACATTATAGGAGATTCTGGATGGTGGTAGATCACTATATACATATATTCACTTTTAAACCTTTTTTTTTGTTGTTAGTCTATAATTATAACATTTTTCCAGTGGAAAATATGTTAGTACGAAAAATTTGGGACTAACAATATCTAAAAATTTGTTGCTTGACAGAATCCTGAGTAGTAGCCTTAATTTTAATTATGCAACTTTAAAGTTACAGTTGACTTTCGTTATTCCTGGTAGTTATGTTCTGTAAAGTCACCTTGACCACTTACTTAGCGAATCCTGAACCATTGCTTTTAAAGGAATTAATTATAGGGTTAGGCTCTTGTGAGTCTCTAACATTGTAGAATCAGTCAATGCATAGCCTTGTTTTATGTGTATTTCTGTTGAAAGATCTTATTTAATATACAATATATTGTTGATTCATTAAAATTGAGCTCAAGGCCAACAGCACTATGACTCATTCTTGAATGAATGAAGCTTTTCTAACACATTTTCTCTATAAGACATATTACAGTTTTCTTGTACTTAAGATCACTCAACAGCATGGGGGCCATTTTAAATAGCAAAATCACCAAGGAAAAAATAAATGTATGGAAAAGGTGGCATTACATCTGTTGCAAAAGGACACTTATTTCCTGTATGAGAGCTAAAACAAGAAGGCAGAGCATTGCCTTGTTCTTCCTTAGCTGAGAACACGCACATCTGTCAACTCGATATGTGTCCCCTCTGCGCATATATATAGGGACCAGTGACCACTAAAGTATTTAAATATGATATTGGGGTGACAGTAAGTTTTAGTGAGTAGGTGAATTCACAGATGCAGATTATAATTGTTTTATTTTTAGAAGCAGTTCTTTTAAAGGAGTTGATTTTAGACAGAGGGAGGGAAGCATTCATTTGTTGTTTGCACTTGGATGTGCGTTCCTCGGTCGCTTCCTGTCTGTGCTCTGATCTGGGATCAAACCTGCCATCTTGGTGTGGGACAGCACTCTGATTGGTACTAACTGGCCAGAGCCTGGAAACATGTTTTAAAAATTTATTTTTGGAGAGGAGATGTTATAGAAACTAACATTGATTAGTTATTCTTACGCTATTTTCTATCTCTGAAGATTTTATTTATTGATTTTACAGAGAGTGGAATGGAACAAGAAGTTTCAGCTCATAGTAGCTTCACTTTACCTGTTCATGCTTGCTTGTTGTATGTGCCTTGACCCAGTAAGCCCAGGTTTGGAACCTGTGACCTCAGTGTTCCAGGTTGATGATCTATCCACTGTGCCACCACAGGACTATTTTCTATCTTGATACTCTTTTTTTTTCTTCACTAAATAATCCTACAGTTCTAGTTATTTTCTTTGGGTCCAATTGGTTATCTTTATAAGTCTCATGTAACTGTACTTCTGAGTATAGTCTGAGTTCTTCATATGGCTGGAGACAATTACCGTATCAATAAACAAAAACAAGGAAAAGGCAAATAAATTTTAAAAATTTAAAATTTTACTTAGAAGACAAAATAGACTGTCTGACTTCAGAATAGAGACAGATAACTTAAATGTGCTGCAAAACCCACAAATCATAAAGAAAAACTTGAAAGTTCACATTATCAGTAAGTTACATTAAAATGCAGAATTCTGGTTATCAATAAACCATAAAGAAAGTGAATGTATAATATAAACCACAGGATAGGAGAAGATAGTGCAATGTAGATCACTGATAAGTGGTTAATATTAAGAATATATAAAGAATTGCTACTTATTTGATTTTAGAGAGCAGGAAGCATTAACTCATATAGTCCTTGCTTTTTTTTTTTATTCATTTTAGAGAGGAGACACAGAGTGAAAGAGAGAGAGAGAAAGAAAGGGGGAGGAGCTGGAAGCATCAACTCCCATATGTGCCTTGACCAGACCAGTGTAGGGTTTTGAACTAGTGACCTCAGTGTTCCCAGGTCGACGCTTTATCCACTGCGCCACCACAGGTCAGGCAGTCCTTGCTTCTTGTATGCGTCTTGACGGGGCAAGCACAGGGTTTCAAACCAGTGACCTCAGCACTCCAGGTCGACACTTTTTTTTTTTTAATTTTTTATTTTATTTTATTCATTTTAGAGAGGAGACACAGAGAGAGAGAGAGAGAGAGGGAGAGAGAGAAAGGGGGGAGGAGCTGGAAGCATCAACTCCCATATGTGCCTTGACCAGACCAGTGCAGGGTTTTTGAACTGGCGACCTCAGTGTTCCCAGGTCGACGCTTTATCCACTGCGCCACCACAGGTCAGGCTAGAATTGCTATATATTATTAAGGAAAAGACAGCCTAATGAGAAATGAACTAAAAAGTTGGTTACTTAGTTCTGTTTTTTTGGGTTTGTTTTTTTTTTACAGGGTCAGAGAGAGTCAGAGAGAGGGACAGACGGGGACAGACAGACAGGAACGGAGAGAGACGAGAAGCATCAATCATCAGTTTTTCGTTGCGACACCTTAGTTGTTCATTGATTGCTTTCTCATATGTGCCTTGACCTAGCGCCTTCAGCAGACCCCTTGCTCAAGGCAGCGACCTTGGGTCCAAGCTGGTGAGCTTTCGCTCAAACCAGATGAGCCTACGCTCAAGCTGGCGACCTCGGGGTCTCGAACCAGGGTCCTTCCACATCCCAGTCCAATGCTCCATTCACTGCGCTACCGCCTGGTCAGGCTTAGTTCTGTTTTAATACTTGTTTTAAAAATGCGAAAATCTTCTAATGCAGTATATTAGGGACTAATTTGGGCATAATGCAGATTTTGCATTTCCTTTATGTATGATTTCATTGTAGTGTTTTAGATGTTGCTATTCCTGGGATTCCTCAATGAAAAGATCTAGAGAACACATACACTCTAAATAAGTTTAAATCTCTAGCTATGTAAATAGAAAACTATGAATCTATTTTTTTGAGAATTTTTATGAATTTATTTGCACCCAGCTATGAATCTGTTTCAATACCACGAAATTGATTTTAATTTTTCCACTTTGTGGTTTTTTTTGTTTGTTTTTTACAGAGACAGAGAGTCAGAGAGAGGGATAGATAGGGACAGACAGACAGGAACGGAGAGAGATGAGAAGCATCAATCATCAGTTTTTCATAGTGGTATCTTAGTTGTTCATTGATTGCTTTTTCATATGTGCCTTGACCATGGGGCCACAGCAGACCGAGTAACCCCTTGCTCAAGACAGCGACCTTGGGTCCAAGCTGGTGAGCTTTGCTCATAGCAGATGAGCCTGTGCTCAAGCTGGCAATGTCGGGGTCTCGAACCTGGGTCCTTTGCATCCCAGTCCAACGCTCTATCCACTGTGCCACCACCTGGTCAGGCTACACTTTGTGTTTTTAACTTCCTTCTGTGATGGTGAAACATGGCTTCCATTAATTTAATATATTTAATTATTAGGTCAATCCTCCCTGACAAACCTCTTCTCACTGCTTGGCTCTCTTCCCCAGTCTTATGCCTTCACCATCTGCTGAGATGACTTCTTTACCCTTGTTAGGCTCCAGCACCCTAAGATGGTTCAGTGTCACACCCCTCCCCCCTATTCAGGCTCCCTTAGCCCACACTAAGTCCTCATTGGTAAATTTGCAGATGTTTTCAAAACTCGCTATATCTGACAATCCTGCATGGGCTGTGCTTCCTTCTCCACCTTCTTTTAGACATCTGCCTTCTTCAGCCCAACCTAGTGGCTTGGGACTTCACCTCCCTCTCTCCCTCCTTCCCTTCCTGTTTGTTGTTTTACAGACACAGGTCTTCTTCTATCTCTAAGAATATCACTGAGAATATTTTAGAATTTCTGTTTTGTTTTTATTAAATTTTCATCTGTTACCTGTATTGTCTCTTTTTCCTTGGAATTATATATATATGTATGACATTATTTATATATATATCTGTTTATTTTGGTCTGTCTTTTATGTTAGTGATGTTCCTCAAATGTGCGGTGATCCTCATGTGTTTATTTAATCCTGTGGCTTGGAATATTCATCTTTTTATACTCCCCAAATTAAAAAAATTTTTTTTTTACTTTATTTATTGATTTTACGGAGACAGGAGAGAAAGGGGGCATGGAATGGGAAGTATCAACCCATAGTTGCTTCATGTTAGTTGTTCATTGCTTGCTTGTTGTATGTGCCTTGACCAGGGCAGCCCAGGGTTTTGAACCAGTAACCCTGGCATTCCAGGCCAAAGGTTTATCCACTGCGCCACCACAGGCCAGGCTATACTCCCCAAATTTATATCACCATCTTGATTCTTTTCCCTGAATTCTGGACTCTTAGTTTTTTGCTCAGTATCTCCACTTGCATATCCAATAAGCATGTGAAATCAGCACATAAGATGGGATTTTTGATTTTTCTCTTGTAAACTTTTTCTTTGTCATTTCAGTCGTTAGCCTTAGTAAAGGCCAACAGCATTCCTCTGGTAGCTCAAGTCAGAAACTCTGGAGTCATCTTTGATTTTCCTTTTTCTTTCATAGCCCACATTCACTCTTAGCAAGATTAGTTGGTTCTTTAATCAGAATCTGTAAAGACCAAGAAGCAAAGATATCTCAGTAGCACTCTGCATTACTACCCAGGTCTTAGTCTGTAATACCGCTCCCCACTAAGAGAACCAAGCACCGTGGAAGATACCAGGACTGGGACATGGTAGGTAATCCTTCTTGTTATGCCAAAATGTATGGCAACACATTACAAGGACATAGGATCCAGTTTGAAGAGCTCCCACTTGCCAAATCTGAGATAATTTGAGCACCAAAATAGTTAAGTGCAATAATGCATTGTAACTTTGCAATTATTAATATAAAAACATAACTCAAATCTCACTCCTTTCACTTCTTCCCTTTTTCAAGAAATCTTTAGGTTTTGCTTGGACTATTCTAATAGCTTTCTAAGTGTTCTCTCTGCTTCTACCCACGCTGCCCTACAGTCACTTCTTTACTCAACAGGCAAAGTGATTCTTTTTTTGTTTCTTTTTCAAAGACCTAGACTTTTACACTTATTTGTTCTCTCTATCAGCTTTGCCTTTTATTTATTTATTTATTTATTTATTTATTTATTTATTTATTTATTACAGGACAGACATAGAGTCAGAGAGAGGGACAGACAGAAATGGAGAGAGGTGAGAAGCATCAATCATTAGTTTTTCATTGCCGTTGCAACACCTTAGTTGTTCATTGATTGCTTTCTCACATGTGCCTTGACCGCGGGCCTTCAACAGACTGAACCACCCCTTGCTGGAGCCAGTGACCTTGGGTCCAAGCTGGCAAGCTTTTTGCTCAAGCCAGATGGGCCCGCGCTCAAGCTGGCGAGCTTGGGGTCTCGAACCTGGGTCTTCCGCATCCCAGTCCGATGCTCTATCCACTGCGCCACCGCCTGGTCAGGCGCAAAGTGATTCTTTTAAAACGTGAGTCAGATAATGTCACTCTCTGTCTCATGGCTTACCCTTTTACCTGAAATAAAGTCAGTTCTTTTATTTTTTATTTTTTATTTTTTTTTACAGGGACAGAGAGAGAGAGAGGGATAGATAGGGACAGACAGGAATGGAGAGAGATGAGAAGCATCAATCATTAATTTTTCATTGCCATTGCCACCCCCTTGCTGGAGCCAGTGACCTTGGGTCCAAGCTGGTGAACTCAGGGTCTCAAACCTGGGTCGTCTGCATCCCAGTCCGATGCTCTATCCACTGCACCACCACCTGGTCAGGCAAAGTAAGTTCTTACCCAGGGTCTTCAAGTCCTGTATGCTCTGACTCAATTCAACCTAACCTTTTTGTTACTATTACCTACGCCACTCTCCCCAACCCCTTTACGCTACTTATTTCACTCCAGCTGAACTGGCTTCTGTGTTTTCCTCCAGTGGGCCAAATATACTCACCATTTAGGGGTTTTATATTTGCTCTTTTCTCTGCCTGGATCACCCTTTGCCTAGGTATCTGTGTGGTTCTCTCCCTTCTAGCCTCTGCTCGAATCTATTCTTAGATACTACTGCTGACCCTCCTAGGTAAAACAGCATTTCTCCTCTCCCCATTATACTCTATTACCCTTACCTGCTTTATTTCTAGTTCTTTTCAGTATTCTGTATTTGTTTATTGCCTTTTTAAAAAAAATTAGAATGTAAACCCCTCGAAATAGAGGGACTTTGTTTTCGTTCACGACTGTATTCCCCATGCCTGGCACATAGTAGGCTCTCAGTAAATGCTTGAGAATGGAAGGCACTTGGAAAGGTGACTGAAAACTCATTGTGACTGAATGCAGCGTCCTGGTTTTGGTAATCTTCACTGTACAGTGATGAGTTAGGCAGGTTAGTTTCCCTGAGAGGTTTCCACTAATTTCCTGCCAGAAAGATGGAGAGAAGAAGATGGGGGAGGTGTGCAAGCTTGGTTCTTAATGTGCTTGGAACAAAGTAGGGCTTTTTTCTGTTCTTGCTCTTTGTTCTTGCCGATATATGTGCTCCCCTGCCCTTTTATTGTCTTGTAGTAGGATTTTAGTAAGGAGTGGAGGCAACAAATGTGTTCATTCTACCAATCCAATTGGCTTTTAAAGTAGAGGTCACAGCTTATTACGCTACAACAAAGAAGATTCCTGCTGGATCCTACATGATATTAGGAAACCACAGTTGACTTGGGAACTCATGAGAGTCCTTTGCTGCCATTAAGTCACGCCTGTCAGCTGAAAGGAGAACTCAAGTGTCTCACCCACTAGCCACCTGTGGCTATTGAGCACTTAAAATGTGGCTTGTTTGAATTGAGATGTATTGTAGGTGTAAAATACATACCAATTTTCAAAGACGGAAACAATGTAGAATATTCAGTAGTCTTTTAAAAATACTGATTACTGTATTTCCCATCAGGGCACGTATGAGAAGCAATCAGTGAACAACTAAAGTGCTGCAACTATGAGTTGATGCTTCTCATCTCTCTCCCTTCCTGTCTGTCTGTCTGTCTCTGTCTTTTTCTCTCTCTTGCTTAAAAAAAAAATATTGGCTACATGTTGAAATGGTAATATTTTGGATATATTGAATTAAAATATATTATTAAAATTAATTTTATCTGTTTCACTTTGCTTTTTAAAATTTGGCTACTAGAAATTGAAAATGACATTATATGGATTACACTATAATTCTTTTGTTCAGTGCTGCTATAGATTCAACAGCTAAGGCAAACACTCCTGTCAGTAGTGGTCCTGGATCCTGGAAAGCCATGGAAGGATCAGTTAGCAGATAGAATTTTTCACCAAAAGAAAGGCATTTTCATACTTTATCTTTCTATTCCTTTAGTAGTTGTACTTTTGTATACTTTGAAAAGAGCTATTACCCTGGTTCACTTTTAACTTGATATAGACTTGAACTTAACAATTTGTTCCATCTCCTTTTTTTTCAAATGCTAAATTGCTAGTAAAATTCTACAACAGAACAGAATGGATCCAAAATTTCCCAAACTGTACTATTCAAGATTAGTGCTGTAGATTGCTTTTTGACCCTTGGGCTAAGATCAAGTGTAAGATTAGTGCTATAACCTAGATATACTCGGATCCCAGGATTTTTAATTCTGTTGAGTAATTTCAGAGGGTATGAATAGTCTGAAATGTTGTCCTTTTACAGATGTAAGCAGTTCTTCTAACTGCCTGATGATAATCTATAGAAATACCTACTAGCTGAAACAGAAATGGAGGCTACTTCCTCTTGACTGTCCAATGAATAACACTCTGATTATTGACTAGTACTGGATCAATTTGGCCTCAAAGTCCAATTGATTATACTGTATTCTTATAGCTATATTGGCCTTTTACTTCTCCATAGAGGCACAGATTATAGTCAGTTTGGCATTCATTTTTAATTTTATGAAGAGTGTTTCAAATTAAAACCTATCAGATCACTCTCCCTCCTCTGAGACATTAATGTGGTCCTTATATAATTAAGCTATCCACCGTTCAAGCCGATTAACAACTTCCAGAATAGGAACATGAGGTTGAAAACACTATTCCCAATTGCCATTCCTCAGCCTGAAGGATTAGGGAATTAGAGCCCCTCGTTTCTGACTCATCTTTCATTACAATGCTGACAGATGAAATTTTCCTTATTTCTCAGTTATGTTCCTTTTTTTCTTGTGTGCTTAGGAGGATAATTTCCTCAAGATCTAAAGAATTATGTCCTTTTTAAAATATTAAGGTTGAAAGATTATTAGACTAGGTAGTCAGATTTTATGTCTCAGATTTTCTGAGTCAGTCCATTTTGAAAAGAATTTTGCAAGAGCTAGCAGGTAATGTTAATATAAAAGTATTTCTCTTTCACAGTTAAAACAGTTCTGTAGCCTCTTCCCTATCTTTCCTTATATTCTCACTCTTCAAAGGAGGGTACATTTCATCTTTATGATTTTAGTTTTTCTGTTGGTTACCCACTGCACATTAATTTTTTTTCTGTTTATTTAAATTGAATTCTTTAAAAAATTTTAAAATTGATTGTAGAGAGGCAAGTGGGGAAAGAGAGAGAAAGAGAAAGAAACATTGATTTGTTGATCAACTTATTTATGCATTCCTCGGTTGATTCTTGTGTGAGCCCTGACCAGGGATCAAACCCCCAACCTTGTTGTATCTGGACCATGCTCTACTGGGCTACCTAGACAGGATTTAATTGCACTCTTAAGTTAAGTATATAGTTTTTCCATGGTGACGAATTTATTTATACTAGTTCCTACTTGGTTTCTTTCTCTTCTCTCCAGTTTCGTTAGTTGTAGTATTATTTTTAGTTTTGCTGTAGGTTATTTTCATAAAACAAACATATTCTCTAATTTCAACATCAGATTGTATTTCTTTCTTTCTTTTTTTTTTTTTACAGGGACAGGGAGAGAGTCAGAGAGAGGGATAGATAGGGGCAGACAGACAGGAACGGAGAGAGGTGAGAAGCATCAATCATCAGTTTTTCGTTGCTGTCGCAACACTTTAGTTGTTCATTGATTGCTTTCTCACATGTGCCTTGACCGCGGGCCTTCAGCAGGCCGAGCACCCCTTTGCTGGAGCCAGCGACCTTGGGTCCAAGCTGACGAGCTTTTGCTCAAGCCAGATGAGCCCGTGCTCAAGCTGGCGAGCTCGGGATCTCAAACCTGGGTCTTCCCCATCCCAGTCCGACGCTATCTATCCACTGCGCCACCGCCTGGTCAGGCCAGATTGTATTTCTTGACTTTCAGTATGTAAGATGAGGAAATTAGTATCCCCTCCCTCTGTTATACTTTTAGTTTTACATTTTAATTATTTTTTGAGAATAGTTGTCTGGCTTTATTTTAGGGTGTCAGTGATGTTCTTTGCAGTGTCTGGGTATGTTTATGGAAAGTGTAGGGAGGGAACAAATGGTTCAGGTGTTGCTTAAACCTACTTTTCATTTATTGCCCCAATTCCCATTGCTATTCTCTGATATACTGTAGTTAGCTTCAAGAATCTCCCAGTCTTTGCTAGGAAATCTGGTTCTTATTCCTAGTGCCACTTTCTCATTTAATTTGGGTCTTCTCTTTTATGGTGTATTTATCAGTGTAATCTCATATGCTATATCTCATATGCTATCTGTCTTCCATAAATTTATCGAGATCTGACCTGCAACCTCTACCCTCTCTTCAATGCATTTATACCCTTTTCTGTTCTATCAATGGGGATTTGGAAGGGAAGAGGGGAGACTGAACACATGTGTGCTCAGTCTATCTTAAACCAGAAAATAATGTGATACTTGCATTTCAACTTATCTTTAAGTTCTTGAGTATTTATTTATTTATTTTACAGGGACAAAGAGAGAGTCAGAGAGAGGGATAGATAGGGACAGACAGACAGGCACGGAGAGAGGTGAGAAGCATCAATCATTAGTTTTTCATTGCTGTTGCAACACCTTAGTTGTTCATTGATTGCTTTCTCACTTGTACCTTGACCGCGGGCCTTCAGCAGACCAAGCAACCCCTTGCTGGAGCCAGCGACCTTGGGTCCAAGCTGGCGAGCTTTTGCTCAAGCCAAATGGGCCACGCGCTCAAGCTGGCGAGCTCGGGGTCTCGAACCTGGGTCCTCTGCATCACAGTCCAACACTCTATCCACTGCGCCACCGCCTGGTCAGGCAAGTTCTTGAGTATTTTTATAATGTTTTTATACTCTTCAGTGTGCTTTTACATTATCTATTTAATCCTCACAGCAACCTTTCATGTAGATAGGATATGGGTTTTATTTTTGGTTTACAAATTAGGAAACTGAGGATTAGACAGGCTAAGTAAGGATTTACTGGAGGTCACTTTTCTAAATTGCAGACTGGCGTAAAAATTATAGCCCAGTCTTCTAACTGAAAGTGCAGTTCTTTTTTTATTATATTAATTTTGATCGAGTACAGGGTTTATCAGTGTCCTAAACTTTCTATTCCCCTACCTGTGCTGTTCTTTCCCCCTCCATGATCTTTTTACCACATCTTCTTTGAAATAGAATCCCAGCTGTCTTTACCAGCTCTTCTTTTCTGTCTCCTTTGAATGTGTTGTTTTTTTAGATTACTAGATGATTGGGCTTTCCTGACTATTTTTTAGAAGAAAACTAGTGTTCTTACATTGTTTTATTTTTCTGCAGGTTAACATATAGCTGCTCTTTACCTGTTAAATGAGAGTCAAACTATTTTTTTTCCTTTTTTTAAATTAATTTTAATGGGGTGACATTAATAAATCAGGGTACATATGTTCAAAGAAAACATCTCCAGGTTATTTTATCATTCAATTATGTTGCATACCCATCACCCAAAGTTAAATTGTCCTCTGTCACCTTCTATCTGGTTTTCTTTGTGCCTCTCCCCTCCCCCCCTCTCCCACCCTCCCCTCCCTCCCCCCACCCTGTAACCACCACACTCTTGTCCATGTCTCACAGTCTCACTTTTATGTCCCACCTATGTATGAAATCATGCTGTTCTCAGTTTTTTTCTGTTTTACTTATTTCACTCCGTATAATGTTATCAAGGTCCATCCATTTTGTTGTAAATGATCCGATGTCATCATTTCTTATGGCTGAGTAGTATTCCATAGTATATATATACCAAAGATTTTTAATCCACTCGTCCTCTGACGGACACTTGGGCTGTTTCCAGATCTTCGCTATTGTGAACAATGCTGCCACGAACATGGGGGCGCATTTCTTCTTTTCGAACAGTGCTATGGTGTTCTTAGGGTATATTCCTATAAGTGGGATAGCTGGATCAAAAGGCAGTCGATTTTTAATTTTTTGAGGAATCTCCATACTGTTTTTCACAGTGGCTGCACCAGTCTGCATTCCCACCAGCAGTGCAGAAGGGTTCCCTTTTCTCCACATCCTCGCCAGCACTTATTCTGTGTTGTTTTGCTGATGAGCGCCATTCTGACTGGTGTGAGGTGATATCTCATTGTGGTTTTAATTTGCATTTCTCTAATGATTAGTGATGTTGAGCATTTTTTCATATGTCTATTGGCCATCTGTATGTCCTCTTTGGAGAAATTTCTATTCATTTCTTTTGCCCATTTTTTGATTGGATTGTCTTCCTGTTGTTGAGTTTTATAAGTTCTTTATAAATTTTGGTTATTAACCCCTTATCAGACGTATTGTCAAATATGTTCTCCCATTGTGTGGTTTGTCTTTTTATTCTGTTCTTATTGTCTTTAGCTATGCAAAAACTTTTTAGTTTGATATAGTCCCATTTGTTTATCTTGCCTTTTATTTCATTTGCCCGTGGAGATAACTCGGAAAATATATTGCTGCTACAGATGTCAGAGAGCTTGCTGCCTATGTCAAACTATTTTTTAAATCAACATTTTCCACTTGCCATTCTTTCTAAAATCAGTTATGAAATTAGAGTGAAAAATTGTTCTGTGTTGGGTAGTATTTTTTTTAAAGTTTATTTATTCATTTTAGAGAGAGGGGAAAGGGACAGAGAGAGAGAGAGAGAAAAGGGGGAGGAACATCAACTCCCATATGTGCCTTGACCAGACAAGCCCAGGGTTTCGAACCAGCGACCTCAGCATTCCAGGTCGATGCTTTTCCCACTGCGCCACTGCAGGTCGGACGTGGCTGATATTATTAGTGCCTCTATAAAGACTACATCTACATAGTTTGGTTGTATTCGTGTGATTAGGTTCTTTAAAGTAGATTGGACATGCATTCTGGATACAGCACATATTGAATCATACACATTTATTGTTTACTTGCCATACTTATGTACTAGGTAAAAAATCAATGTACAGCAGATTTTTATCAGGAGTTTTCGTTTCTTACATGCCAGCTCTATTCAAAGGTTTGTTTTTCTAGAGATCTTGGAGGTTATGTGATGAGGTAGCCGCCTTATAGAATAGACTAGGGTTTGTGTCATGGATATACTTCCTTTTCTGGAAGGAATACGCAGGCACACGATTATTTTAAGGTTATCTTTAGATTCAGATTTGTTGAGTTATACAGCTCCAGGTTGCTCCATTTATAAAATATTATGTGAATGGTACCCTATAGAACTGTGCCAAAAGGCAACCCCACTAGATTTATCTAATTTAAGAACTCCCAGAATATAATTTAATGGCATCATTTTAAATTTGGAAATCTTTGTTCAGCTTGGATTTAACTCACTCTAAAGTCTTTTGTCTTATTTTTCTGTTATACAAAGTTTAGAAAAACACCATTTGTTCTATTGTCCACATACCTCACAGAGAAGATTATTAGATTAAAAAAATTAATAGTGGAATTCCTTGGAGATAAGTTATTATGACTATAGTATACATTAGTTGTAGATGATAAGTATTACCAGAGTCCTTGCTTGTAAATAAAAGTAAAAAACATTTCTTATAGTTAAATTATGAAATTTTAAAATGAGCTTTACATATTTTTTACTACATAGCTGTACTTGATTATTTTTAAGTTGTGCCCTTTTTCAAAGAGGAATTTTATAATTTGGGTCTATTGCATTATACTATGTGCTTCTTTAAAATATTAGCAGTTTGACAAGAACTTTTTTAAACCTTGAATTTTCCAATATGTAATTCCAAATCTAAAGCTAATTTATTATATTTTTAAAAAATTTATTGGTTTTTAGGCCTGACCTGTGGTGGCGCAGTGGATTAGAGCCTCGACCTACAACTCTGAGGTCGCTGGTTTGAAACCCTGGGCTTGCCTGGTCAAGGCACATATGGGAGTTGATGCTTCCTGCTCCTCTCCACCTTCTCTCTCTCTCTCTTCCCCCCCCCATCTGAAATGAATAAGTAATAAAAATATTAAAAAAATTTATTGATTTTTAAAGAGAAAGAGGTATATAAAAGATATGTTTGTTTTTCTACTTATTTATATATTCATTGTTTCTTGTATGTTCCCTGATCAGGAATCAAACCTGGAACCTCAGCATGTCAGGACAGTGTTCTTATCTGACCAACTGAGTTATCTGTCTGGGACCTAACTTTTTAATTTTTCAAGAGAAAGTTGATCTTTATTTTTTAATTTGAAATTTGATTATGGAGTAATTGAACCATGTGGAAATAGGAAACATGCAAATACTATCGATATCTTTCCTGCTTATAAAAACAAATCTTTATTTATGAATGCAAATACATATTATAACTATGCTATTTTAAAATTGATTTTCAATAGAAGGTTTTAATATGAAAAGTTAATACAAAAAATAGGAAAAGATTACAAAGCTTAGAATTTCTCTGAGCTTTTTGTGAATATTTTCTTCTGCCACATTTAATTGTCTTTTTTTTTTTTATTTCTTGTGTAAGTTGTGTTTTACATTCTTGGAGGAGTAATGTAGAATTTGTACCGATTTCTGGAAAATGTATTTTTAAAAATCCAAATGAAATCTATTCCCATTTATCATCTCATTCTCTTGTATCCCCTTGTGCTTGGCTTTGCACATAGGTACATAATAAATGTTTGCACTGCACTGAATTGAAGTTTTTTCAGTGGATTGAAAGTAGCCCTATGAAAGAGCTGAGAAAACAATTGACCACAGTGGATGTGTAGCCCAAGCTATTGTTTAGTCTTTAATCTGATTTTTGACTCGCAGGATTTTTAACACCCCTGGTTGTTCCCAACAGACTAGTCAGCTTTGATACACTTGGGCTATTTGGTTGTGGTATTAAAACAGGATGTTGGATGCTCGGAATAAGGACTGTCTTGAAATGCTTGCTTCTGTTTAGCACTTACCAACTGGTCAATTAACTACTAAGAGCTTAAATGAAGGAGTTATGAAGTAAGACAAAACTTTGTCCTCTTCCCCTTACTAAACTTGTAGCATCTGGCAGTAGAAGAAAGTATAGTGGGACTTGTACCCTGGTGCACAGGATTGAAGAATTCCATATTGTGACAACGCATCAAAATAAATTGCTGTCAACAGACCAAAACACCAAGTGCTGTGATTCTGTCTGACGTGTGAAGATTCAGACAGGCTGTCTTGACAAGTTGTGGTAGAGCACCTGCATTTGACAGAAGACAGTGATATAAATCTGATTTGCCTGATATGAAGCACCTAGATATAGTTAATGCTGGTGACAATAAGTCTGCATAAAATTTCCAAGACATGAGTCTGATTTTATTTTCTCTATTATGTGCTATTACTTTTTCTTTTGGTCACATTTTAATACTCACTTGGTTCCTGTTTGTGTTCATAGTTTGGCTTTGAAATATAATTGTGAATTAAAAGTTCTGAATAATGCCACAAATTAAGCCATTATATTTTTGAGAGGTAGTTTTGTAGAAGGTAGTACTTGTGAAGTTGCTCAAAGCAAAAAAGCAGTGAAATTTTATTTTATAGTAATCATAAAAGTAATCATAGTTGAGGTTGTATTAATTTTGTACCTTATAGCCAAAATATTAAAACGCAGTGGGTTAAAAGTCATGAGTTACTATAAATCCTATCTCGAGCTATATTTGGCTTTAAAGCCTCCAGAAGAGGTAAAATCATTGAATAAGTGGTTAATTTTTACCTGTCATTACCAATAAATGATAACTTTTTATAGTACAGCATACATCACAGCTCATTTAAGAACATGTAAAACATATCATAGCTCTGGATTTTAATTACAAAATTTCCTACTATCTTCTCTGTTTCAGTTCTTCATGTAACCACAGCTACTTTGTTCTGACAGTAGTAAGCTAGTAAGAAATGCATAGAGATAGAAATATCAATTATATTTTTCTGATTACATCTTAAGATTTAAGAGATTAATTAGAGATTTTAGCTGAAAGTCTTTTTAAAAGCAAAAAATTTCTATAGAGGGTTAAGATTACATCATTTCTGAAAATTTAGTACAATTAAAAAATGAAAATGAAGACAAGGTAATGTCTTTTATTCACTCCTGTATAGTAATTAACTGGTTTGTAGCATTCATGGTAAGACTAGTCATTGTCCAGATATAAAAATCTGTTGGGTTTTCCCTGGTTTCAAAGATGCTTCTATTTCTTCTTTGTTTTTTAAATCCCATTTGAAGATCGGTTTCAAATTATAGCCAATTGTTACTCTATGTTGTTGAAAAACAGAGAGAAAGAATTTGGGAATTCCCCAAAGCTGAGAAATTTTGAAAATCATACTGTCCACTATATAGTTTTTAAAGGTATAAACTATTATTAAAAAATTACCATTCATTCTTGACTCTATTGTTATTTTATCCCTTAAAGGCTGCTAATGAGAAGTAGAGCCTCATTATGATTTTAAGGATGAGAGAGGAAGGCTTTTAATTAATGATATGTAAATGGTCTTGAATTGATTATGTTAGAATATCAAGAGAGATGGGTAGAAGCTGTGGTGTAATATATTTTAATTAAGAATTAATTAAAAATGATGGCAATTTCATAAAGCCTCACAGAAAACAGTGGAATTTACTTTCCGTCAGGAGTAAATTAGCCTGTGATTAAATAAAGGGCCTGCATTAATAGTGGTGTTATTTTTAAACTGTGCTATGAAGAATTATGTAATTTTTCCTAAATAAGTAAAATTAAAATTTAATATTTAAAGGTGGGTTATAAATGGTGACAGGGAGCTAACATGCTGATGAACCTAATTTATTGTTCCTTTGTTAAAAAAATTTTTCTAAATATTTTTAACCTCAGCACATACTATGTAGCTTTAAAAGAATGGGCTTTGTCCTATTGACTGATTGGTGGTGGGGTAAGAAGTACTGTTGCAGGTATACGGTCTCACAGTGTTTTTTCTCACAGAAGATCTGGGAAAATTCTTTACTGCTCATCAAAAATTATTTTCAGAGGAAATACTTTTTAAAAATTTTGTTTTTAGCGTTTAAAACTATTTCTTACCTAGATGTGGTTTTTCATTGTAAATACTAGTACTTTTACTGAAGGTTATAGGACCTCTTTAGAAACTCTAAACTATATATATTTCTTAATGTTGAAACTTGATATTTACCTGAGCATGCTTTATATTCAGGTCTAACAGACAACCTATCTTTTATAAATCTTTTTCCCCCCAGTTGTTTAGAAAGGTTTTAAAAGGAAACAGTTTAACTTGGATTGTAATTTGACCAAAGGCTATGTAATCTAATAAATGTATATACTTCATTAATGTTTTCCCATACATTCTTATAGGGCATCCTCTCAGTGTTGTAGCTGATTGTATTGGGTATTTATTTAAAATTCCACATAGTACATTGTGACATCCTAACCGTAATTCTGTACTTCAAACTTTCGAAACACACTAATGAGTAGTTGAATTTGGAGATTTTATAGATCTTCCATCTTTTTATAGATCCTACATCTCCAGTTGTGAAATTTGGGCATACACTTGTGATTTTTTAGTGTTTTTAGCTAAGTAACTAAGAAAAAAAGCTAATGTGACTTTTTTTTTGGTCAGTAACTACTACCGTAAATTAATGTCTCACTGACTATTTTTGCCCATCTAGCAAGTATATTTATTATATGTGAAAGTTCATAGTATGGCCATATTTTGTGAAGCCACTGTGATGTTTGAAACTCAAAAATACAGTTGTGGGAAAGGGTGTGGGGAATGAATATTTTCTTGTTCTCTCTGCAAATGCCTATTATTGCTGCAGATTATTAACGTTTTAAAATTTAGCCCAGTCACTGTAGCATATAAAAATCTGAACATTATTTACATGCTACTTAGAAAATGGGTTTTATGTACCCTGTGTGTTATGCTATTCATTGCTTTCATTCTAATGCTAATTTTAAGTTGCAAAGATAATTTTAAAAAACCCTAAACTTAACATGTTAATATGACCCTTTTTATGGGGAGAGTTTTTTTTTTGTTTGGATGGTAGTTTTAAGTAATGTTTTCTATGTTAGCTAGGCTTGGGAATAATTTGGTATTTCATGTGGTTTCTAAAAAAGTCTTAGAAGGTTAAATAGTTTATTAGTGCCTTGATGAAATTTCTGTGGTGCTTACTTTGGATCAATCTGCCCCCCCCCTTTTGAGAAAAACTGAAAAGGAGTCTATGTTTTTCTCCTAAAGTTTAGAAAATAGAAAATAATGATTAAAAGAATGAACAATAGATCCAGAGGGGGAAGGTTAAAAGATTTGGAGATATTTTAACTAGAGAAGGCTAAAGGTTGAAGAATTTTGATAAGATCTATGCTGTTTTTATTTGGTTTCTGAATACTATTACTATTTTTATTTTCTGTTTATAACATATTTATTTTTATACTCCTCAATAAAAGTTGAAACACAGGAAAGTGACCTTAAAATGAAGCAGGAAAGATTTTGTTTGCCTTTTGGAAATGCTACCTGACCACACGAGTGAAAAATACCTGCTCAGTTTGCGAGTCTCTGTATGGAATGGTCTCTCTTGGATGTGTGCTAGATATGTCTGTAGTCAGGGATCTTGACCAGAAGCTGGTGCAAAGACCCTCTGGTTCTGTTGTTCCATCTTCCTGTATTGACCTTATGTTTCCAAGGAATGTATGCCTTTAAGTCCATGAGAATGAAAATATTCTAATTTATTTGTTGTGCGTGGCACACTTAAAATTCTTTTTGCCATTTTCCTGGTGGCTGAAAGGAAAAGAGACTGCAACGGTAGTCTCCAAGGTACATTTTAAGACTAGTGAATGAGACCTTCCTAGTTTGTAAGGAAATCCATAAGGTCTAAAAAGATAATTTAGAGACCTATTATGATAGAATTTAAATTAGGATCTATACAATGACTTAAATATGACTGATTGTTTTTTTTTTTTTTAGTATCCATTGCTTACTAGAGAATGGAAGACAGTCAGGAGAATCTCTGATGTCAACATTGCTTAATATAGTCCAGTTGTTATAATATAACAATGATAGGTACTGTTTATTGAGGATTTACTATCACCTACACCTTGTAACAGTGCTTTTCACATATTAGTTCGTTTAATCTTCATAACAACTCTAAGATATAAGTCATTGGTTCTCAAACTTTGTGTTTTCAGGACCCCTTTCCATGCGCCTTGTAAATATTAAGAACTCTAGAATCTTTTGCTAATGTGGATTAAATCTGTCAATATTTACTGTATTAGAAGTTTTAAAAATTTATTAGTTTATTTAAATATAACAATAATAAACCAACTGCATTTGGACATAACATTTTTAAAATAAAAAACAACTCATAATGGCCTGACCTGTGGTGGCGCAGTGGATAAAGTGTTGAGCTGGGAACACTGAGGTCGCCAGTTCAAAACCGTGCACTGGTTTGGTCAAGGCACACATGGGAGTTGATGCTTCCAGCTCCTCCCCCCTTTCTCTCTCTCTCTCTCTCTCTCTCACTCTGTGTCTCCTCTAAAATGAATAAAAATTTTAAAAAATGAAAAAAAAACCCCAACAACTCATAGTTACCAAAAGAAAACATTGGCAGAGTGGTATTGTTTTACACTTTTTGCATATCTCTTCAATGTCTGACTCCAGCAGCTAGATTTTCTTATCTGTTCTGCTTTCAATCTGTTGTGATGTCATACTTTATGTAGCTCCTTGTAAACCTCATTGTATACTCAGGTGAATGCAAGTATAAAGGGCAAAACAACATTTAGTACTATTATGAATATAGTTTTGACCTTGCCAGACCCCTGGGTGTGCCTTATGGGCCTAGGGGATTAGGCCATATTTTGAAAACCACTGATACAGGAAGTTTATTTTACAAGTAAACATCATTGTTTACTTCTGATAGGCTGAACTGCTAATTAACAATTATCCATTTTTTCTTCATCATTTTTGCTCTCATTTTTGGCATTTAGATGATCAATCTATGATTGTGATATCACTAAATTTAATATAGTAGCTTCCCTTATTGTAGACTCTAATTTGGGGGCTTTGCTAGAATTTCCTGCACATCTGTTTAATTTTGAATTGGGAGACACTTCTAAATACTAACTATGAGTGGCAGTTTTCAACCAGTTCAATTCTAACATAGTCTCTTTGAATGAAAAAGGCAATAACATTAATATTTAACTAGTTTCAAAAGTTAGAACATTTAATTATGGGAGAAAACTGCTAAAGTTGACTACCGTACATAGAAATTCTAGAGTAATAAATTTCTTTATTCACCACAATCTTACTAAATTCTTTCTGTAAATTATGTTTACCTGTTTTTCATGGCTCAGATCTTTCATGTGTAGAATAATTATTTAAAATTTGTTTGTTTGTTTTTTATTGACTTAGAGAGGAAGGGAGAGAGAGAAGGGAAAAAAACCAAACACATCGATTTGTTGTTCCACTTATTTATGCATTGGTGTATATGTCCTGACCATACACAGGACTGAACCTGCAACCTTGGCATAAGTGGGATGATGCTCTAACCAACTGGGCTACCTGGCCAGGGCCTAAAGAAGAATTATTTATTTGGGGGAGAAAAAGATTCCTTACTTGAAAATAAAAAAAATTACTTACTGTTCTTATATCTTGATTGTCACAAATAATATAGAAATAACCTTCCTCTTTCCTCAGAATGCTTTTATGTGAAGTTTTTGATAGAATTGAAAATCAGATAGTGGCCTGATCAGGCGGTGGCACAGTGGATAGGGAGCGTCAGACTGGGATGCGGAAGACCCAGGTTCGAGACCCGAGGTCACCAGCTTGAGCGTGAGCCCATCTGGCTTGAGCAAAAGCTCGCCAGCTTGGAACCAAGGTCGATGACTCCAGCAAGGGGTTGCTCAGTCTGCTGAAGGCCCGCTGTCAAGGCATATGTGAGAAGGCAATCAATGAACAACTAAGGTGTTGCAACAGCAACGAAAAACTAATGATTGATGCTTCTCATCTCTCTCTGTTCCTGTCTGTCTGTCCCTATCTATCCCTCTCACTGACTCTCTCTCTGTCCCTGTAAAAAAAAAAAAAGGAAAATTAGATCGTGTAAGTGCTTGATGATTCTAGCTTGTCTGGAAAATTCACCGATTAGTATAGGGTCAATTGTGATTAGGGTAATCTTTCTTTTGAAAATATTTCCATGGTTATGAATGCTATAAAAACATAATAGTAATATCAGTAAGAAGTATTTAGACAGTTAAGCAGATTGTGTGAAGACCTTATTGAGAAGACTAAATTGCTCTGTCCTTCATTTATGGGCATAATTTTTAACCTAATAAAATTATGCATTATATAAATGAATGTATTTGAATGAGGTATTGCTAGAAATTCAAAAGTAAAGAATTCTATAGGATATATGGAATTTTTACATAATTAATTTTGATATATTTTAAGCACATAGCTATTCATATTCCCTCCTGTCAAATTTAATACATGTTAACATTTTACTATATCGGCTTTAGATACGTATTTTAAAAAGAAACCCCATTATATGATTGAAGATTCCTCATTCCTTCAGCTCACTAACTTTTTTACCTACACAAAAGCAGTGCTTATCTTGTAGTTGGTGCATATGCTTCTTTGAATTTGTAAAAAGTTTGCTACCTGTGTAATGTTCATAAATACCATATACATACTATTTCTAGTATTGGTATAAATATAAACATAATGTATATGTATTGTTTTATAGTTCTTTACCTTCATCATTGCTTACAGTATTAATTTTAATACCTGTGGATCAGATTCATTCATTTTAACTTTGTAGTATTCCATTGTGAATGTGAACTTCACATTCATTTTATGATTGATGAATGCTTAAATTGTTTCCAGAGTTTTGCTATTATAAATGTGCTTGTATACATATTCTTTTTCACATGCAAGAATTTCTCTGAAGTGTATAAATAAAAATGTTAGGTTATAGAGCAGGGGTCCCCAAACTTTTTACACAGGGGGCCAGTTCACTGTCCCTCAGACCGTTGGAGGGCCAGATGCACATATCTTATTTTAAAGTAAAAAAACAAAACGGAAACAAATACAATATTTAAAACAAAGAACAAGTAAATTTAAATCAACAAACTGAGCAGTATTTCAATGGGAACTATGGGTGCAGATGCATCCTATGCTCCTCTCACTGACCACCAATGAAAGGGGTGCCCTTCCGGAAGTGCAGTGCGGCAGGGGGCCGGATAAATGGCCTCAGGTGGCCGCATGCAGCCCACGGGCGTACATGCGTGTATTCAACTTTACTTGATATTGCTAAATTTTTTTCCAAGTGACTATACTGATTTGGATTGCGACCACCAGTAAGACTGTGTGATACATAGCTTTGTTCTGGAATTAGGCATTTATTTTTCAGTATCAGGCATTAAATTCTTTTAGGGTGTTCTTTTACTATGTCTTTATGTGTTGGATATAGATGCCAGTAATTTAATTTGGACTTTTGTTGGATATAATAATTTGTATTTTATACTAGTTTGTTATCTGGAGGATTTATTTTGAGTTATTAGTAAACTGACAAGATAAACACAAAAGTCATTTAGTTAAATATAATTGCTTCTATATTTTCATTAGCTAATCATTTTGTTTTTGATGTGGTATATATAATTGTACTACCTAGACAAATTTTCCATATTTCAGAGTAATTAATGTTTTATATAGAAATGGTCCAACTATATTTTTATTTGTTGAGCATAATTCATTAGGAAACAAAACCATTATATTTAGGATAAGACCAAAATTAAGGTATTTTTGTCAATATTCATGACACAATAAAGGTTTGTCATAACAGAACCCTATAAAAGGGGAGATGGGACTAAATACAGCTCTTTTGATACTCTTTAATGCAGTGATTTTCAACCTGTATGCTCTAAGAAATTTTAAAACATGCAGTAACGGACTGTTTAGTCAGGGGCACTGACCTCTTTTCCCTTAGATTGTCAAATAAAGAAAAAAGACAACAGCCAACACAACAATAGCCATCTGGTGTGAATTCCCTGTCTTGAATCATTAATATATAGGTCATAAAATAGTGTTGCATCTTACTGGTCATGTTGCATAATAAGGTTGCATCTGATTGGTTAATTCTTGGTACCAGAAATCCTTATGTACAAGTATAGGCACCTGATGTTTTTTAAAAGTCACTTTGGAGCAAAAGAGTAGGTAATTACTATGTTTTTGTAAATCAGTCAAAATTATAGCAATTTTTTGTCAAATTGGTAAAAATATATTTTTTGGTATGCTATAAAATTTTAGTAATTAGTTTATGTGTGCTAGGAGGTGAAAAGATTGAAAATTGCTGCTATAATAAAATTTTACTAGTTGATCCTGTAAATGCAAGGTTAGAAACAAATTTGATAATCCCATGTGGAAAAATAAGAATGGTCAGTTATTAAAACTACTTTTGACCTTTCAATTAGCATATCAAGTTCTATTAGACCCAAATATAGCTGCTTTGGGCTGTAGTTAAGCAATTTGTTTACAACAGGAAATTGTTAGCCACAAGGTTCTCTCTCAGATTAAAAGTTTTGTAATGTATTTAAAATGTTCAATTTATTCAATTTATTAGGAAATCAAAAGGAACATGGAGTTCTAAACATCATTTTGACAGATTTATTTGCCCTTATTTCTATTAAAAGTATTTCAAAACCTTTGATTTGATACTGAAAAATCAGTAACATGAGTCACCTTCTTTGTTCTAGGATAAACAGAACGCATGCTTTCTGCAGTTCCCTTGATCAATGAGAAAATGCCTTGTAGCAAAACCACATGGAGAGAATGTAGCTGTAGGTGATCCCCTGAGAGATTTTTTGATTGGATCTGGAAGTTTGGTATTGAAAGAAGAGGGAGACAGACAGGTTGTTTGAAAAAATTCCCATTAGACCAAATGCTTATGTTGGAGCTGTGCTATAACATTTTTCATGTAGAAAGTGCAACTTTTTCAGTTTTAAAGGTTAAAGGCTATTCAATTGCATGATTATAATAATGTATTTCTACTTTAGAATTTTTGTATACATCGTATTGTACTTCATTAGCCAGGAGACCAGAAATTTCATTTATTTACGTGCTGCTTGTCAGTCCCCTTTTTCTAGGATTTTATTCTGGAAATACATTATTAGAAAATTTATCATTTATCTTAAAGTCATTGCAACTGCAGTACATTTTCTTTAGCTAAAAACACTTGTCAAATTTATAGACAGCAAAAGGAGAGAGATAAGCTTGATGATCTGACTTACAATTATTGTGATATATGTACCATGTTAATGTTGATATTCTTTTCTTAGGAATTCTAATATCATTAGATGAGTAATTTTGACATTTACTTTGCTAATCATGGGCTGCTTCATTATATTTAAGTTTGAGCACAATGTAGTTAAAATTCTCATTATATGACATGCGCTTAATTTTGACTATCTCAGCAGCTTGTATTGAAGTTTCCCTTGCAGCCAAACTGTTATGATGCTCAAAGTTTTTACCTCCCTTCCCTTAAATTTAAAAAACAAGAAACGAAGTAGAAATATTTAGTGTTTTCTTGAAAGAAAGGAAGCAAAATTAATAGTTTTAAGAAGATTCTAATTGAAGAAAGTACGATGATGTTTTAAAAAGAGGCTTGGTCCTGGCACTGCTTCATGGCAGCAGAGCCCCAGATGCCTGGCCAAGCATCCCTTACCGACACCTGGAACGAGTTGCAATACATCACTGTCAAAACTGCTTTCTATACGTATCTGCATCTACACATTAGTTACCCACGCAGCACTCATCAAAAAAGCTGAACAATCTTGACATGGTATCCCTTGTGGAACTGCAAAGGTGAACCGAAGTTGGGAGGCAGTGTCTCGCGTCACTGTCTGCTGAGCTCGTACAACAGGAAGCCTGATTAAAAGTGAAAGGAAAAATTTATCAGTTGCCTTGGCTCTGTTAGACTTCAGTATAATTTTTTATTTACAAAGGGATGTTTTTATATTATGTAAAGCATATGCATTCTGAGCACCAAAATGATTTTTTTTTACAAAAGAGAAAAATATTTCTAGCTTTTTTTGGAATAAAGGTTGCCTTTTGTATTTCTTAGATTTTCTACTAGCTAGATAATATCTTTTTTGTATCATTTTAGGGAAAATTTAAATTTAAAAATAGAACCGTGAATTATAGAAAAAATATTGATAAGACTGTCACTTAAACTTAATTGAAGAGTAGTATAAAATTTGAAACAGTTGACCTTAGCTATTATATTGGTGAAGTAATGTTTTTGCTCATTAATTTTTTTAAAAACTGATTAGTAGAAAAGTGCTTATTTATAGATGTCTTGTATTGTGTATTTATGTTTTTGAAGAAGCAATAAGAATTTTGACAAAAAGAAACATGAACTCTTTAGCTAAAGTAACTATTCAGAAGTCTTTATTATCACATCCTGTACAATAATTGTACTACTAATAGTAACGATAACAATGGCAGACATTTTTAATATATTTGTTTTAACTTTATTTTTTTTTCCAAGGACAGAAATAGAGTCAGAGAGAGGGATAGATAGGGATAGACAGACAGGAACAGAGAGAGGTGAGAAGCATCAATCATTAGTTTCTCGTTGCTCTTGTGACACCTTAGTTGTTCATTGATTGCTTTCTCACATGTGCCTTGACCGCGCGCCTTCACCACGCGCCTTCAGCAGACCCAGTAACCCTTTTCTCAAGCCAGCGACCTTGAGTCCAAGCTGGTGTGCTTTCTGCTCAAGCCAGATTAGCTCGTGCTCAAGCTGGCGACCTCGGGGTCTCGAACTTGGGTCCTCCACATCCCAGTCCGATGCTCTATCTACTGTGCCACCGCCTGGTCAGGCTATAAAAATTTTCAATCATAAAAAAGTGGAGTATACAGTGAATTCTTAAATAACCACCAACTGGATTTAACCACTGTTAATATTTTGGGCTTGTTTTGTGTATTCTCCAACAGCCTTTTTTCTGCTAGAATATTGCAAAGCAAAGTCCAGACTCCTTGTTATATCATTCCTAAATACCTAAGTTTACCTAATGGTTTCTTCCTTACGTAAACCCACAGTACCAGTATCATACCTCACAAAATTAATAAGTTCTTCAGTTAACAAGATTTTATTTTAATATCATCTAATATCTATTCAGATTTCTTGATTGTCTAACATATACATGTTTTTTTACAGTTGAGTTGCTTGAATTAGGATTCAAAAATGCCCATTCATTGTATTTAATTATGAGTTAATTGTCTTTGACACTAAACCAGAGAGGCAATCTCAACCCCTAACTCCCTCATCAGCTACCAGTGCTTTCCCACATACTATTGACTCCCTGAAGAAACCAGAATGGTTATCCTGGAGAATGCCTCACATTCTGGAGTTTGTTGATTACTTCCTTGTGGCATTATTTCATTTATGCCTGTATTCTCTGACTTTCCTCTAGACTGGAAATTAGACCTAAAGCTTGATTAGATTCATATTGTATCATGTCAGACAAAGTTTGGTTGTTTTACTTTTTGTAATGCTAAGATTGGTTTCAGTAGTGCCAGCCTGCTCCTTTCATTGTCAAGTTCCTCATTCATCATCCATTTACCTAATGGTTTTACCATCCATGGATGATCAGTGCTTGAATTATTGAATTTCTTAGGGGTTGAAAATGGTAGTTCCCAATTATGTTATTTCTTCTTCATTTATTAGACAAAACTCTTTAGAAGAGCTTTATTTGATTCACTAGGGCAATTTGATTATTCTGAAATACAGTTCACACTGGAAAGGCAATATATAAAATGCTTAATTCTTTATCTTTAAGTATCAATTTTCAGAGTAATGAGGTAGTACCTTAGCATTCTCCAGTGGTGTATAAGTTTTTATTTTTTTCCTTTCTACCTCCCTCTCTCACTTTCTCTGCCTCCCTTCCTTTCTTCCTCCCTTCCTTTCTTCCTCCCTTCCTTTCTTCCTCCCTTCCTTTTTCCTTCTTTCCCGCCTTCTTTCCTTCCTTCCCTCCTTCCTTCCCTCCCTCCCTCCCTCCCTCCTTCCTTCCTTCCTTTCTTTCTTCCTTCTCTCCCTTTCTTTCTCTCATCATTCTTTTCTCTTCTTTCTCTCTCTCTCTCTCTCTCTCTCTCTCTCTTTTTCTTTTCCTAGTAGTTATTATAAAGTCTTGTGTTTTTGTATGTGCAATGTGTTTTAATCAGTTGCAGAATTATACTTTTTGATGCTGAAATTGTCTCACATTTGTCCACTGGGATCTCCTTCTAGTTGGCTCCTATGTCCTTTTGACAAGACTCCATTATTAGCTTTTATGGCTTTTTACTTTTTGGCACTACAAAATATGCCAGGCTCATCTTGTATATTACTAGCATTAGACATAGAACCTGCCATTTCTCCAAAGAGAAATGGCTCTTTTTATTGAGGAATGCCATATAAAGACCACAATATGGGGGTACTTAATGCTATTGGGTTGTTTGCATTTAGGAAAAGAGAGAGAAATGAGTTCACATTGATAATTCCAATTCAAATTTAAGGTGACAGAGTTTTTACTTAACATCTTTGATCTTATACTTCTATCTCCTTTATTTATGTTAAAAATTGGATTCCAAATCAAAGTAACATAATTACTCATTTTTTAAAGAACTTTATTATTATTATTATTATTATTATTTTTATTATTATTTTGTGGCAGAGACAGAGAGAGTCAGAGAGAGGGACAGACAGACAGGAAAGGAGAGAGATGAGACACATAAATTCTTTCTTGTGGTTCCTTAGTTGTCCGTTGATTGATTTCTCATTTGTGCCTTGACCTGGGGGGTGGGGACTACAGCAGACCGAGTAACCTCTTGCTCCAGCCAGCGACCTTGGGTCCAAGCTAGTGAGCTTTTCGCTCAAGCCAAATGAGCCCATGCTCAAGCTGGCGACCTCGGGGTCTCTAACCTTGGTCCTCCACGTCTCAGTCTGACGCTCTATCCACTGCGCCATTGCCTGGTCAGGTGTACTCAATTTCTTTGTTTTATATTACATATATAATGGTTTCAAAATAACATCAGACTATTGAATGAAGTTAAAGTTTTTGCAGTTTTTTTGGGGGGGGGAGGGTCCTCAGATTATAACTTCCTGTGGGTGTATAAACTTCTGTGTTCTGAGGTCAGATTGACAGACAGTTATGTCATTTTATGAGTCTTTAGTTTTTAAGATTGTTTTCTGCTATGACTTGGAGCCTGTATAACTCCTTCAAGTTTCAGTAATTAGTCTCTGTTTCTTGCCTAGGATCCCACATAATGTTGGTTCTTTTCTATTTTGGGGTGATTTTTTGTTGGTGAGTTCTGGGTTCTATGACTATCCCTTTGTATTTCTCTTTGCCATGCCATCACAGTTTGCTGCTATTAAATGTGGGGTTTTGTTTTATTTTTGCCTCTTATCTGTATTCTAGAATTTGGGAGATTCCTTGTCACCATTTTTTGTAGAAGTCATGTATGGGCTTATTCATTCCCGATTGCTCTGTCTAGTTATGATGATGAAATGTGGTGAGACTTAAGATATATCCTGCTATGTTATTTCTGAAAGTTACAGTTTCTTTGTAAACTTAACCCCACTGTATGGTATTGCTGCTGTGATGCTCTAGTGTATCATGCAACTTGGCTTAAGAAAAATTTCTTTTGAACTTTATGCTTCAGTGCTGGTTATTAAGGAATGATTAGGAGGAAGAGCAAAGAGGGGGAAGAAATTAGTATCTTTAGCAATAAGCTAAGAATATGCTGACAATGAGAAATATATTACATTTTCTTGCTGAATCCTCATAATGCCACCATAAATTTGTATTATCCTAATTTTATACATTAGAAAACTCAGAATTAGCAAAGTTAAGTAACTTGCCTAAGGTTACATGACCAGGTGACAATGCTGGATTCTAACTGAGGAATATCTGGTTCCAAAGACCGTGTCTTTCTTATTTACGCTATATTTACTTTCTAGGTACTTTCTGTAACATGGCTCTCAAAGGCAGCTTGCCGAGTACCTTAAATCAAAAAGTTTTAGGCTGGGTGTGTAAAACACAAAGCAACCTTGTCTTAACTCAGGTTAATGCTCTTAAATCATTTGTGCTGATTACAAGATATGTAAAGGGTCTTAAATTATTTTGTAAGACAGTAGCTTAAAAGGTTGAGGATGATATTTAAAAGATGTTTTATCCTTTATTCTTTATTAAAGATGAAGGAATTAGAGCATTAGAGCATATGTTGCCATAAAACATATTTGACTTCTAGATTCCTAGGAAAGTGCCAGAATGGTATTGCATAATAGAATGCAGTCCTGCCCTGCCCACTATCTAAACTTCTCATCAGTGTTATGACTCCCAACTGAAAACTGGCTTTTCTTGACGTTTTCTCCTATCTCAGCAATATGCCAAGAAGCAGCGTCAAGCCTGCAGAGTGATGATGTGTGGAGATCTGGTTCTATGTTTGCTACAGATGTGGTTTGTAAAGAGAGCTTTGGACCAAAGAAAATAAGGGAAATATTTTACAGTTCTAGATCAGCCTCTGTTTTTGGAAAAGGAAAGAAAAATTAAATTGAATTATCTGTAAATATATTATTTTTTCAGGAAATAGAATGTTTTAGCATTTTAAGAAAGGGATTTAAAATTTTTAAAGAGTTTTTTTAAATTGAATTTATTGGGATGCCATTTGTTAATAAAATTATATAGGTTTCAGGTATACAGTTCTAGAATGCATTGTATTACTGTGTTGTATGTTCACCACCCCAAGTCAAGTCTCCTTCCATCACTGTTCATCTCCTATCCTCTTCTACTTCCCCACCTCCTTTTCCTTCTTGTAATCACCACAGTGTTGTCTGTGTCAGTGAGCTTTTTTTTTTTTTTGCTTATTCCATTCACCAAGAAAGGGATTTTGTTTCTTCTCTTTCTCCAGTTTTTTCTTTTCATTTCAATGCATCAGTTCTAGCAAATAATAGTGATGTTTCCATTCCTTGGGTGTCAAGCATCAGAATACAGCTTTTATTTTGTCCAGCTCTATTGAGATATATTTACATACTGTACAATTCATTTACTTAAAGTGGACAGTTCAGTTTATGAACTATGTATTTCCCCATGTATAAGATGCACCTTTTAAAAAACTTTGGGGTCTAAAAACTGGGTGTGTTTTATACAGTGGTTATAGATTCTTTTTACTTACATTTCCTGCTTTTTCACGCTTGTTTTTGTGTTAATTGCTGTAGACTTTTTACTTGCATTTCCTGCTTTCTCGCGCTGGTTGTTTTGGTGCTCATTGTTTCACACTTGTTACTGGTATATTATGGTAATTTATGTTTTGCCATGTTCTGCCCAGAAATAGCTCAGAAAAAATTTTTGTACAGTGCTGAATTCAAGTTAAAAGTAATCGAGTTTGCAAAAGTGAATGGAAATTGTGCTGCTGAAGGTAAGTTTGGTCCTCCTCCAACTGAGAATCAACCCGAAACTGGTTACGGAAAGAAGAAACTCTACTGAAAATGCCACAGCAGAAGAAAGCCTTGAGAGGCAAGTCAGCAAAATGGCCTGATTTAGAGAGGGATGGAAGATACGGATTGAAGAGCAAAGGACAATTGGAGTTCCTGTGTCCACAAAGGTGGTTCAGCATGAGGGGAGAAAAATTGCTGATGAAGAAGAAGTTACTGATTTCAAAGGGGGACACAGTTGGTGCTTCAGGTTCATGAAACGGAATGAACTAATTAAGCATGTGTACACACCCCAGACTTGCCCAAAAGATGCCTGAAAGCTGTGAGCAGAAAGTCCTTGAATTTCATTATTTTGTCATTCAGTGTCAGAAGCCACATCAGTTTGAGTTGGGACAGATTGAAATATGGACAAAGTCCCCTTTTAATTTGATGTCCCAAATAACAGAACTGTTGATAAGGAGTGGGTGAAAAATTAACTGTGAAGACAGGTGGACATGGAAAGAGCCATTATACAATTGTTCTAGCTTGTTGTGTCGACAGAACCAAGCTGCCTCCTACGCTGATTTTCAAACACAAAACAATGCCAAAAGAAGACATTCTTCGAGGAGTGATTGTCCATGTTCATGACAAGGTTTGGATGGATCAGGATGGGATGAAGACCTGGTTTGAGAAAGTTTGGCAAAGAAGACCAGGGGGGCTCTTATGCAAACCTGCCCTATTGGTGCTTGATTAGTTCAGGGTACACATAACAAAAAAACACAAAGAAGATTGCTGCAGAGCAAAAAATAAAACTTGCCTTCATACCTGGAGGCTTGACATCCCAGCTCCAACCACTTGATGTCAGCATTAACAAATCCTTCAAAGCTGCCATGAGAGACGAATGGAACCAACGGATGAAGTCTTCTGGGGACAATTTGACACCAGCAGAAAGAGTGAAGAAACCAACTATAGGAGAAGTTTGTAGCTGGGTGAAAAGATCCTTGGATAATATCAAGATTGAGATCGATGTCAAGTCATTTAAGAAGTGTGGCACTTCAAATGCCATGGATGGAACTGAAGAAGAGGCAATATATGAAGACAGTGATTTGTCATCAGACACAGATAAGGACAAGCTAATGGATGGGAGTTTTGACAGTGATGAGGAGTTATGTGGATTTTATTATGAATAAAACTTGTTCAGTAACTTTGTATAGTCCTTTTTTTTTTTTCCCCAAATTTCAGGCCCCCAAATTAAGGTGCATCTTATACATGGGGAAATACGATAGTTGCAGAATTGTGCAACCATAACAATAATCAATTTTAGCACATTTTCATCACCTCCCAAAAAAGGCTCATACCCATTTCCAAGGTTTGCCTGTCTCAATATTTCAAATCAATGGAATTATACAATATGTGGTCTTTTGTGATTTGCTTAACATTATTTTTTTTCTTTAATGTTGCAGCATGTGTCAGTATTTTATTTCTTTTTATTGCAACATAATTTTCCATGGTGTAGATTTTTTATTTACCCATTTATTAGTTGATGGATAGTGGGTTGTTTCACTTTTTTGGGTATTATGAATTATGCTGCCATGAACATTTGTGTATAAGTTTTAGTATAGACATACACTTTTATTTTTCTTGGGTGTACATGTTTATATTTTGTATATACCTTGGAGTGGAATTGCTGTGTCATTTGGTAATTCTGTGTTTAACCTTTGAGGAACTCCTAGACCTTTTTTCCAAAGTGGCTGAACCATTTTATATTTCCATCTGCACTATATGAGGGTCCTAATTTCAGTTTAATTTTTTAACAGTGTTGTCAGTCAGATAAATACTGCTTGGTTGCTCTGAGCCAGAGATTCTTCTAGGTAAGTGGTTCTTAACCTGGGTTCTATCGAACCCTAGGGGTTTGATGAGTTGGTCTCGGGTTAGGAGAAGCCTCTGCCGCGGAGGCCAGAATAAAATAATACCGTAATTTGTTGTGAGTTCATGCACTTTGTTGGTTTTGTTCTTTGAGCAAGGTGATGTTCATGCACGGCTCATTTTGTGCACCAGTAAAAAAACATATACCTATGTCTTGAATTTGGGGAAAAAATTATATTTTATTTATCACTAAAGAAGGGTTCGGTGAATGCGCATATGAAACTGGTGGGTTCGGTACCTCAAGAAAGGTTAAGAACCACTGTTCTAGGTATTGAAAATATAGCAGTGAAAATGAATGACAAATATTGGTGCTCACAAAGACCATACAATTAAGTGCAGAGAGACAGACATAAGTCAATAAATAGAATAATTAAAGAGCATGATAAATGTTACGAAGGATTATCCTGGGGTAGAAGGAGACTTTAGAGAGAATAGTCTGGGAAAGTTTCTATGAGAGAACAACATTTATCAACTGAGACTTAGAAATGTAGCTGGAGAAGGGAACAAGGGAGGTAGAAACTCTGTGAGTGTCACCTTTCAACAGTTTTTTAGGGTGGTAATGCTGATGTGATAGTGGCTAAGACTTACAATGGACCAAATTGTTTTTACTTTTTTTGTGTGTGTGTGTGAATTATTTATATCTTTTGCCTTTTTTTATTAGGTTTGTTTTTATTACTAATTTATAGCAGTTCTGTGTATTTTGGATTCTAATCCAGTAAAACATAGACAAAATATAAAAAGACAATTAACAGAAAAGGCAGTACAATAATTCTTAAACATGCAAACAGAATTGCTCAACCTTACTCAAAATAAGATAAAGAATAACAAGATGTTTGTATTCAGGAATAGGAAAAAGACTTAAAACTGTTGTACTTTTTACATATTTGAACTATTCGACCTTCTATTAAAAATCTTAGAATGAAAATATGCTTTAAAGGGGTCTATATGGTAATAATTAAGATTAATAAAGGGCCATTTTTTTATTATTTATTTTTATTTATTTATTTTAGAGAGGAGACACAGTGAGAGAGAGAGAGCGAGAGAGAGAGAGAGAAAGGGGGGAGGAGCTAGAAGCATCAACTCCCATATGTGCCTTGACCAGACCAGTGCAGGGTTTTGAACTGGCGACCTCAGTGTTCCTAGGTTGACGCTTTATCCACTGCGCCACCACAGGTCAGGCCGTTTTGAACTCTTCTGCAGTTAATTTTTCCAAATAGCGGAAGTCTCAAGAATGTTAATAGTGTTTGTTTTGTTAAGTTTTTCAGAAAGGCAGCAGGGAAATGATGCATTCTCAGTTGGTTCTTCTCTACTGAAATGGTAGGTAGAAACATTCTGAGAGCAGAGCCACTGGCATGTATTTGGCACCCTAAGGAAAAAAGAGATTCCTTTATTTTTTCTTTCCTTTATTTTACAAGAACACTTTGGATAATAGTTTCCTGCTCTGACAATTTTAAAGAAACTTCTGCAATCCACATGAACAGTTGCTGCACTGAGCTACAAACTGCCTCCCATTTGTAGTGCTCAATTTGCAGCTCCTTTGTATCATCAGAAGCTCCAGAAACATTTTGGTAGAGTAGAAGATTTCAGCTACAGGAAGAAATAGGAGTAAAAACTTTGCAGAATATGAAAAATTTCCTACAAAATCACATTCTTAGGATTATGTATGAACAAGTTATCTACATAAATTATATTGTCTGTTGTTAGCTACTATTGCTACTTGCTGTTCTTTGCTCCTCATGAGATTAAATTGGACTCTGCCAATGTCAAACAACAAAAGTTACATATACCTAACCCTAGCTCTTTGTACCAAGTCACAAAATGTTTGGAGAGAACAAAGGCCATGAATGGTGGCTGTTACTGTATCATCTAAGGTAGAAATGTGTGATACTAATCTAAGAAGGTCTTATGAAATTGAGAGACTTAGGTAGAATTTTGCAGGTGAAAAGGATTTTTTTTGGGGGGGAGAGTGTTAGAATTTTCAGGGAAGTAACATGTAAGAGATGACAAATTTTTGCCAAGGCAGGAGCAACAGTGAAGGCAACAAGGTAAGATGGAGGTTTTTGGTGGAGCTTAAAACTCATGTGAGAGGAATGAATGGTCCAGACTATGAGTTTTGGAGTCATATAGTGGATTTGGGTCCCAGTTTTGTACTTTCCAACCAGGTTGCCTTGAAGAAGTTTTTTTATTTCTAAAATGGAGATATAGTGCTTAACCTCAGCAAGTACTTGTGAGGATTAAATGAAAACACGTATGAAAGCATATGGTCAAGTGCCTTGCACATAGTGGGTCCTGAGTTAGGTGTATATTGCTACTATTAATAATGATTTGGGGGTGAGAACCAAGTGAGTCTCATTCGTTGGAGGTTTGAAGAATCAAGAGGAAACACGATATATAAAGAGAAATGTATTCATTCAAAATAACTGTCACTTGTATGAGTCTATATAGATTGAGTAAATTAATATCCTTTTTTGTGGTAATTCAGTTCGAATGAGGTTCAAAAGAAAGAGGAAGAATAAAAAAATAACCTTGTAATAAAAATACTGTCTTTGTCTTTCACCCCCTAACATATGTAACCTACTTCACATTTAACTTCATTGAAATTGGATCTGATAATGAGATATACTAGATGCTCAACAAATACTAATTTTATGCATATAATTCTTTATCTGCTCTTGCCAAAGGATGAAATGGGAAATAATTATTGAGAAACAGGATTTTAGGAAGTGAAGGATAAATAAAAAAATGGAGGGTAGAAATAAGCACTGGTTACCAGGTGGTTAGGTTGTAAACTCCAGTTGTGTTGAATGAACACATGTAACTTGTTACACAATAAAAGTTTGCAGGATTTAACATGAGCTGACAGAGAAAAGCCAAAGATTTATGGGGAGGTTAAAAGCTTGGGAACCAGAGAGCATATCAGTCTTGCTGACCCTGATAGAAGAGAGAGTTAGGGAAGATGTTTTGGATGACTGTATACATCCAAGTATATACACTGGATGGACAGCAAGAAATGAGACCAAGTAAAGAATAAGAGAAAGGGATTATATTGGCATATGATTCTTAACTGTTCCAGGATTGCATTTTCCATGACTTTCCTATTTATGGAATTGAGATAATGAACTCCTGACATCTCATACTTTTGTACTCCATTTTGAAGTATTCTGTTGGTTTAAAATTCTTAGTGTAAAGCAAAAGCTTTAAGAGACCAGTACAGTGTTCTGTTACCTGTCAATCTTGTGATGCTCATTTCTGGACTGCAGGGAGTGCTTTGGACAGTGGGGCCATCAGATCCCTGTGTAAATATGGGTATCAGCAGAGGGATTGTTCTTATGCTTTTAGTGTTCACAGACCTGTCCTTTGTTATCCTATCTCAAATAGTAAAGAAAATAGTGAGGATAAATGTGATTTGTCTAGTTATGCTAGTATTTAAAATGTTTCCCAGAAAATTCTTCTGTAGATAAAACAACTTTGTAATAAAGAAAGAATTTTTCCAGGTTGGAGTTTTCTTTTAAAGTACTGGAAATATGTCCATTTTGTTTTAGGTGCTACTTATAATGCAATTATTTAATAGTGTTCTGATTATATGCAAATAATGCTATCCTATGTTTGTTGGGTTTTTTGGACAGTTATTTGGACATACAACAATACGTAACTTTTTTTTAGCCTTTTCTGCTTTGTTTTTATATCATTACTTATATATGTATACCTTAGGAGCTTATTAGTGTGACTACTAACACATTCCATCCCTTAGCAATAACTAAGCTCACAAGTTAAATTTCCTCCTTTCCTTTGAAGAATTGGGCATTTTTCTTTCTTAACTCCTTGATCTTCTTGGTGCATTGACTATAATTTTATACCAGTAGTGTGTAGTATCTTTTTATCAAAAGAAAAATTTTATTTGAAAAATATTAATTTTAAAATATGCTATATATTTATTCCAAGGTTATTTCTTTGTTCTTTTTCTTTTGAATCTCATTCTAATTGAATTGCCATGGAAAGAATATTATAAAGGAAGTCAAGGATTAAACCCAAATGAACCTCTTTTATATAATTATTTACTTGTTTGATTTTAAATTGTTCAGTTTGTTACTGTTATTGCCTGTATAGGACCTCACATATTCTGGTTTCTGTTGATTAAGCTAACCCAATTACTATATAGCATCTAACTGTATTATTAGTTAGAAATTATTACATTATTATGTATTAACATTTATTAGGACTCACCATATACTAGGGATTGTGATAGGCTCTTTACATGTATTGACTGTGATTTGTTTGATTATTACTATTTTACAGGTGAGGAAACTTCAAAACATAGGGAGGTTTAATGAATTGCCCAATATCACCTGGCTATTAAGCAGTAGGGTTTGGACTTGTTCCCAAGTTCTAGTTAAATTTTAAATTAGGTAAGTACACATAGTTAAATTTATTCTCATCATTTAAAGCTCAAGTATTTTTGTGGCAGTGTTTTAAAAATCAGACTTGGCTAATGCTTTGGTTCTGTGGGAACAGGAGAAATGTTGTTGGTTATTCCTCTTTGTGTATTAATCTAGCACCCCCTAGGCAGTGTCTTTTTCCTGGGATTTGTGATACGGTAGGATCAGAGAAGTGCATGGTTGGACTTCCATGTACGTAACTGTTGCAACAGGCCATTGATCACTACTCTGCTTTTCCTCCTCTTTGCTGTTTCATCCCTAGAGTGTTGCCTTACCTCAGTGTGTTCAGTGACAGAGAAGAAGGGGAAGAGTAGAGTCTCTGGAGTATAGCTCTACCGTTGTATGACTTGTTTTGTCTTGAGCTCGCAGTGCTTGTAATACTATGTACTGTGTGTCCAGCCAGCTTCTGTTCAGAATGGTGTGGGGTGGGCAGTTCTCTCTTTTCTGTAGGCTGAAGTCATTGTCCTGCTTACAGAACCAAGGGAGATTAAGTGGGTCTCTTAACTGTTGTGGATGTTGGAGTTAATGTTAGAAGAATGTTGTAGTAAACTGCAGCATTGGGTTAGTGTGAAACGATTTAAATGGGTAGAAATAGTTAACCTTGGTGCTTTTGCTTTTTAGTGAAGTTTTTGATGTACTGTTAACAAGAGTCTAGATGAAATTTTAAGTAAAGGCAATACCCTGTCTGACATATGACATGGTTTTATGAGAGATTTATAATTCAGAAAGCATGTATTTTCTTATAGTGTATCTCAAGATCTAATTATGAAGCCTTTCATTTATATCTTTATTATTTGATGAAGTGGCAATTTATCTTTTGCCTTCAAATGATAAAGTAACTGACCTCTTTAATATGGGGTTAGACATAGAAGCTTGTTTCTAAAGCAGAAAGTTGCTTTAGTGAGTGTTCCGTGAGCCAGCTTTTCTCTTTCAGGCCATCTTACTGAAGCTACATATCAGTTCAGTTGACAACTTGACTCAATTCTAGGCAACAGTGGCCATGCTTTGGCCTGCAGAGACAGTGAATCCATTCTGGCTCTGACACCCAATTTTATTGTAAAACACATTCATGTTGACATCATATCAGTTTTCTGAACTATTATATGCATAAAAGAATTCAGTCCTTCTACCTTCAGTCTTTCTCAGCCTTCCTGTAAGGGGAAATTCACACACCCAGTGTTTTCATTTTGCATATAATGTGGTCTAGTCCAGAAAATAGCGGCTTCGGTTAAAAAAAAAGTTTTGGTTTTTTTTTTTGAGGCACTAAGCAGAGTGTATTAGCTTAATGGTTTTCATTGGTAGGAGAGGACTTAAAGGGGAAATGTACAAAGCAGTTTTTAGACCAGAACAGTAGAAGTTTAGGGTAAAACAGATCAATATTTACTCATGATTATGGAGATTCGTTGTGCCTCATCCATGCCCAATTTTGAATAGGCTATGCCTCAGACTTTTTTTAATTGTATTGTTTTTGTGAAGGTCTTTTAAAATTGCTGATTTTTTTCTTTTTGTTTGCTTGGTTTACTTGTATTAGAGCTAATAAGTTTTGTATTTAGAATTTATTTCAAATATGATCCAAATTTTCATGTTTAGTTTATAGGGGAAGTAGTCTTTCTTGTGTACAAAATTCATTCCTTCCATTTTTATGTAAATTATAGCTTTGTACTGAGTTTTACTGAGGCTCTCCTTGACTTCCATGATAAAGAAATTCACCTTTTCACTTTTTTAATGGTGCTTGACTGACTTGTCTGATTGGGAACAATCCTGAAATATTAAGATATTTTCTATTTTCTGTCTTTGGTGAATACAGGCTTTCCTAAAATGTCCACAAGTCTAGCTGGAGAATTTAATAAGGTTTTCCTTGTTATTTGGGTCTACTGTTTTGAGACTGTCCACTGGGAATTTCATTTACCCATAAGAGACTGACATTCTAACATGGAGTGATTACAAATTTCGTTTATAAACTAGTATCATGAATGTCTCCATGAAATTACTTAAATATGAGTATATAATTTACATAAGATTTTAAAAGGAGTTGTTCTCAAGCCTTTTAGATGTGTATGTTAATTAATTCTTACCTATACCTATATTATTTTGGGTCTGGTGTGATCATATGGAGCACATGGAGGATTTTAAAAAGGCTTTTTCTATTATCTGTATTTTGTAAACATTATGTGCAGAAGAATATGGTTGTAATAGAGAGAGAAAATTGCAAACATACCCTGACTTTCCACCGGCTGGATGCACATTATCTTTATCTTTATTTATTAATAAAAGACGGAATGCCTTGGAAAACAAAAGGTTTTAATGGCCGGTGCTTGGTATCCTTGACAACAGTCCCGAAAGAATATTACATTAGGGCACCAGAGAACTTTTAAAAATAAGTAATGGAATTCCGTCTCTGTTATGCTTTTAGTAGTCATTTCGGCCATGGTGCAGCGAGGTCATAAGCTGAGCTCAGTGAAGGGAGCCAGAACATGAAATGATGCTGAGAGAACGTCTGGGAGATGAGAGGTACAGAATTACAAGCGAAAGTGCAGGCCTGCTGAGGCAATTACAGCTTAATGGGGTCATTTGGAAGGCAATTGCCAGGGGTTAATGTAGTATGGAGAGATGAGGTGAGATGGAAGTGGAATTTGGGGCTGGAAATGTGTTAAGATGAAAGATCAGAGAGCAGCAAATTCTGCAGTGGTGAAGGTTTATAACATGCAAAGATTTGAGAAAATGTAAAAAATAGTGCCCAGACGCTTTTTAAAAATATTTATAAGATAAAAGTAAATGACAGCAAATTCTAGAAAATGCCATTTCTATGTAAAAATATCTTTCTCTAAAAGAGGTTTTTAGTTATGAAAAATACTTTAAATATAATATAAAGGGTCCATTTTTAAAGACATTTTTTATTATAATTTATATATATATATTTTGCCTTCCTCTTCTAGGTCACATTGAACTTGATGCATGTTAACACTGGCAACAAGCTTTATAAGTGACTATTTTACCTATCAGAATAACAGCCTTTTTTTTTCTTTTTAAATCTTGGTGTTTAAAAAAACCAAAAAAGTCCTTGGTATATATATTTTGATATATTTATAATGGATTCATCACATTATCTTTTCAGGCATTAAAATATACTATATAGAATGTCAAAATATTACCAGAATGTAAGCTAGCATTCTTTTGAGTGGGTATTTTGGTTCTGAAAAGTATGCTTAAATATTGCAGGTGTTTAAATTAAAAATGTCAAACCATGAAGGCATAATGGAAGTAATCATTTTTACATAGTTTTAAGCAGTACAGGGTTTGAAAAAGCTTTGCATGCCAGACTATAGTGAATGAGTGGAGTTCATAAGAATTCAAAGGACAAAAGAGATCATTATGCTTTGTTACCTCAGCTAGTTCATTACCTTAATTGCTGAGCATAATCCAGTCTTGGAAGAAAACTCTGGGGCTTTAAGATCAACACCGGCACCTTATGGCATAGAAAATGGAAACCCTTTCCTGTAACATTGCTACTCCAGCGACACTAAACCTTGATCAAAGGCTGAACTTTTCTTAAGGTCGGCCATGTGAACATCCCCTGGAGCTGTACCATTCGCTGAACCGTAATGAAGTTTAGTAGATTCAGCACCATTTCTCTCTGACTGTGACCGTCCTGGATCACTGGCTAGCAACGGCATATTATCAGCCTTTCAGATAGGTGAGGGTTTAAACACGGTTATAGTTAGTAGTATAATATGCTTTAAAAAAAATCAAACCTGCTTCTTGCATATTATAGGAACTGAAGAAACTACTCCGTATTACTGTGTGACTACTTTGGTTAAGAAACAGGACCTGGTGGTTTCTATTTCCATCCTTTGAAAGGGATTGCGTGCTATGTTCTCTACTTCAATCTTTCAGAAAACCTTGGACAGTCCCTAACCAGCGTGCTTTTCCAGAAAGTCCTTTACTATGTAATGTGAATGCAGCTGTGAAGTAATTCAGGATCATCTGAAGCATTTTTCCTTATATTTTTTCTGACCTGGGCAACAATTTAGCTTGGTTTTTGAGGGTAGTGTTTTTTCTTAGAGAATGTGTAGAGTTGCATATGTTAAGCTTTGAAAAAAATACGCTAAAACAAAAAATATGACCTTTAAAAGCATGGTTGAGCTGCATTCATTTTATAACCATCAAAGCAACTCTGTACTGTTGTAAGGTAGAAAAATCAATGATGCAATCTTTTTCCTTTTGCCTCGTGCAATCCGTAATTGAAATGGAAAATCAAATGAACGGCTAACAGATAATTGTTTTATCAATATTCCCTGCCTGCCCTACAAGGGTCAGCATAGAATGATCATGAGCCAGGGATATGATGAGGACAAAATGTGAAATTGAACAGCAAGGAGGCAATAAATCAGCCTTGACAAGAAAGAGTGACCAGCATGTAGCTGTTGTAGGCAGCTTTGGGGACAGTTTTTGTCTCAGGTGTCTGCCCTGATTTAAAAATATAAGTATATAATATTTGAAGCTTTGCCACCACTAAGCCTGGCTATTTCTAGGTATAGTATCATGAGACAATATACTACTTAAGAAAATAGGAGTGAATACTAGGAAATTACAAAAGTAATGTAATTTATCTTAAAAGAAAAATGTTGAAATAAATAAATTTTCACAGACTCAGATGTTCTATGTTGGTATACTGTTTGACTAATTTAAAAATAAATGTAATAAATAATATTTTATTGTACCACTACATTCATGCCATAGACCTTTGCCTGTAAAATGAAACTGAATCACTAAATTAATTAAAAAAAAATACATTCTGTAGTTTGTGAAGGTAAAGTAAATATTAATTTCTCTTGTTTAAATTTCAAGATGATTTATATGAATTGAAAATGTCATTTGAGGAAAGAAGGTAAGTATCCAAACAAAAATGATGAATCACCTATTCATAATTTCTTTAATTTTCTTTATTTTTTCATCGCTTAGAAATGATTACATACATATGACAGAGAAACACTGTTGTACATACTTCGTATTACCATGTAATGTGTAGGATTGGGGGACAAATGTTACTGCTCATGTCGCATTGAAACTAGACATTCCAATTATGCTTGTTAAGTTTATGAACATTAGACGTATTTATGCTGGTGAGCGAAAGGGTAACATATAGCACTATACACACTGCTTGTAGTAGAATAAACTGGCACAGATTTTCAGGTCATTTTAGGAAAATATTTTAAGAGCCTTAAAAAATTTATTCTCAAATATTTTACTTTAAAGAATTAATTCTAAGGAAATAGAGACATACATACAGATATACGTATGTATAGAGATGGTCACCATAGCAACATCTCTCCCTCCTTTTAAATTTTTATTAGGGTGAATTTTGAGCCATGCTGTAGAAGATAGAATAGTAGAACACCAAACATTAACTTGATCAACTCCTGGCCGGTCATGCCCCATTTTCACTTCCATTTCTCCCTCATATATTTTTTGAAGTAAATACACAACATATTATATTACTTAAAAATATTTTGGTATGTACCTCTGAGAAGTCAGGACTCTTAAAAAAGAATGTATCATTGTATTGTACATCAAAATATTAACAATTATTAATATCATCACATATTTAAATGGTTTGTTTAAATCAGAATGCACATTAAATCTATCCATTGAAATTGGTTGAAGTATCTTTTAAAAATGTTTTGATTTAAAACTTCTTTTCTGTTTCTTTTTGTCCCATGTACTTTTTTGTTGAAAGAAATAGGATTGTTAGCCCCATAATTTCCCAGTCTGGATTTTGCTGATTACATCCCCATAGTATAGTTTAACGTGTTCTTCTGTTCTTTGTATTTCCTGCAAACTGACAGTTGGATCTATAGGCTTAATCAAATTATGGTTTACATCTTTCCCCCCACCCCCCGCAGGATTGCTTCTTAGATTGTGTTATATTATCAGGTGGGACATGTCTAGTATTTTTTTTGTGTGTGTGATATTGGTGGTTATTGATGCTCAGTGCCTATATCTAGTGGTTTATTTGAGATTGCAAAATGGAGATATCCTAATTCTGTTATTTCTTTTTCATTTGTTAGTTGGAATCACCTCTGAGGAAAAACTTTCTAGTATCTCCCATTTAATTATTCAGTGATCTAGTTTGCAACATTGTTCCTAATAGGACAAAATTGTAAACAATCAAAATATGTGACAATAGGTGATATGGGTAAATTATACTATAGTCATGTGATGGAATTCCATATATTATCTTAAACCATGTTTTAGAGGATTAGAAGAATGCCTAATTATGAAAAATGTTCAATATATTAAATTTATAGAGCAGTTTGTAAAATAGTAGTGTAATTTGTTCTTAGATTCCCCCCACCCCCCAGGTTCTCTCATATAGGGCAAAAATTACTGAAAATAAAGACCAGATATTTACTTATATAATGGTTACCTCTCAGTGATGGAAACAGGATTCTTTATGTTTTATTCTGGATACTTTTCAGCTTTCCCATAATATTCATGTATTTATTTTACAGTAACTTTTCTTACCATTTGTTCAAATGAGCAAAGCATCGTCTAGGGACTGAATATTCTTTAGTATATTTTGTTCCATCTTTCAACCATGCATTTAACCTGTAGATGGGTTGTAATTGCAGAGGCACAAATAGATCACTGCAATCTAAATTAAGTGCTACCTCCTCTAATAGCTTTTTGTGATAGGTGTGTTTCTTATCTTTGTACACCCAGATGCTTTGCACAGAGCCTGGCACACAGCAGCATCAGTAAATATGTTGACTTGAATAGGTGCTAGGGTAGGCTGACTTAGAGTTATTGTTAGATCTACCATGTTGATTGTTCATGTCTGATTCATTGTTGCTCCTTTATCCAGCATAACTTGGCTTGAGTGAAATTATTTCTACCTCTGTTTTAGTGAGCTAATGAGTCTTACTTTAGAATCTGTGGATTTCACATAGGGTAGAGTTTAGAATATCCCTCATTGTCTAATGAACAAGGGTCCAGTCCCTCTGGGTTAGCACAACATTCACCTAAAACGACCTCATTCTATCATCTCTTGATTCCAGCAGTCTTCCATATTTTGTTTCTTTTTTTTATCTTGTTCTAAATTGTTTTAATTTTTAGTTTTCTAGGGAGGAAATTATTGTCAATATGCTTTATTTTGAAATTTGATCAGATCTGGTTTCATGCATGTTACTGTTTTGTCTTCTCATGAAGACAGCAATTGTATCTTACACTACTTAGGTCTATTTATTTTAGTACCTAGCACTGTACCTTTCTGATGGTAGATGCTCAATAAATGGTTGTTGCATTAGTTTACAGTGTTGCTGTTGAATTATTATAAAGATTAATATTGTTATGGTCAGTAATTTTTATAATGGAAGAGATGGAAGAAAAATAGTCTTTTACTGTATTGTCTTCATTGAGTTGCTCCCAAGTTAAAAAAATTTAGTGTGGGATTGGAAATTAAAGCTTCTTTGAAATCCTAATTTATTCAAAAATATTTACTGAATGCTTAATAAATGCTACAGATATAACAGTGAACAAAACAAATTCCTGCACTTACAGAACTTTTACTTTCTTATGGATCTAATCCTATGTAACTGGCTGCCATATGCATTCCGTGATAATGTATGATGATTTCCAAGGAGCCATTAGCAACATCTTAAATATTTATATCCAATTGATCTGTAATCAGCTATTCATTAGTATGGTATTAATGCAGATTTTGCAGTAGCTTGGTAATAAGAAGAAAGAAAAGAAACATTTATAATTTGCCAGGTTCTCTATTAAGAGTTTTGATATACCATATCTCATTTAGCTCTCACTAAGAACTGAAAGACAGGTATTCTTTCTGTTTTTATCATTTTAAAAAACTGAGGCTCAGAGATGTTAAGACACTTACCTAGGATCACGTAATTAATGAGTAGCAGACCCTTATTTAAACGTTAAGTCCTTCTTATTCCCAAGTGTTTCTTCCATAAACATTGCTGTGGACACTGAGCCATAGGTTATTAGTTGTTTAGATGAATTTTTCAGAATGATGTATTTGCAAGTATGGCAGATATGATATGGTTTCCTTCTGTGTACATTAGTCATGCTGTACTTTATACCTCATTTATACCTCAGCATATCCATAAGGAGTCAGTGGATAATGTGGGAGTCCATTTGTTAGGCAAAAGGTCATGTAATGTTCCAAAGTGACTTGAAATGCTTTGTCACAATATTTAATGTGCACATTTTAAAGTGGTACACATAAAAAACCAATAGTAGGTGCTATTCCAGTTTATTATTATCATGTTTTATTGATTCTAAAAAGTTTTGTCCTCCCCACATTTTAACATTTTAGAATTTAGGATGCCTGTAACAATTGATGTCATGTCATGGTATAATTGGCAATTTTTTTTTTCTTTAAAATAGCACATACGTTCATGGTGAGTATTAACAGCTGATTGTGTCTTAGATTTGATGAGATATAATTATTTACATTTTTGCAACAACCAAAATATGTATATGTACTGTATTTCCAAAAGGTTCCATAGACCTTATTTTGAATTGTCAGATAATTAAGATGTATTTTTAACAGTTTAGATGTGTTACATAAATGCTTACACTTAAAAATCACCTTTGCAACTTTATTTTTACTTACTCTGCACTATAACTATTTGGATGTTTTTGGAATATCTATTCATATGCCAGCAAACTACAGGTATATTAGGTTATATATAGTATATTTTGAGGAATTACACATTATATACATTTGTGTTAGTGTATAATAAATTCCAGAGAAGCCATCAGATTTTTCAAGTCATTAACTCACTTCTCCCTCCTAAATATACATTTAAATAAATATGATTTCAAGATTTCTTTTCACAAGTAACACTAAAAGCAGGCAAACTTGTAGAAATTAACATAAAATTGTAGCTTAAGCTTTTACAAACAAAAATAAGATAAAAATGCCTACTTTTGAGTTTTGTTCTTACTTGATCTATGTCCATGGGAGTCTGATGAATTTTATGAATAATGGGAGATTTGGCACGATTTGGAACATATGTGTCTTTGATTTTCATATGTTGTACTAGCTGATGTCAAAATGAGATTGTCATGGCAGCCTAAATGTAGTCCATAGCATTTAATATCTGAGTATACTGAAAGTTCAGACTTCAGGTGAGCAAAATGATGAATTGTGCTTTTTCGACATAGTTTGCCTTTTGAAAGCAGTAATGATGATATTATGTAATATTGGCTCTTTTAGCATTTCTTACATATTATAAAAATATCCAAACCATTGAAAGCATATTGTTTTCATGTAGTAGTGTTTAGGTTAACTAGTATGTGATTGTATAAGAATTCATTTACATTAACAAAATTAGAAATTGAAATATACTCAATAAGGGTAAGGTCAGTACTATACTGAAAAGTTTTAATTTATAATGCTTCTCTTGTTCTTTATTTTTGCAGAAATATAATTAAGGACATGAATTAAGCTTAGAAACCTTATAACAAAGCTAAATATGTTTTGAGAAAATCAACGTTTTAAATCATGCTAAGTCTCAACCTATTTTTACTCATCCTCTTACATAGCATTGACAAAAATATGAAATTGATTTGGTTGAAGGGTGTTAAAGAGCCGACAGCCAAATGTCACAAACAATGAATGGCTGCTGTGTTGAAAAAATCAATAGGGAGGTTAAGCTGGTCTTGTGAAAGACTTGGCAGACTGCTCTGTTCCAGGAAGATATCTGTCTTCTGGCCTTGGTTGCATGATCAAAAGGAAACTTGATAGGTTTAATGAAGGGAGATACTGTAAAACTGACAACAGAAATATAGACACTGTAGTAAACTGGAGTGTCATCAGTGAGTGGTGCTATTAGATATATTTTTCAGCCTGAAAAAAATATTTATAGGTAGAGATGTCAAAAATATTAACATTCTTTTACTTTTTCATTGATTTCCCTTTCAGCTAATAAATTTGCCTGAAGTAAACAAAGGTTTGCATTTGGCTAAGTGCATGATCAGATGTTAAATGTGTAAGGCACAATAATTGCTGTGTTAATTAGTAAGCTAATTTTCCAAATATGTTTATTATAACGTTAAAATCTGAAACAAAATTGCACCTTTGTCATTTTCAGAATATATTTTCAAGGTATTAAGAAAGATCAAGAGCCTCGGTAAAAAGGGACAGCCATTGACTTGTCAATGAAAATAGGAAGTCCATCACTGGGAACCGAGATAGGATTTATGATTCATTAGTTCACCCCACAGGCGATTAGGAGATATTTTATAGAAGCATTCTCCTTTACACTTTTATTGATAAACAGTATGTTGGCCTATAAAAATATTTCACTGTGGTTTGATCAGAGCAATATATTATGAAGTCAGACATTTTAACACATATGAAATAAGATTAAAATCATTTATAGATTATGTTTTTTGCAGTGTACTGTAGTTCATTGTTTATCAGTTTTATACCAAATAGTATTTTGTGTCTGCATTATTTTTTCACCTGAATTTCTTGAGAACTCTTAATATATATTCTAAAATCAATTATTTCCTGGGAGCTCACTCTGTGTAAGTCATTATGCTAGGTACCAATATCCTTAATTAAAAGAATATATATTTTTTTAATTTATTTTATTTTTATTTTATTCATTTTAGAGAGGAGACACAGAGTGAGAGAGAGAGAGAAAGAAAGGGGGGAGGAGCTGGAAGCATCAACTCCCATATGTGCCTTGACCAGACCAGTGCAGGGTTTTTTTGAACTGGCGACCTCAGTGTTCCCAGGTCGACACTTTATCCACTGTGCCACCACAGGTCAGGCTTAAAAGAATATTTTTAAGTTTAGCAATTTCAAAGGTTAAAAAAATTTTTTTTTGAATAGACAATTCCATTTTCTTTTATTGGCCATCATTGGATTTGGCAGTCTCTTTGAATAAGTCTGTGAGTGCATTTAAGAAAAAGGAATCATTAGTTTAAAATTTTCAAATGTGATAATTCAATTTACAGAAGATGATAACCTGTTTAAAAAGAAATAAATAAAAAGAGAAGAAAAAAGAGGAAGATGTCTGGCAGATTTTCTGCAAGTGGACGCTGTAATAAAAATGCCCCCTACTTTGTCGGGATGGTAGTTGGAGGGCTGCTGCCATATGTTACTTTCCTTTTTAGCTGGGATTATGCCATCATTATTGCTGATAAAAGCTGTTTACTGCCTTGGCAAAGGAATGATGCTTGGAGCAGTTTTGGAAACCTCTATTCAGTTTACAAAAAAGTTCATTTAGTGCCAGATGCTAGAATCCTAGGTCTTTGTTATCTTTTCCCATTATCAGACCCATCCATTGTCTGTTTTTCCCCCCTTTTATAATAGAATGTTGTTTCTTAGTACCTGTTTTAATGGAAGCTGTTAATGTATGAGGTTATCTAAATTACTACATTTTCCATGTTATAAGTAATCACTGCTAAAGATGGGCAATTTGGCTTTCAGAATCATTGACTATATTTGGAATAACCACTATAGTGCACAATGAAATTCCAGTTTGTACACAACAAGGAGAGATTGGTTCAGTCTTTGAATAAACTGTTGGCTAATGTGCAGTCTCTGGAAAGAAGCATTGAAGGTGGTTGTTGTTTTGGGTCAGTTTATCGCATACTGTTATTAAACATGATCGATTTTTTTTTTTTTTTTTTTTTTTTACAGAGACAGAGAGTCAGAGAGAGGGACAGATAGGGACAGATAGATAGGAATGGAGAGAGATGAGAAGTATCAATCATCAGTTTTTTGTTTTGACACCTTAGTTGTTCATTGATTGCTTTTTCATATGTGCCTTGACCGCGAGCCTTCAGCAGACCAAACAACCCCTTGCTCGAGCCAGTGACCTGGTTGCAAGCTGGTGAGCTTTTGCTCAAACCAGATGGGCCTGTGCTCAAGCTGGTGACCTCAGGGTCTCGAACCTGGGTCTGCCGCATCCCAGTCCGACGCTCTATCCACTGCACCTCCGCCTGGTCAGGCTAAACATGATAGAATTTAAAGTGAAACAAAATTCTGTTTTTCTTCCAAGAAATACAGTATTACATTCATACTTATAACTTTTTATGAGAATATTCCATTTCCAGTTATTCCTCTGAAACTTTCTTTTGCTTCTAAGTACCATATTTGATAGGGATTTGCATGATTGGATTGGACTGCCTAAGGAATTTGTAAATGCTAATAACAAACGGTTTGTTGTTGTTAATTAGCATATTTTGCAATACCTAGCAGGCCTTTAGTATATATACTTACTACTTAGTATAAGGCAAGGAGGTTGTTTTATTTTTAATGTTTTTTGTCTATATTTTATTAAGATATGCTCCTCTTTCAGTCTAAATAAATTCTCCTTTTTCTCAAAAAAAAAATTCTCCTTTTTCTCAATATGTAGTACTGTCCTTTGGGGTCAGTGACTTATTGTCCTACCTAGCGGTCACACCCTTGACCTTGGCCTTGTTGGTATTGTGCTTCACCATCCTTTCCAACACCTCAGAGTTTAAATTATATTCCTGAATTGATTTAGAATTTCTTTAAGTGCAGAAATTAACTCATAAATAAAGTTGACATTAGGGTCTCACTGCCTATCTCAAAATACAAATATAGTTCATAGTTCTAAACATAGTTTCTCCAAATATATTTTACATTTTTTTTAAATTGATTTGAGAGAGAGCGAGAATGGGTAAGAAAGAGAGAAGCTTCAGCTTGTTTTACTTAGTTCCATTTAGTTGTGCACTCATTGGTTTCTTCTCATGTGTGCTCTGACCAGGTTGTTGAACTTACAACCAGGACAATGCTCTATTCATTGAGCTGCTCAGCCTGGGCCTCTAATGTTTTCCTTTTTGTTGGAACTGTCACCAAGAGGAAATGGTTCAAAATAGTGTAAAAATTACAAATTTTATGCAGTCATTTTTACAAAAATAAGGTTAGCCATCTGCTAGGAAACTATACCTATTTAGACTATGTACATTTAGCTCTGGATGCCACAAAGAACCCCTGACAACTCAAACTTTTGGATGGTTTTGGGTGGGAAAAGAAAGGAAGTCATCTTTAAATTTATTCAAGTACAAGGTTAAATAATACCAAATTTCAGGGTCAAATTGGTGTTGAAAAATTGTGATTACCTGGGTAAAGGGGCTAAGTATCTCATTAAAAGTTGAGATCCCCCATGTTTGTGGCAGCATTGTTCACAATAGCGAAGATCTGGAAACAGCCCAAGTGTCCATCAGAAGACGAGTGGATTAAAAAGCTTTGGTACATATATACTATGGAATACTACTCGGCCATAAGAAATGATGACATCGGATCATTTACAACAAAATGGTGGTACCTTGATAACATTATACGAAGTGAAATAAGTAAATCAGAAAAAAAAAAACTAAGAACAGCATGAATTCATACATAGGTGGGACATAAAAGTGAGACTAGGAGACATGGACAAGAGAGTGGTGGTTATGGGGTGGGGGGAGGGATGGGAGGGGGGGATAGGGAGAAGGGTAGGGGCACAAGGAAAACCAGATAGAAGATGACAGAGGACAATTTGAATTTGGGTGATGGGTATGCAACACAATTGAATGATAAGATAATCTGGAGATGTTTTCATTGTACATATGTACCCTGATTTATTGGTGTCACCACATTAAAGTTAATAAAAAAAAAAGTTGAGATCATTTCAGGTTTTGTGTACCTTATTTTTGAAATAAATTTTTATGGTTATGAATGAATGTATATCACTGATCAACTTTTTTGAATTACCTATAAATTATCACAGTTATAAAACAAGTATTAAAATACACATAAGTGAAAAGTTTTTATACAACATTTTACAGTGTTTTGTTTTGTTCTTTGTACTTTTCTAAAATGAGAAGCAGAAAAGCAGAGAGACAGACTCCTTCATGCGCCTGACTGGGATCTACCTGGCATTCCCACTATAGGGCGATGCTCTGCTTATCTGGGCCATTGCTCTGTTGCAACCGGAACCATTTTAATCCCTTGAGGTACTGAGGCCATGGAGCCATCCTCAGCGGCCGGGCCAAGTTTGCTCCAATGGAGCCTTGGCTGCGGGAGGGGTAGAGAGAGACAGAGAGAAAGGAAAGGGAGAAGGGTGGAGAAGCAGACGGGCGCTTCTCCTGTGTGCCCTGGCCAAGAATTGAACCTGGGAATTGAACACACTGGGCTGATGCTCTACCACTGAGCCAACCAGCCAGGACCAGGACCAACATTTTACAGAGTTTATAGTGCTTAGTATTAGTTATTAAAATGGATATTAACATCCAAAACTGCATTTATTTAAACAAGAACACTGATAGGCCTCTATATACCGTATTTCCCCATGTATAAGATGCACCATTTCCTGAAAAATTTGGGGTGTAAAACCTGGGTGCGTCTTACACAGTGGTTGTAGCCTTTTTTTTAAACTTGCATTTCCCACTTTTTCACACAGATGAGGAGTTGTATGAATTTTATGATGAATAACACTTGAGTTCAGTAACTTTATGCAATACATTTTTTTTCAAATTTTGGGCCCCAAAGTTAAGGTGCATCTTATACACGGGAGTGTCTTACACATGGGGAAATATGGTACATAGAAACACACAAAACACTGATAGAGTCTCTGGAGATCACTGAGATGTGTATTAAGATAGATCTGCCATTTGAATAATGAATTTATTTTTAATATTAAGAAATTTCAGCTGCTGGACACCCCTTGCTTCCCAAATCATATTTAAATAGCTTTAGCTAATTCAGTTGTCTCAAAGTTTTGAGAGAGATAAAATGTTCCTGCTTTCTTTTCCCCGTATACATAGTCATGTTCACTTGTACGCATGTGCATTGCAATCATTGCCATTTAGGGTGATGGACAGTTAGCTTGGGTTTAAAGAACTTGTGCTTTGGTAGTGTTATGTTGCCTTGGGTTCAAGACTCCCAGTTTTACTATTTATTGCAGTTATGACTTTGTACTAGTTACTGAACTTTTCTAAGATTTTGTGTTCTGATTATTAAAATATTGTAATATCTGTTTCTCAGGGTGTTATGAAAAGAGCCTGTGTGAAAAGTTTATACTTGGTAAATAGTAGAGATTTTTATTACCAGTGAACTAAAGTCAAACTAAATCCGTTTAATTTATTTTATCTTTCTGGTTGATCTGCCTGGAGGTTTCTGGACATGAATTTCATCTTTTACTGGTTGAAAAATGGAAACCCATTCTGTTTTTTTGAAAGATCAGAAAAAGTTTGCAATGCCACTACAAGCCTCTGCAGCAAAACCAGGCAGGATGGGATTCAGAACTTCAGTTACATTTGTATTTGAGAAGTCAATGAAAGCACATTTTAATACACTGATTTCACATTGAGTCTATGATATTCTCATTAACAGAGTTGGCAGAAGTTTTTCAGTTCATTTATGCTAGTAACTTAAACTTTATAAATCTAATTTCTTATACCTAAAAAATTTATAAAGCACTTTAACATATTCATAGAAACTAATTCTAATATTGTAAATGTATTATTACTGCTTTCTGTTAGTATATGCTTTATCAGTGTTAGTCTAATTGACCTTGATTTGCTTTCTTCTAATGATAGTTATCCTTTAATCAAATTACAGATATCATCTTGAGAGCCTATCTAAACTGTGCTTTTTTCTAGATCACAGTGTTATTTTTTATTAACTGTGTGTGTGTGCTTTGTTTTTTGTTCTTGTTTTTATTGTAACTCTTTGGGGAGAATATGACTTTTTTTCTGTTTAGATAGATGCATCTAGAACCAAATGAGGGCAGTAAAGTCTAATAGAAAGCTTTACAAATGAAAGTTTTGTTTCTGTTTGTGCAATACCTTATTCCCCCGTCATGTATCCTGGGAAATCATACTGATCAATAGTTCCCATTTTAGTACAACTGCAGCGAGCATTACAACTGAATAAAATTTACAACATTGTCTGCTGTAAATTTTAATTGGAAAAATCTTATAGCTTTGCTCTCCATCTTTGGAGGTTTAAATCTATATGATATTTTTAAAATAAAACAATTTACAACATAATATCATGTCATACAATTTTTATAGACATGTAATATAAATAGGACACGAACCATAGAGTTATTGGAAAAAAATAACTATAAAAATATATTTTAACAGTTAGTGCATCAACATTTTTGCTATAGAAACAATTGACTTGGTAAAATAATTTAATGAATGTTGTAAATAATTATGAACAATATAAGGCATTGAATATTAACATATAAATGTATTAATAAAAGGTATATTCTGTGGTTTCTTTGTCTCCGTTGGGGGGGTATGTTTCTGAGTCAATGTGAAATACACTGTGTAGAGTTAGCATTCTGCACTAGAAGAGGATGAGAAAATGTTGCTTTTCGCACAGCTTTATTTCTGTCACAAGTCAGGCTTAGAATGATACAGTTATTGAGTCTAATCTGGGCATAAACACAAGTCCTCAAGCACCAGCCCAATTAATAATTTGCATAATTAACATGCATATTAAATAGGGACTGGCCTTGCATCTGTATTTGCAGTGATGGGGTAATGAGGGCTAACGGAGCGGCGCCTTGGGCCTGTGTTAGCAGACGTGTGTGGCAGTAGTAATTTTTGCTTGGATTGACAACTGCTAGACAAGCAGTCCCAGCATAAAGCTAAACCCAGTTTGGCAGTATTAATCGTTGACAAACTGCTCTTAAAGCTGTAACATTGTTTCTGTCAGTTGTTTGGTTTGATGTCACTGTTAGACATAATAAATCAATAGTGTCAGAATTTGGTAATGTTTATAGCTAGCAAGGTTTATTATTTCATATGACTGTCATGTACCAATAGTGGCTATCATGGCTGCCTCTAAATTATCAAAGACAGAATATTGCTTAGAATATACTTCTGTAATTCTTGTTTCAGTGAACTCTTTGCCATCTGGAAATGCTTTTGGTTGGTATGCCTTCTCAATTTCAGTGTAATATTTATTTCTTCATGCAGTATGTTCCATGATTTTTAAAAGAGTGTTCAATTTAATTTTTTGAAAGTTGATTATAGTTTTAAATTAGGAAGATCTACCTAGCTTCTTCAGCTTCACTTTTATTGAAAACTTGATGGTATTAAGCATGTGTGACAGAGCACAAGGGTACTGAGATTCCTCAGAGTAGGATTTTAATTTCAGAGGACCTTAAGTATATGTAGGAAGGAAATAGTATAGGCAGTTATTTATAAAGAAAGTTCTTCAGAGATACCTTTTCATAAGCTACCTTTTCTCACATATGACCCCCATTATTAAATATTGTAAGATTTTTTTTTCATTCAGCTTTCAGATATTTCCCTAAAAGTTATTTAAAAATGAAATTACCTTTATTGTCAATCCATTAAAAGCACTTCTATTTATAGCACTGTTGGTGGAGCAGAATTTTACATGTGAAAATACTTGCCATATGTAAGCATGTTTATTTTGTAGCTGTGGCATGTTTATGATAAACTATAGTAAAATAAAGACTAGTTTTAGTGACAGGATGAATTTTTGTACCTCTCTGAAGGGCATTTTGATGTTTTAACTAAAAATATATGTAAATACCGTATGAGCTAATTTAAGGAGTTTTATGATCTGCCAAAATCTTTTCTTTGGCAAAGTAATAGGCATTTCTTAGTTATTAGCATAAGTATATTAATTCAAAAAAGGTAGAGTCATTTGGAGTAGGCCCGATTTAGTATATCCATAGAAACATTCCCACTTAAAAGGAGATTATTAGAGTGGATGGCCAAATAAATATTAAGTTATGAGCGTTATAAGAGCATTTTAGTAAGCATTTGATAAAAAGCATGGTCTACCCATTGTACTTCTCATTTATCCATAGTATCTTTAAAGCTACAATTTCAAAGTTTATTTTTCATCCATTATATGCCTATGCATGTGCATATCATGTACATGTAAGTTAGCACTGTGTTACAAGGGAACTATCTGAACAATAACTAGGGTTTTTGAATATGGAAGTAATGTGACTTTTTAAAAAACCACTGCATTTAAATGAGTGGAGTTCTAACTAGACAAAACTATTATTTCTAGAAAGTAAATGAATATTTCTCTTTTGGAAACACTAGTTTTGAAAGACTTTGGCCATTCTTTTAAACGTCTTTAATGGTAGCAAATAGAAAATGAATACCTAGGGATGATAGTAAATCAAATGAGGTGTGTGACCACTTCTGCCCGTGGAGGAGTCTAAGGCTTGTGCATGTCTACAGTCAGAGGTCAAGTAGCCCATAGAGGGTGATGGAGAGTAGTACAGAGAGAGAAATGAAGCCGAGGTGACAGAGGCGGTAAGATAAGACAGAATGATTAGATTTTTTTTTTAATCTTTAAGGTCTCAGTTTAAATGTCACCGCTTTGGAGGGACTTTCTTAACTATTCTTGCTAGATCTTCCCTGTTACTCTAGGACTCCTTCCTTCATAGGACTTATCATAATTTGTAATTTTTTTTAATTTTTTCTTTATGGCCCATGAAAGTAGGGATCATATTTGTTTGTTTTGCAACTATATTCTTCAGAGGGAAGGTAATGAAGTCCATGTCTGTTGCAAGGCTCAGACTGGTGGGATTGGGAATTTCAGGAAGACACTTACTGTCTTTAACATGAGCTTTGTGCTTATGTTTGGTGCTTTACATACTCTTATCTCCTTAGAATAATCTTATCAGGTAGTTATTAATACTTCCATTTTATTGGTAAGAAAATGGAAGCCAAGAGAAGTGAAGTGACCTGCCAGAGATTACATAGCTAGTAATTGCCAAGCTGAGATTCACATGTATTTATGTGATTTCAAATCTCACAGGACATACCACATTACCCTGACTCTGTGCAGTGTGTTGTTGTGGTCAGTGTAATAGGCAGTCAACAGATTTATGATGAAATTGTTAATCAGATTGGGTACTCAATTACAACGATATGGCATGCATTTTTAGCAAACCCGGTCTTCAAATTTCTGCTGTTTTCTCTAGCAGTGTTCCCTGGTATATAAGGAAAGGGGCAGTGAAAACGTGTGCTACATCAGCTTGGTGATTAGCTTGGTGAGCCTTTCTTAATTAGGGTTGGCCTGTTGTCACTCCTGTGCCAGAATGGTACTAGCTAGCTCTGCACCATCCTTGGGGAAACTGAGAAGATAAGTCAGTCAGATAATTTTCTGTGGGCTCAATTCTCTTGTGGAACCCCAGCTGAGAAAGACTAAATTAGGTTGTATTGCTGTAACAAATGACCTCCAAATCTTGATAGCTTTAAGACAACAATGGTTTATTTCTAATACCAGATCCATGTGTGTCTCTGGGTGGATGTGTTAGGAAAAACTGCTCATTCTTCCTTCCTGTGTATCGGTTTTACAACTCATGCAGAATACATCATTGCTGACACTTCTGGTCACCAAATGTGGGTTTTGTTTTGTTTTTGTTTTTTTCTACATCAAGCAATTTTCTACAACACTAGTTGGGTGTCCTATAATATAATTCAATTCTAACACTATCTACCTGCAGTTAGCGCCAGATCCCAGAGGTTAAGGGCTGTGTCCCACAAGACTTGCTTCTTCCTGCCTGTCCTCTCTTTGCTATCACAAGTCCAGGTTGTTTCCTGTGCTTCTGACCTATCATCTCTAAATCAGAGGTTCCGGTGAGCCTCTCTCAGGTTCAATTAATTAGCTAGTGTGGCTCACAAAACTAAGTAGAACAGCTATTCACCAGTTTGCTAAAGGCTGTGAAAAGGATATAGCCAAAGAACAGCCAGATGAAGCTATGCATACAGTGAGGTTTGGGAGGTTCCTGAGGTAGGAGCTTCTGTCTCTGTGAAGCTGGGGTACATTACCCTACAGGTTCACTGACCTGTAAGCTCTCTGAACCCCATACTTTGGGAATTTTTATGGGGGCTTCACGTAGGATCAGTCATTAACTCCATTTCTAGCCTCTTTCCCCTGTTAAGAGAAGCTGGGGAATGGTTCTGAAAATTCTGAGGTTTGTAATATGGCTTGGACTTTCTTGGCCCAAGTGTTTATTTTCTTCTTCCTTAATGCTAATTATACTCCTTAAAATCCCCCAATAAGAATTTTTAGTTCCAAAGTTAAATATTGCTTGACCTTGAGAAGTCCCTGTATCCTTAAAGAAGCAGGTAACAATTGTTGGGAACATGGCTTGTAAACCAATAGGGAATGCTGTAAAAAGTGTGTTCCATGGGACAAACATTCTGAAAGGTAGTGGGGAAATAAACTGTCCGTGGTCAGAGTGAGTTTGAGAAATGCTAGGCTAAACAACTAAACAAAATTTAGCAGAACTCCTGAGCCTTTGAAATGCTGATACGCTTTGGCATTCCCCATGAGAGTAATGCAATGTGCAGCATTGCTTAAACTTCTGTGTCCTTGTTTTTAAAAAAATTTTTGATTAGCATCTTGAGGGGCCCGTGTCAAGAGAACACATTCTTGAAGAGTATTTTGGGAGTCATATATCAGAGCATACTGTTGGGCTGTCTGACATCGCCTAGATTATAGAGCAGGCGTCCCCAAACTTTTTACACAGGGGCTCAGTTCACTGTCCCTCAGACCGTTGGAGGGCCGGACTATAAAACAAACTATGAACAAATCCCTATGCACACTGCACATATCTTATTTTAAATAAAAAAACCAAAACGTGAACAAAACAATATTTAAAATAAAGAACAAGTAAATTTAAATCAACAAACTGACCAGTATTTCAATGGGAACTATGGGTGAGGATGCATCCTGTGCTCCTCTCACTGACCACCAATGAAAGAGGTGCCCTTCCGGAAGTGCAGTGCAGCAGGGGGTCGGATAAATGGCCTCAGGTGGCTGCATGCGGCCGAGGGCTGTAGTCTAGGGACCTGTAGTTTAGGGACCCGTGATATAGAGGATACAGTGAGAAGAGCCACAAGTCATCATTTGATTTGTACTTTATGTTCAGAATGGGTAAATTGAGTCTCAGAGAAATTTAATTCCTCGCCTCTGATCATATAGCTAGTTTTATCTTTCATTTTTGCCAGTTGCACATGCATGAAAATAATACTAACATTATTGTGTTGGTGCTGTTTTGAGTACTTCTTATATATTCATCTACACAAACTGCTTACGATAGGATTTGAACCCAGACCGTCGATCTCTGAAAGCTCTTTATAATAGAGAAGTCTTAGGATTTATTGATTTCATCATTGTGAGGAAAAGTGACTTTTTTTTTTTTTTTTTTTTTTTTTTTTATTTTCATTTTATTCATTTTAGAGAGGAGACAGAGAGAGAGAGAGAGAGAGAGAGAAAGGGGGGAGGAGCTGGAAGCATCAACTCCCATATGTGCCTTGACCAGACCAGTGCAGGGTTTTGAACTGGCGACCTCAGTGTTCCCAGGTCGACGCTTTATCCACTGCGCCATCACAGGTCAGGCTGGAAAAGTGACTTTTTATAAGACTAGATGGCTCAAGGAAAATGACTAACTTCAGTCTCTTTTATAAGAGGTCCTGTTTCCTGTTTCCCGGAGAACGTGTCAGGAGCAGTCACCGGTATGTGAATATGCTCTTACATTAGGTCTAAACCATGTGTCTTTGTGCAAAGAAATTCAATAATCCAAGAGAAAATAATTGTGTTTCTTAGGAAACTTCTCCTAAGAAGTTATCCCTATAATTGTATTTGTTCTAAATTATAGATTATAGTCATATGTGCAATGCTTCATTAGATAGATGAAAATATAAGCTTCTTCCCATAATAATTCCTGTTTAGTATGATTTATAAAATTATTATTACTATGTTTAAATGGTAATCTGGATGTTTCTTGCCTCTCTAAAGGAGCATGGGCTCCATCCCTATAGCCCTTGAGGGACTTTCAGTAATAAAGAAGAACTAATTTTTATCTTTTGCGTATTTCCCTTTTCAAAAGATCCCAAAGCACCTTATAAAATGGGAGGATGGTGTCACCTGTCTAGAGCACTAAATTCAGTAAGTCAGGTATATTGTAAAAGAGCTAAAAATTGGAAGAGATAAAGGTTATTTAGTTTTACCTATAGAAGAATGTGTGAAATTTTTACCAGCTGATAGTCTATAACCGTAAGTGGTTGGTGTGACAAGTCCTCTGTGAATCATACAGTTTAGTTAGGCTTAGGGAATGTGTCAGGACAGAGTGTGTTCCATATGTCACTTACTTGCCCACTTGCTTGCCTACTTGTCCCATTTTTTTTTCCCAAAAAAGAAAACAGCTTTACTTTTTTTCTGAATATAAATAATCTCTGCTTATTATTAAAATATTCAAATGATACTGAAAAAGTATAAAAAAGAAAAGCAACATTCACTGAAATTTCTACTACTCAGAGATAACCCCTATTCCAGATAGTGGTAAACACTTATATATACATACTATTTTTCTAAATTGGTCAAATATTCTGCAAATAGCTTAAAAATACACTGTGGACATCTTTGCATGAGTGCAAATGTGGCTCTACGTCATCATAGTTCTTGGGTGGCATAGTGTTCCGTGTTGCTTTTGCCATCAGTTTTATAATGTACTGCACATTTGATTTAATTACGAATATCTTTTTAGTTATTTTATGCATTTGAGGGGGACTTACTTTAAAATATAGCATTGTTCTCAACTGAAAGTTAAATTCATTCATCTAATAATTATTCAGTAGTTACTATGTCTTAATCACTGTTCAAGGAACTTAGAATAGGTCTGCTGCTCTTGTGGAAAGTGAAGTAACACTATGAAAAGTTTAAAATAGGTGAACAAAGACATTTCTTTGCCTAGATTTCAAGAGGAGACCAAAGAAGCAATCACTGGCTATTTTATTAGAGGATAGGTTATAGGCCAGAGGCCTCTCCCTGTGTCCAACCATTTTTACAGATGCGTTATTTTTAGCTTCTATATCCTGTTTCTTATTAACAGGGTTGTGCTTTATTTTAAAGTGGCAGATTTAACTTTGCTTCAGTATAGCATAATATTTCTATTTAAGAATTTAAAAAATTTCAGAAAGGTCAATTACTTTTCTTGAAAATATCAGTATTCCTGCTTGACAGTATCTAAACTATACTTCGGTGATTTCCATATGATACCTCAGTGCTTAGTTTGCCGAGTTTATGATTATGCCACTGAATCTTTTGTCTTTATTGTCTTTTTCCCCTTCATAATACATCCATAGAGAGTTGAATTGCTTCTTATGGTTATATTGGTAACTATAAGACATACTGCCTACATGTAATTACAAGGCAATTATAGTGGCAAATCAAAGATCCTGACGTCCATTTAAAGATCTTATAATTTCCCTCTGTGATCGGTTCACAAAAATATCACCATGAAAGAGTTTGAAAGCAAAATCAAGAAATGTCATTTAACAATCAAGTGACTGATGTCTCCAGGATCTTTCACCTACAATATTGATATGCCCTTCGTCCTACCTCAAGTAGTTTTTGGTTGGTTTTTAATCAATTATTTGGGTAGAAAAGTAGAAGACATGGGTAATATATTTACAGGATATATGTTGCTGGTGGAAATGGCTGTTCAATAATGAAACTAAGACTCTGAAAACAAAATATAGTAGGTTATAATATTGGGTCCATATCAACTGTGATAATAGTGATTGCCAATATTTTTTACATGTTTTCTGCATCCTAGTTACTTTGTATGAATTTTCCTATTTAATTTTCATATGAACTCTATGAGGTAGGAACTGTTACTATATCCGTTTCACAAAGAAAACTAAAACTAGAGAGGTTACATTGATTTTATTAAAATCTAAAGTCTTGCATTTACATTTAAAAAATAGATTGTGTTCAATTTCTGGCCATGTGGTAGATTGAATGTGCAGAGAAACTTCATCTGGTATACGACACTTAAATGCTGGCTGGAAATAACTTCATTTCCAAAACATGACAGGGCTGGTAGAGAAGTAAGGAAACTCTGGCTAGAAAGGACAGTCAATGATTTTACAAATGCAAAAACAGGGGTTTGTGGTGGGGTGTCTGCCAATCTTGGTGACCAAGACTGTAGGTTTTAAAGAGCCGTGAGATAAAATCAGAGGTCTTCACATAAAACCAAAACCCTTAAAAGGGTAGTACTATAAGGATGAACTTGCTCTTGGCCCCAGATAGAAGGAACCTGAGAATTCTTGGCCATAGCCAACATTCAGTTGATTTAGGGATGGAATTCACACTACTTTGTGTCTCAAACAAAGTCCAAGGGGAAGATTTAGTTTGAAGCAAATTATAAGTGTTCCTAGGCCTCTATAAAATATTTGTTCTCTGAAAGAACTGAAATTCACACAGACGTGTTTTTGAGGGGCATATGCTCACAATTTAAAAAGAAAAAAGGAGTACTTGGGTAAGAAAAGCCACCATGTTCATGAGTTGCAAAGGCATGAAACTGCAGACTCAAGCTCACAAAGACTGGAGATAGTAGTGTGATCAGATACAGCATATAAAATAACTACTTAAAAAATTAAAGATTGAAAGAAAACGACACCATTAAATATAACAATACAAATGTGAAAAATTAAGAAAATTCTTAGGTTAGACATAGCCTAAGGAGAAAATTAGTTAAATAGAAGATGGGTATGAAGAAATTACCCAGAATGTGGTACAAAGAAGGGATAAAAAATATGAAAAGGGATTAAGAGATAGACTAAGAAAGCCCCCTTCACATTCAAACCATAGTTCCAACTAAAGACTTAGAAAGATTGGAGAAGAATCCATATTCAAAAAGACATTTAGCTAAGAATGTGTCGGAATGGGTAAAATTCAGGTAGTCCAGTGAATTCTAAGTGGGATAAATGGGAAGCTATCTTAATTGGCATGAACCACATTAAAACTTCAGAACCCCTGATTAAAAAAAATAAGATCTTGAAATCAGCTTGGGGAAAAAACAGTAACAAATAAACACATCCACCTTTTCAATTGAAACCTGAAGACAATGAAATAACTTCAAAGTGCTGAGAGCAAATAACTAGAATTGTCAACCTAGAATTCTCTACCCATTGAAAATGTCCAGAGCATGGGTAAAATAAAGGTGTTTTAAGAGATAAAATTGAAAGTGTTCACTGGTAATAGAATTTCACCAAAGGAATTTCTAAAGGAAAGAAATGAAAACAAAGTTTGTGAACATTTATAATAAGTATTTGCCATGTAAAATAATAATACCTAATTTGTGGAAATTCTGAAGTTAATATAGCATAAATTAGATATACGTTGAGAGGCTATGATCAGAATTAAAGCACTATAAGTTCCTTTTATTGTCTAGACAAGGATAAAGATTTTGATTAGCAAGGAAATACCAATTAAAATTACTTTGAGATATTATTTGTACACCTGTCCCCATGGGTAAAAATTAAAGTTTTTTAAGGATTTTGTTTATTCGTTTTACAGAGAGGAGGTGAGGAGAAGGAAGAAGTATCAACTCATAGTTGCTTCACTTGAGTTGTTCATTGCTTGCTTGTCATATGTGCCTTGATCGGGCAAGTTCAGGATTCGAACTGGTAACCTTAACATTCTAGGTCAATTGCTTTACCCACTGCACCACTACAGGCCAGGCTAAAAAGTCGTAAAATGCCAAGCTTCAAGGAAGATGTAGAGGAACAGGAACTTTTATTCATTGACAAGTATTTAAATAGGCATAATCAGCACTACTTAATAAAATTAAAAGTGTATATATATTCTCTACAACCCAGGATGATCACCTCTAGGTATAAAACCTTGAAAATTCACATGTATACCAGAGGCCTTTACAAGGGTTGTGTAAAGCATTGTATATAATAGCTAAAAACTGGACACAATTCATCTGTCCATCAGTAATAAAATAGATGAATAAATTGGGGTTTATGCTGGTAATTGAGTACCATACAGCAATAAATATGAGTGCACTTCTGCTCTATTGAAGACATAGGTGAGCCTGACTGGTGGTGGCACAGTGGATGGAGTGTTGACTTAGAGTGCTGAGGTCACTGGTTCAAAACTCAAGGTTGCCATTCTAAAACCAAGCTAGCTGGCTTGAACCTGGGATTGCCAGCTTGATCCCGAGTTCGCTGGCTCAATCCTAAAGTCACCAGTTTTATTGCTGGTCAAGGCACATAATGAGAAGCAGTCAATGAGATGCACACCTAAGCGGAGCAACAAGTTAATGCTTCTCTCCCTCTGCCTTTATCCCTCTCCTTTTTCCTCTTTGTCTCTCCCTTCCTCTCTCTCTCTCTCTCTCTCAAAACAAAACAAAACAAAAGAACATAGATATCGCACATAATTTTGAATGAAAGAAGCAAGTTGTAAAAGAATACAGTATAATGCCATTTATATAAAAATTTAGGAACAGAAAGAGTAGAGTTACATTGTTAGGACTGTAGAGATACTGATATTTTTTAAAAATACTAAGAATGCTAAAAAAAGAAAACCCAAGGAACAACTTATGCAAAGTTCAGGACAGTTTTTACATCTAGAACAAAGCTTCAATAAAGTAACTCCTGGCCACATGTGTCTAATGGAATGCTTGAAATGTGACTACCCTGAATTGAGATGTGCTGCAAGTTTAAAATACATTTTAGATTTCAAAGATAGTACTATAAAAATAATATATAATATCTCAATAATAAAATTTTATATTGATTACATGTTGCAATTGATAATTTTACATATATTGGGTTAAGTAAAAGGTAATATAATTAATTTCACTTGTTTTTACTTTTTTAATTTCACTTGTTTGTTTTTATTTTTTAAATATGTGGCTAATAGAAAATTTAAAGTTACATACATGACTCTCATTACATTTGTATCAGACAGAGCTTCTCTAGAGGTTGAGGAGGGAGTTGAGATTGGTATAGGGCACAGGGTTGCTTTTGGGAAGGTGGCAGGCAAGTCAACATATTTTTACCTAGGTGATGATCATAGATGTTGCTATAAAATTAATTATTTACCTTCAGGTCTCTCTCTATATATTTATGTGTCTCTCTTAATATAAATATGCATCTTTCTATGTATATAAAACTTAATATTTTTAGAGTGTTTCTCTAATATTCATATTAATGGACTTTATAGGGTAATCATTTAAAATATTGAAGGTAGATTATATGGCTTCCAGACTAATAAAGGAAGAAAAATTGAACAAAGGGGACGGAGAAAAAAATACAGCAATGCACCCAATCCAGAGAACTGAAGGAAGGAGAAAAATAGAAGAAACAGAAGTAGAACAGATAAAAATAAAATGATTTGGATACATAAGTCTATATCTTATAATAATAAATGAAGGACTTGAAAAGATTAAAGATTAAAAGATAAAATAGTAAAGATAAAGAAAAAAGGTTATCAGAAAGTAATAAACAAAAAGTATCAAACAAATAGGCAAAGAACCTGTCACAAGAGACACACCTATACAAAACAGAAGGTTGAAAGTAAAAAGATAGAAAAAGATATACCAAGCCAGTAACAAAAGGAAAGCTGGATTAGCTATATGATAATAGATAAACCTGTAGGTGAAGGAAAAAAGCATTTCTAGAGATAAAGAGGGTCACTCTATATCAATAAATAGTTCAATTTGCCAGGAAAATTGTAACTATTCTAAAGTTACATACATACACCTTAATAACATAACTTCAAAATATAAAGGAAAACTTGCCAGAATCTCAAGGAGAAATTAGTAATCATGAGATATTTTAACATGGGTATATTGGGTAATGATAAAACAGACAAAATGATTCTGTAAATATATAGAAAAGTTTAATGATACAATTAATAAATTTGTCTTAGTGGTCATGTAGAGAATATATCACCAGCAGCTGCAGAATATATACTCTTCTAAGCATGCAAAAGAACATTTTAAATAAATCAAGCTTCAACAAATTAAAAAGAATCATTTTGTTATGATAAAACAAGTGGTTAGAAATTAACAAAACAAAAAGAAGCCCTGGCTGGGTAGCTAAGTTGCTCAGTTGGTTATACACTAAGGTGTTGTGGGTTCCATCCCTAGTCAGGCACATACAATGAATCAACGAATGTATAAGTAGGTGGAGCAGCAAATCAGTGTCCTCTCTCTCTCCTTTTTCCTCCCTTTTTCTCCCTCCTTCTCTCCTCCTTCCTCTCTCTCTCAAATCAATAAATTAAAAAATGTTTGAAGAGTGATTAAAAGAGAACAAAATAAAATAATTGATACAATATTTGGACATTAAAAATATTTCTAGTCATTCTCAAGTCAAAGAAGAAATTGTAGAAGAAACTAAAATATTTTAAACTGACTTGAAATGATAAAAGTACTTATAAAAAACATATAGGATATAACTAAAAAACTGACTTTTTAGCCTTAAATGCCTTTAAAAATAAAAGCAATATAAAGGTAATTAAAATCCAATTGAAGTATTTAAAAGAATAGCTGGATAAACCCAAGGAAACTAGAAAAAATGAGTAATAAAAATTTGAAGGGGTATTAATAAAATAGGAAAGAAAGAAGATATGATAGATAGAAAGCATCAACAAAGCCAAAGTTGTTTTGCTTTTATTTTATTTTTTAGTTAAGTGAGAGGCAAGGAGGCAGAGAGACAGATTCTCACATAAGTCCTGACTGGGACCTACCCAGCAAGCCCCCTATGGGGTGATGTTCTCTCCATCTTGGGCCATTGCTCAGCAACTGAGCTGTTTTAGCACCTGAGGTGAGGCCATGGTGCCATCTTCACCACCCTGGGCCAACTTACTAGAATGAGCTGGTGGTGGGGGGGACTGAGAAAGAGAGAAAAGGGGAGAGCAGATGGTCACTTTGTGTGCCTTGACCTGGAATCGAACCCAGGACTTCCACATGCTGGGCTGGCATTCTGCTGCTGAGCCAGTTGGCCAGGGCTAAAGCCAAAGTTTGTTCTTTGAAAAGTATTAAAATTTTCTTAAACCAGATAGAAGGTGACGGAAAACAATTTGACTTTGGGTGATGGGCATGCAACATAATCAAATGTCAAAATAACTTGGAGATGTTTTCTCTGAACATATGTACCCTGATTTATCAATGTCACCTCATTTAAATTAATTTTAAAAAATTAATAAAATTGACAAACTGCTGGTAAAGATTGATCAAAAGCATATTTAAAAGGGGAAGGGAAGGAAAAAAATAAAACAGCAGCACAAATAAGTGATACTGGATTTGAAAAAGATGACAAAACATACAGCAGAGAGTAAAAAGAAAAGAGGATATTATGAATATTTTGTCACTACATTCAATACCTTAGGTGAAATGGAATATTAATAGAAATTTACAAATCATTACTTACTAAATCAGACCTTACTAAAAATGTATATGATCTTACAGTCTTTAAATAAATTAAACCAGTAGTTCAAATTTTGCCACAAGGAAAACATTAGGATCAGAGAGTTTTGTATTGAGTTCTAAACATTCAAGGAATGGATAATTTCATTGTTAGAAAAATTATACAGGGCTTCAAAAAGAAGTATAGTCTTCAACTAATTATATAACCCTAATATAATTAAAATCTTGAAAGACTGGTACCATTACAAGAATGCAAAATGACAGGCCAATCTCATTTTATAAATATAGGTGGAAAAATTCTAAACAAAATGTTGCCAAACTGATTCCTGCAATGTGTAGACATATACTATATTAAGACCAGGTTCAGCTTATGTCATTAATGCAAGATTGGATTATCATTAGAAGCATCAGAAGGGTATAGAAGACTTGAACAACACTGTCAACCAACTTAACCTAATTGACATTTTCCTTTATTCAATAACAGCAGACTATGCATTCTTCTCAAGTACACATGGAATATTTAGTAAGATAGGAATGCATAAAATGAATCTTAATTAATTTGAAAGTCTGAGTATTGGCAAGAATGCTGAGCAACAGGAACTTCCATGTATTGTTAGTGGGAATATAAATTGGTACAAAATTGGAAAATAATTTGTCAATATCTAGTAAAATTAAATATTGGCATCACTGTAAACTAACAGCTTCATTCTTAGGTGTATATCCTTGAGAAAAGCTTACACATAGGTATCTGGAGACATGTATTTGAATGACAGCTCTGTTTATAAGACAGTAAGAGGAAAATAACTGCCTTAAAAAAGAATATCTTTCAGTTGTTTGATGAATTACATAAATTGTTTTACATTCATTTAGTCAAATACAATGCAGATGTAAAGTAATATGGATGAATGCTAATTTTATAAAGCAAGTGATAGGAAACTTCTGCCTCTGGCTATGACTAAGACCCATATGTATTTCTCTGACCAGTGCATTAGTTTCTCTGGGGTACGTGGAACTCCTAGGTTCTAGTGTGTACACATTTATAATGGATACTACCAAATTGCCCACAACCAATTTGCATTCTTCTCAGTCTCCTTGTTTTTCTTTTTTAAAAAAATCTTTTTTATTTTTTAATTATAGTTGACATATGTTATCATATTAGTTTCAGGTATACATCCCAGTGATTAGACATTACATGATTTATGTGACCATTCTGATAAATCTAGCACTCACCTGACATAGTTATTAGAATATTATTGATTATATTTCTATGCTATATAGGAAAATATATAAAGAATATATTTCCTATACTTTACATTTACATGACTATTCTGTAACAACCAATTTATACTTATTAATCCCTTCACCTTTTTCACTCATCCCCCAACCCCCCCCCCCCCTTCCATCTGGCAACCATCAAAATGTATTCTCTATCTGAGTCTGTTTCTTTTCTGTTTGTTCATTTATTTTTATTTTTCTACTCAATTGTTGATAGGTATGTATTACTGCCATTTTATTGTTTGTATTTTTGATCTCCTTTTCCCCCCTTCTTCTTTAAGACCCTTTAATATTCCATGTAATACTGGTTTGGTGGTGATGAACTCCTCTAGCTTTTTCTTGTCTGGGAAGCTCTTTATATGCCATCAGTTCTAAATGATAGCTTTGTAATCTTGGTTATAGGTTCTGCCTTTTATCACTTTGAATATTTCTTGCCACTCCCTTCAGGCCCGCAAAGTTTCTATTGAGAAATCAGCTGTCAGTCTTATGGGAGCTCCCTTGTAGGTAACTAACTGATTTTCTCTTGCTGCTTTTAAGATGCTCTCTTTGTCTTTAACTTTTTGCATTTTAATTACAGTGGGTCTTGATGTGAGCATCTTTGGGTTTATCTTGCTAGGACCCTCCTTACTTACTGGATTTGTATGTCTATTATGTTCACAGGTTAGGGAAGTTTTCTATAATTATTTTTTCAACTAGGTTTTCAATTTCTTGCTCTCTCTCTTCTTCCAGCATTCCGTGATGTGAATGTTAGTATGCTTGAAGTTGTTTCAGAGGTTCCTTATGCTAGCTTCATTTTTTTGGATTTTTTTTCTTTTCTTTTGCTGTTCTGATTGGGTTTTATTGCTATTTTGTATTCCAGATTGCTGATTTGATTCTCAGCATCATCTACTTTACTGTTGATTCCCTCTAAATTCTTCTTTTTTTTTTTTTTTTATTAAAAATTTTTTTTTAATTTATTTATTCATTTTAGAGAGGAGACACAGAGTAAGAGAGAGAGATAGAGAAAGAGAGAAAGGGGGGAGGAGCTGGAAGCATCAACTCCCATATGTGCCTTGACCAGACCAGTGCAGGGTTTTGAACTGGCGACCTCAGTGTTCCCAGGTCGACGCTTTATCCACTGCGCCACCACAGGTCAGGCTCTCCCTCTAAATTATTCTTCATTTCAGTTAGTGTATCCTATCTGATTATTTCTTTTCTTATGGTTTCAGTGTCCTTTTTCATGCTGTTGAAATTCTCACTAAGTTACTTGAGCATCATTATAACCATTTTTTTGAACTCTGTATTTGGTAGTTTGCTTGTCTCCATTTCATTTAGTTCTTTTTTTTCCGGAGATTTCTCCTGTTTTTTCATTTAGAACCTGTTTCTTTGTCTCCACATTTTGGCTGCTTCCTTGTGTTTGTTTCTATATAGTAGGTAGAGCTACTGTGTCTCCCAGACGTGGTAGAGTAGCCTTGTGCAGTAGGTTTCCTGTAGGGCCCAGTGATGCAGCCTCCCCAATCACCTAAGTTTGGCACTACAGATGTGCTTCTCTGGGGGCTATGTGCACTCTCTTGTTGTAGTTAAGCCTTGATTGTTGTTGGTATCACTGAGAGGGACTGACTCCCAGGCCAGTTGGCTGCAAAGTCCAGCTGTGATTACAGCAGATTCCATGCTCATTTTTCAATGAGTATTTTTGTTTTATAATTAGGGTCACTTATTTTTACAATATTGTGAGTTTTTTCATTAGCACTAAATGTAAGTACTTTCCATGTTAGCAACTTTTTAGTAAATTTTTTTTTTTTTTTTTTTTACAGGGACAGAGAGAAAGTCAGAGAGAGGGATAGATAGGGACAGACAGACAGGAACGGAGAAAGGTGAGAAGCATCAATCATTAGTTTTTCATTGCCATTGCGACACCTTAGTTGTTCATTGATTGCTTTCTCACATGTGCCTTGACCACGGGCCTTCAGCAGAACGAGCCACCCCTTGCTGGAACCACTGACCTTGGGTCCAAGCTGGCGAGCTTTTTGCTCAAGCCAGATGGGCCCACGCTAAAGCTGGCGAGCTTGGGGTCTTGAACCTGGGTCTTCTGCATCCCAGTCTGACGCTCTATCCACTGCGCCAACGCCTGGTCAGGCAACTTTTTAGTAAATTAATTTAAAAAAATTTTTTTAACCTAGAGAGAGAGAGACAGACAGGAACGGAGAAGAATGAGAAACCTCAACTCATAATTGTGGTATCTTAATTGTTCATTGATTGCTTTCTTATATGTGCCTTGGATGTGGGGCTCCAGCTGAGCCAGTTACCCCTTGCTCAAACCAGTGAGCTTTGGGTCCAAGCCAGCAACCATGGGGTCATGCTGTGATCTCACGTTCAAGCCCACACTCAAGCCAGATGAGCCTGCACTCAAGTTGGTGACTGGTCAGGCTTTAATAAATTTATCAACTACCTAATATTTTAGTTAATGACTACATTGTTGCTTTCTCGCCCATTTCCTTATTCTAGGATATTTCAGTTGTCTTTGGCTTTTCAGTATTATAAATAATGTTATACTAAACATCTTTGTAAATAAGGGTATATTTTTTGAAGACTTAATGGATCTACCTGGTTAGAGAGCAGATGCAGAGATAGATGTGACAGGTAAAGTTTGGCATTTGGGTGGTACTCAGTAAATGATTATTTAAAAATAAATGTTTTGTTTATTGATTTTACAGAGAGAGGAGGTTAGGGGAATGAGAGGTATCAAATCATAGTTGCTTCACTTTAGCTGTTCATTGCTCGCTTGTTGCTTCTTGTATGTACCTTGACTGGGCAAACTCAGGGTTTCAAACTTGAGACCTTAGTGTGCCAGGTCAATGCTCTATCCACTGCACTACCACAAGTCAAGAAGTAAATAATTATTGAAATCATTTTAGATCTAGTATAATCTCAACACATATGTATACCCAAAGGAGCCTTAGATAGATCTGAGCTCAAAGAAGATGTGATGTGTCTGTCAAAATTTGGTAATTTTTATTTTTTTAATAGACCCATAGGGCCTTCCCTAGAGGGAGTAATATTCCCATTCTGACTTAAATTCCTACTGTGTCTATTTCTGGTTGTTTTTGTATTTTCCTAAAAGGAGCAAAGGAAGTAACAATTCTAATGTTTTTTATGCTTGTCAAATATTTGAAAGTATTATGTTGGGTATAATTGGAACTCATGTTGCAAGAGGAGTTTTGAAAGTAGTATGCTCAAAGAAGACTTACGGGAAATGGTGTTTGTTTTGTGTCTATTAAAGAAGGCTTTGGTGGGGATGGGATCAGTTTATAATCTTCAAGTACATGAAAGTTATTATATGATGTAAATGGGAGCTTTTTATGTTTACAGTGAACAGAATTAAACTTAAACTATAGAAAGCAGATTTTGGCTGAACCAGAATAAGTGACTTACTAATAGCACTATCAACAAAACTAGAGAGATGTTCCACAAGATAATGAGAATTATACAATCTGAAGCTGGGAAAAACCACTTGTTAGAAATATCAAACATCCAGCATTTACTGGAGAGATCAGACTTAATGTCATTCCAACACAGAATTTGGTATGTACATTTTTTTTAAAAAATTATTTATTTATTTATTTATTTATTTTAGAGAGGAGAGAGAGAGAGAGAGGAGAGAAGGGGGGAGGAGCAGGAAGCATCAACTCCCATATGTGCCTTGACCAGGCAAGCCCAGGGTTTCGAACTGGCGACCTCAGTGTTTCCAGGTTGACGCTTTATCCACTGTGCCACCACAGGTCAGGCGGTATGTACATTTTTTAAAATTAAATTTAATGGGGTAATATTGATCAATAAGAGTACTACATCTCTACACCATTTGAAATGTTGATTGCGTTGTGTGCCCACCACCCCAAGTCAAATCATTTTCTATTACCTTGTATTTGTCCTTCTTTATTCCCCTCCCCCTCCCCAGGTAACCATTTCACTTTTATCTATGTCCATAAGTCTCAATTTTATATCCCACTTATGTGTGAAATCATATAGTTCTTAGCTTTTTCTGATTTACTTATCTCACTTAGTATAATGTTCTTAAGGTCCATCCATGTTGTCATAAGTAGCAAGATGTATGTACATGTTTTATCTTTAGATGAAGTCAGATCCTGTTAAGACTCTTTTTAAAATCACTTCTTATATCCATCCCTTTCTTTCTCCTTTCAGGATCTTTATCATCTTATGCCTAAATAATTTCAGTAACCTCCCAACTGCAATTCTTGGTTCAATCTTCTTGACATTCTGATACCGAATTACTTCCCTAATAGAACTTCCTGTGATACTGCATAGGTTATTCTAATCACACCTTTAATTATTCTTCATTGCCTATAGGATAAAGTTCAGACATTATAGTCAGGAATTCTTGATTGTTTTATAAATTAGACCTTTATTCTTTTATTCATTCCACCACTGTTTAACACGAACTATTGGGAAATGGTGTGTGTTTCTTCATGGACAGTGATTGGTAGAATGAGATAAAGCACTATTCCACATAAAAGTAACTCCAAAAGAGCTGGGAAGATGGGCTTAAAACAATTCTTTGTTCACTTGTTTAAAAAAAAGTACAGGACTTTGAAGAAAATATTTAGAGGACTCTTATGCCAGTTTAGAGCTCAGAGAAGGCTTAGTTTGTTGTGTACTACTCCCCTGCAAGAACTTTCTGTCCTAGTCAGACTGGTCTATTTTTTTCACTCCAAGGACACGTGATTAACTACTGACCTCATGGTGTGATTCTTTTTTCTTCTAATATCAAACTATTCTCCTCATACCAGTTTTCATACTGTACTCCCATGGTAGGTCACATTGCATAGCTTCCTTTACTCCTTATATTTTGCGTCCCTTTTAGGATACCTTATCTGAATCAGAAAACTTATTTTTGCATCACATTTGCCTTTTATTTATGTGTCACTTATTATTTTATTACCTAAAGATAGCAATTATTTGCTTAAGAATGTAGATAAAGGCCCTAGCTGGTTTGCTCAGTGGTAGATCATCAGTCCAGCGTGTGGAAGTTCTATGTTTGATTCCTGGTCAGGGTATGCCGTAGAAGCAACCATCTGCTTCTCCACTCTTCCCCCTCCTTCTCTTTCTCTGTTTCTCTCTCCACTTTCCTCCTACAGCCATGGCTTGAATGTTTCTAGCAAGTTGGCCCTGGGTGCTGATGATGGCTCCATGGCCTTGCCTCAGGCTCTGAGATGGCTTAGTTGCCGAGTAACAGAGCAGTGGCCCCAGATGGGCAGAGCATCCCTTGTAGGGGGATGCTTGCCAAGTGGATCCTGGTTGAGGTGCATGCTGGAGTCTGTGTCTCTGCCTCTCGCTTCACTAAAATATTTAAAAAAGAAGAAGAAGAATGTAGTTAAGGAGACAAAATACTGTTTCCTGGCCTATGTTACAACTACATTCTGTTTGAATTTGGTGTTACTATTTCACTTTTCATTTGTGTGCATTTCTCCCTAGTGAGATCACACACAGCTGTGGAGGTGTCACACCATTTGTATTTCTCTTTCCTCCAGAGACTTGTACACACATCCGATACAACTGGCATATAAAAGCGTTTTAGTAAACATTTGTTGAATAAATGCATATTGACTTTAAAAATTAAACAATCAAGGTGCTGAAATAATTGAACATTCCATGCTTGACTTGAAACATTCTTTTCTCATTACAAAGTAGGCCTTCTCTGATTCCAACCCCTTTCCCTGCCTTTTGAAGGCAAATGTATTTGAGGGTCCAGTTTCAGCTCAGTGTGACTTTCCAGCACTTGTAGGACTTGCAGGATTGTAAGTCACTGTTGTGTTTTCTGCCACACCAGATTGTGCATTACATCTGTGGTGTGCACGACCAGGAGCTACATAAATGTGTTAAGATACAGAGAAATTAAGTTATTTGTAACTGTAGCTCATAAAAATCTCTCATTTTCTTTGTTTTCTCTTCATTAATCTATTCTTTTATATCTCCCCTACTTTAAAAAGTAGGGAATCTTCTTCTATTCCCACCTTTCACTTTTACATACCAGGCTCTACAGCATTTGCAAACTCTGGTCCTGGATTTTCATTTTCTTACCACAGCACTAGTTGAGGCCTTACATTGCATTTACTCTTCTAACACCATCATTGTTAATATCATCGTTGAAACCACAACTCTTGAACACCTATTATGTGTAGGGAATGGCACTGTCAGAAAGGCAGTTTAACGTCTTCTAAGATTTATCCTCAGTTTGACCACATAGGAAGATGGCTCTTTTTATTATTTGCCTTTTTCCATCCTCACCAGTGCTTTGGTTAATAAATTGCCTTGCTTAGAGTTCATCATCATACCCAACTGCATGTGACTCGTTAGCAGCTGTACATTCCACTCAGCGGTGATGGTTGTTTCTTGGTTAGTGGAATAAGAGAAAAACACAGGGAAAGTGGATAACCATAGTAACTCGACTGATTTTGCCACCATTATGGCAAATTGTTTGTGGTTTGTGGAAATAGACTCTCTTTTATCAATGGTTGACTATCAGTTCCCTCTTCTGGAGAGAAGTCATTAGTTAACCCAGCTTGAGGATTTGTCTGAGGAAAGCAGCACATCAGTTAGAATGCTAATTCACTCAACTGGCAGCAAGCACAGTGAAATGACAGCTTGGGGGGGGGGGTTAAGAGGAGTGTCTGAAAATGGCAGCAGATTGGTATTTCGAAAGGGGAGGGAAATTTCATAATGATGAATAAGAAAGATGACATTTGGTGCTCACATTTAACTTGCATTGGATGTCCATATAAGGGTCAGTATGCATAACCTCTCTTGATTAGGCCTCCGGCTGCCCAGCAGCTGACTGGTTGTATACCCTTCAGACTGTAACCAAAAGAAAGGCCTAGATAATTAGGCCAAGTTGAACTGCAGGAGGTAGCCAGCTTCTCTGCAGCCTTTTGTATATTCATGACCCAGCTTGATTGATGGAAGGACAGTGTTTGGTGACACTGTCATTTGCAAGTTGAAAGGTAAGACTACTGGCTGGAGCCAAGATCAGATGTGCTTTAAAGAGTCCTACAATAAACTCATTTGGATGCTGATGATGTTCACATATGCATTTCTTTGTTTCTTACTGTTTCTCATGGATATCTGTTAATTTGTAGAAATTAGTTTGGTTATTTACAGTTAAAACCTCACACTAAGTAACAAGATAGTTTTGTTTAAAAAGTTGTACAAAGTTGCTAGTGATAAAATGTATGATATGGGTTTCAGGTGTTTTTATATGATATTTTCACTTATTTTTTATGTAGGAATTTTAAATATATTTCTTGAATTGATGTACCAACAATTGAAACCAGTGACTTTGGGGGGGCAGGAAAAAAGTTAAATGAAATTTTTCTTATATTTCCCATTTAACTGCTGTTAAAATGTTTTCTACAAAGTATTGCTTTCATAAGTCTATTTTATTGTTAATCAGAAGATACACGAGTATCTAAGGTTCACTTTTACTATTATGTTGCATAAGAAAGGTCTTTTATTCATTTCCAATTTTTTCTGTTTACCCAAAGAGCTGGTTAATTCCAGACTTGGCAAATGAGTTAAAAATACTCAAGGAAGTTAGAATCCTAAGACAAAAACATGAGGTTACCCTAAGGAGGCATCTTCAAATTATAGAATCAAAGTTCTAAGTTAGTAGGAGAATGAAGACCATATTCTGTATCATTTAGAGAATCACTATGAAATTATGAGTTTAATTCTTTTCATTAAAAGGACATGAAGAAAGGAAAGGAAAGATTGATTTTTTAATGTACCTGTTTCATAAATATTAAGCTACCTCTTAAATAAATCTTTTAAGAAACACCACATAGATCCTGACCAGTGGTGGCGCAGTGGATAAAGCATCGACCTGGGAACACTGAGATCGCCAGTTCAAAACCCTGCACTGGTCCGATCAAGGCACATATGGGAGTTGATGCTTCCAGCTCCTCCACCCTTTCTCTCTTTCTTTCTCTCTCTCTCACTCTGTGTCTCCTCTCTAAAATGAATAAAATAAAAATAAAATAAATTTAAAAACCAGGAGGATTGAAAAAAAAATAAAAGAAACACCACATAGATGTGATGACTATTCTTATTAATTTTATTTTTCAATACTTTCATTGTTACATTGATGCTTTTGAAAGATAGAATTGCTTTGCTATTGCTAAATAATTATAAACCTAAAACTGATTTGAATACTTTTTCTGAAAAGTCCTTAGATATCTATCTTAGATATGTTACCTAACTTTAATTAGTAGCCATAATTTCAGGTAACATGTAAAAGCTGCAAAGTGCTGTAGAAATGTAAGTAGTAGTAGTAGCTGTTGTTGTTATTCACAACCACGAAGCCCACTAGTTGTAACAAACAAAGTCTTCCCGTTACATTTTGTCAACTAAATGTGACTGATCAGATATGAAACTTTTATTTTTAATAAAAGCAAAACAGAGAAAAATTTAACCAGCTCTTTCAGTTATTTTCCATATTAATTATCTTACTTTTCTCATTACAAACAAGGTAATGTTTCCAACCGACAATAATTTTTTTTTTAATATATATTTTTATTTGTTCATTTTGAGAGAGCGGGAGAGAGAGAGAGGGAGAGAGAGAGAAGGGGGGAGGAGCAGGAAGCATCAACTCCCATATGTGCCTTGACCAGGCAAGCCAAGGGTTTTGAACCGGCGACCTGAGCGTTCCAGGTTGATGCTTTATCCCGCTGTGCCACCACAGGTCAGGCTCGACAATAATGTTTTTAAAGAAGGTTCTAGCAGGTGTTGAAAACACATTCTGATTACTGTAGAAATCATGCATACTCCTTTTAAAGTAATTGCAGTTTTTATTTAAAGGAGTAATTTTATTCTTTAAATTTTTTTTAAAATTAATATTATTTTTTTTGGGGGGGAAGCATCAAGTTGTTGTTCTACTTAATTATGTATTCATTGGTTGATTCTTGTATTATGTGCCCTGACCAGGGATCAAACAAGCAACCTTGGCATATTGGGACAATGCTCTAACCAACTGAGCTACTGGATCAGTAATTTCAGTCTTAAATGACATTTGGGATAAGCATCTGAAATGCAGTATCCTAAAGCTCTCTGTATAGTATTAATTTTTTTTTTTTTTTGCTGTAATTGATGGTAATTATTTCTAAGTCAGAAAGTTATCTTTTAGCAGAAAAACAATATATAAAATGTTAATGAAAATTTCGTTTTTCTCACTTAAATCACATCTCAGGATGTACTTTTTAAGTTTTTCTGTTTTTTGGGTTTTTTTTTAAGATTTTGCTTATTGATTTTAGAGAGGGGAGAGAAATAGAGAGAGAAGGGAGGAGGGGTGAGCAAGAAGCAGCTGCTTCTCATATGTGGTGCCTTGACCTGGCAAGCCCAGGGTTCTGAACCAGGGACCTCAGCGTTCCAGGTCGACACTTTTTCCACTGCGCCACCATAGGTCAGACTCAGGATTTTCAAGTACTGATATTCTTTTAGATTTTTCTTACTAGAAATTAAAAGTAGTTTTTTCTGTGAAAAACGTGGACATTAAAAACTGTCTTATTGAATAGAAAGTGTTCCAGGAATTTTCAAAAAAGAGAGCTGTGCCTTCTTCAACTGAATTCAAATGTATTGTGTATTTTTCTGCTAGAGAACAATATTCTTTTTTTAAAAAATTTATTTATTCATTTTTAGAGAAGAGAGACAGAGAGAGAGATAGAGGGGGGGGGAGGAGCAGGAAGCATCAGCTCCCATATGTGCCTTGACCGGGTTTTGAACCCGCAACCTCAGCAATCCAGGTCTACGCTCTATCCACTGTGCCACCCCAGGTCAGGCAACAATATTCTTAATGTGTTACTGTCCTCATTAAGTCTCTTCAGAAACTTAAAGGTGTCACTTTGTCAGGAAATTCTGGGTCTTTCCAGTGATAAAATAAATTTGACACTTGTTCCATGAAGGCATCTTCTCCCTGCTTATCAGCTCTTCAATTTATGGCTGTGCTTTGAAATTTGTGCCTGTGACTCCCATCTTTGAATTTACTCCAATTAACACATAAACCCTAATTAGCTAGATCAAGGGACTTGGGAGTCCAAAAATGGAAAGTGACATGGCAGAGCTTGGCAGCTGGCATCAAGGCAAGGTGACAAAAATAGGGAAGTATCAATTAGATGACATTGATGGTAAAACTATGTGTTGAGATGGTAGATTTTGACTGTTCTCTGTGTCACTGACTGCTGTCTTCAGTACAGGGACATAGGAATTGGTTGGTAAAATGGCAGCTAAGTTAAAATATTGAATTTTAGGTAAATTTTAAAACACAATAATGATAAAACCCAAATAGCATTTTAATTCTATTTTATAGTATTTTCACTGCCAATAAATTACACATTTCTACCACAATAAATTTTTGTGGATTTTCGCATAGTATACCTTAGTTCCCCTTTTTCTTTAAGTTTTATTTTTATTCATTTTAGAGAAGGGGAGGAAGAGCAGGAAGTATCAACTCCCTTAGGAGCCTTAATCTCCTATTCCATGATCACCATTAAATGTTAACTAAGTTCCAGATTGCAATTTTGGATTACATATATACACTTGACTCTTGAACAACATGGGTTTGAGCTGTGTGGGTCCACTTATAAGAGGATTTTTAAAATAAACACCACATTTCGCATGTATAAGACGCACCTTAATTTTGGGGCCCAAAATTTTGGGGAAAAAAGTATTACATAAAGTTATTAAACTCAAATTTTATTTATCATAAAATTTATACACCTCCTCATCACTGTGAAAACTTTCATCCATTAGCTTGTCCTCATCTGTGTCTGATGATGAATCACAGTCTTCAACAATGAGTGTAAAAACAAGTGCGAAAAAGCGGAAAATGCAAGTAAAAAAAACTACAACCACTGTATAAGATTCGCCCAGTTTTTAGATCCCAAATTTTTCAAAAAAGTGTGCATCTTACACATGAGGAAATATGATATATATAGTATTGTAAATGTATTTTCTAAATAACATTTTCTTTTCTCTAGTTTAATATATTATACATAAATACAGTAATTATGTATAACATAAAATATGTGTTAATTTACTATGTTATCAACAAGACAGCAGTTGACTCTTAGTAGTTGAGTTTGGGGAAAGTCAAAAGTTATATGTAAATTTACAACTGTGTGTTGGTTGGTTGGTCCTAACCTCTGTGTTGGTCAAGGGTCAACTGTAATTCAACAGTGAAAAAAATTAGGACTTTGTAAACATTATTCCAGTTTTAGGAATCTTATGTGCAGGACAACACTTGTGTCTCAGTTGAGGAATGTTGTCAGGCTTTGTGCATCTCATTACTTTGCAGAGTAATAGGAGTTAAATACACAAGAACTAGACTGCTTCTCTAGTTTTGTGGTTTCAGCTATCTGGTTTCTAATATTAGTCCGTTCAAGTGAGTGACTGGGTATTTGTAAAGAAGGCTCTGGAGAATATTTGAAACAACGTTGTGATCATTACAGAAATTATACATTTTTAAATCTTTGGAACCAGCCTGACCTGTGGTGGCATAGTGAGTGGATCAAATGCTGACCTGGAACCCTGGGGTCACCAGTTTAAAACCTCTGGCTTACCTGGTCAAGGCACATATGGGAGTTGGTGCTTCCTGCTTCTCCCCCATTCTTTCTCTCTCTGCATGTCTCTATCCCAACTCTCTAAAATGAATAACTTAAAAAAATTGTTTAAAAAGAATCTCTGGAACCAAAGAATTATGGGTTTATTTTTTTCTTCATTAAGAAACTGTCAAAATTGTGATTTGAATATATATCATCAATTAGATAGTAGAGGTTATATATTTAATTTTTTTTGATAGCCAGTGTGCTTAGTTTGTATTTTGCTTGAATGTAGCTATGATCTGTAGTTATTCAAGTAGTTGATTTTAAACCAAAACTTTGAAGCTGTAGAGTTATTTTAGTTGCTGTGTACCCCTATTTCAAGTACTACAGAAGATGGAGGAAAGAACTCTAAGTTGAAAAGTTGCTATTCTAGAGGAGTATCTGAAATATTATATATCTGCCAGAAGGTCCTTAACATAAATGTTTAACTGAGACACACAAACGTGTAATGGAAATGAAAATGTTTCATGCATTAACTTGCTGCAGAAGGAACACAACGATTAGAACAACATTCTGCTTACTAGATAGAAATTTCCTAGGGCAGTGTTGACATACATAGTTTAAGTCTTTTAACATATACAATAGTTTATTCTGTTTTTAAAACGAATTCTTCTGTTTTAAAACATTTAATCATGGGGCTCTGGCTGGGTGGCTCCTTGGAGAGAGCATTATCTAGGTGCGCCGAGGTCACAGGTTTGATCCCAGGTTAGGACACATACAACAAGCATCCAGTAGGTGCACAACTCAATGGAATGACCAAGTGGAACGAGTTGATGCGCCTCTCTCTCTCTCTCCCTCCCTCCCTTTCTCTCTCTCAAATCAATGAAAAAAAAACTAAAACATTTAAACATGGTACAATCTAGATAATTGGAAAGGAGTGTTAGGCATATAATTTCTAGACTAGGATTTGAAAGTTCCCTTATCAGCCCAGGATCTACTAGAAATGCTAGGAAGAAGCTATTTCTTTCCTACCTTTACAAAAGAATGATGTCTACATTTTATAATTGTGAAAATATCAGAGGCTGTCATGAAGCAGGGAACCCAACTAATACAGAAGTAATCTATATATGGCTATTTTGTCCGCTTGCCACTTTCAATCATTCTTGTCATTGGTACATGGGTGGTTGTGCTGGTAACCTGCCTTATAAGGAATACTCTAGCAGTGACTAAATGATGTGCTGTAGCTTTTTTATACCAACAAAAGAAATTGAGACTTGAAAATCAAATGGTTTCTACCTAACTTGTGGAGCCTATCCATTGACTTTTTTTTTAGCATGCTGATCCCAGTTGTATGGTCATATGTTGTAAACCACATGGAACTATTTCAAACTGTGATGGGGGAAGTAGCAACTGCAAACATTCCTCCTTGAAGCAAGTGGTTGTCCTAAACTGAGCACTGTAGAATAAAAATGGAAACATAAAAATAGCAGTTGGAAAGATAAAACAGCATTTATAGTACTAATAAAACCGTTGTGGTTTCCACAGGAAAACATGCTTTGTGAACTAATGCTTACCTGAAAGGACTGTCGAGTTTCTGAGAGTTATAGCTGTTTTTGTAAGAGAAGCACAGAGATTTGCTTGAGGGCTGAGTGATAGATTCACCTGCCTGAAGCATCCCAGTGTGTTTATACATGGCTTGTATGGCAGCTTTCATAAGACATTTACCCCATGATTTGCGATGAGCTTATGTGTGAATAATTAATGGCAATTAATCCTTAATTACAGTAATTAGGCAAGTCACAGGAAATTAAGCTGCAGCTGGAGAAGACCATGCCTGGGAAGAGAGGATTGGGGCTGTGTGAATGTGCCATTTACTGACAGCATTACTAGGATGTGCAGTGTTCAGCGGCTTTGGCATTTCTATTGGCAGCCTTGGGTAGGACAAGAGTGCTTTGCATTAGAAGCAATCTATAGTTGTCTACAAGAGTTTTAAGTTCAAGTGCCAAAATGTTGTGTTGCATATGGTGATTATCTAAGTTTATTGGTTGCTATAACTCAAATGAGTATAATTGCTTTTGGCTTGATAACAGTGACATTAGAAACAGGAGCTTTAATGCGTTCATAGGTTCTATTGGCATGAAACATGATGCAACTTTTAGAAGCAATTCAGCCAGGTTTGCATTTATGAAATTGATCATGTAATTGTCTAGAAATTACCTGAGAAAATTTCAGTCAAGAACAACAGTAGAACATAGTGTCTCGGTTGAGAAGTTAATTATTTTATTACTAGTTGCTTTACCCAGTTAAATATGGTAGTACACAATGTGCAGGAAATCTATTGAATGGCATATACCTTCAAATGAAAAAATTGCTGAGATTATAAAAACTTTAAATAATCCACATTACATGCTAACAAAGCTAATGTGTAAGAATCTACAAAGGGTGGGTATTTTAAAAAGAAGCAAAGCAACCATTTCATAGAGAGCAGCACGGTCCTACAAATCCCTGGTGAGAGATGTTCATAGTTACCCTCTTGGGAACACTTGACTTCTTCTATTATCTATATTGAATTCAAAAATCATATGGCCATTGTATACCTAGATAAAAAACATGTTGAGAAGTTATGAAGTTCCCACGTATTTTTCACAATTAAATACAATCATGAGCATGAGAAAGCATTCATCTGCCCAATGAATGGTAATACTTATTCACGTTTCTGTTTGAACTTCTGAAATTGGGACCCACATATTCAGTATAGGTCTGATGTTCAACTTATCTGAGCTATTTATCTGTTGCAGTCTTTATACAGCTATTACAACAGCTAGGGTACTCCTGATAACAACACGGTTATTGGGAAAAGGATGCGTTTGTCAGATAGTATAAAGTAGGCAAAATTACATACATGGTATTTTGTTTAAGTTTATATAAATTTATTGGAGACATTTGTAAAGACTTTACCTCTTCCACAAAAAATAATTTAGAAGATTTTTTCTGTGCAATTTGTGATCAGTGTATTTGATATAATAGGCTATTCTTGGTTATTAAATACTAAATATGCAAAGCCTTATCTTTCAAGAATACCTTTTCTTCTAAGACCAAACTGATGGAGCACTAGTGAAGTTATGTGACCGTATATAGATTATTGCCTTCTGTACTTCTGGCTTACTTTAAGGAGGATGTAAGTTACAATATCTTAATAATAGTCTTGATTTTATGAGTGATTTTTCCCCTTGAAATAAGCAACACATTCATTTTAATATGTAGAATCGGTTTGCTAGCAGGGCGACAGTTTAAAAAGGCTTCCAACTGTGACACAAGTGCAACCATATTGCTTCCTATTACTCGCTAAGGTAGTTGTTTAGAAGAGAGAATGTTCTCCCTGGAAATGTTTAAAGTGCTGTAATTTTATTTAGGATAATGAGGATTTATAACCATTTTGCCATGTGAAAACCTGCCTTTAGACAGAGTGAAATAGCCTGTTTTGGTTATTGAATGTTTTTAACTCTAGGGTGTGTGTGTGTGTGTGTGCATGCATGTAATGTGTGTTACAACAGTAAGGAGGTCTTTACGTTGCGAATTAAGCTGGTTTATTCTGTATGTTGGCCTGTGTTACATATGAGATATTAAGTTATACAATTCAAGCTTGGCCCATATAAATGTTTACCTTTCTTTGTGTACTGGATTTCTCTATATATTGAAACATAACCAAAAAGAAAGTCTTGGTTCTTATTTATACAAATAATTTTAATAGTGACTGCTGGGTATCCTAGGGGTCCTTAGTCTTTATAACTTTGCTCATATAAGTTGTACCAGAGGAAGTTATTTTGAGTGATGGTCAGGTAGATAGTGCACAGGGAGAAAGTTGTGATAGAAAAGTGCATAGCAGAATCTGTGTTAACATTAAGCAGGCCATTAATGTAGTGTGTATTATCATTAAAAATTAACCTAGAAAATATCAATTTGACTTATATTACTTATACTGCATTCTAAAGCACTGTCTCAAAACCCACTGTGGAATAGATTATTTAGACCTCTGCCTCTGGTATGGGAGGGGGATAAAGGAAAGGAACAGTTAGACTTCTGCCTCTGGTATGGGAGGGGAATAAAGGAAAGGAACAGTTAGAGATTTTTATCAGGTTTTTATCTCCTCACTGAAAATCTTAGCTCTCAAAACATTTCTAATTTCCCTCATTTGAAGGTTCAAACAGTTTCAAATTACTGCCCATGGATTGTTCTTGACATCCCGAATAGTAGATTTGAGCTGTGGAAATGCTGGAATGTGTTTTTGTGCTTTTCCTGAACAAGGGAATTCAACGGGTAAATTACAGTCATTTACTGGGAGTGTAATTTACTGAGAGCCTTTAGGCAAATGCAGGAGAAAGGACAGCAGCAAAATGGAAAAAAACCAGCATAAAAACTGTTTTGTGTATTTTTACCCTTTTCTCATTAATTATTTATTCACATAAGAGTTTTATGAATTAATGGATGGTCCTACAATTAAGACAGATAACCTTTTATTCATTTTTACTGCTGATAAATCAAGTATTTAAAACAGTGATTGCCATGTGAAAATTACAATCTGACTGCATTTTTGAAATTCTACTAGTTTATTTTCCATTTAAATCCATGTCTGTCTTATTGAAAATTATAAGGAGATGTTGCTCTCTCTTCAGAATGATTATAGATTTTACTAATTTGGATTTTTATTACTCTAGCGGTCAAATAAGAGTTTTAAATTTTCTGGATGAACAAATTAGTGAAAAGACTTCATACTTTAGTCTTGAAAAAGTACTGTTGTACTTTTGTCACATACCACGGATGAATCTTATTTTAAAAAGAATATCCATACATTTTGGTTATTTGCAGTTTTAAACCAATACAAGACAACCCAGCCATTTTATTAAAGGTTAAAGAGAAATTTTATGAAATTGTCAGCTAATTCTTTATAATAAAAATATATAAACATTTGTTGCAATTCTTATAAACAGTTCTGACCAGTTCCTTTCATGAAAAGCTGTGTGCTCTGTAGTAATTGCTAAGCAAACAGAAAGCTGTGTTTCAAAGTGGTTTTGTATAGCCAACTGTAATTTGACACTGAAGTTGTGCCCTGCATTACCCTGTGTCATAATTGATGGCTAAAGAAAAGCACACGCTATGCTAATCATTTGTTAGAATAGCTTGTTAAATTGTGGTTGCCAATTTTAAATAAACTATGGAATGGCTGTCTGTATTTTAAGATTTTGTAGCCTACAGTTTCAAACAGTTATTTTAAAGCTGTTGTTTTTTTTAAACTTTGTTTTGCAAATGCACAGTTCTGCCCTTGCACACAAGGTCAGCATGTTTGCCAATTTAATAGCATATTATCAAGAACAAAATCAATGAGCTACAGGTTTCACACTAGAATCTCAAGGGACTTTTCTGTTTATACTTTATTGTACTGATCCTACATTTGCTGTCCTTTTTGAAATATTAAAATTGATATTTTAATACATGATGTGTAAAGTTCCTAAAACCAAAAAGTTCCAGAATTAGAAGGCTAATTTAGTTACTATTAGAAAGTAAGGGTAAATTTATTTTATATTTACTAAGCACAGTGACTAGATATAAAGCAGCATATATTGATATAGTAGTTATTAACTGCAGAATGCCAATAAGAATTTCTTTTAGCAAAATGAGACTCAGGAGGTAAGATTACTGTGCGTAGTCAGTTTGTGAGTCCATTTTTAAAATACAGTGTGTCCGTAAAGTCATGGTGCATTTGCTTTCCTGTGACTGGTCAAAAGTGCACCATGACTTTACGGACACACTGTATATGATGAGTCAGTTATATCATGTAAAAAGAGAGGAGTCCAAACTTGATGAGAACATTGACTTAAAATTGAGAGTATTAGACCTCTACCCTTTCTAGTGAAAGAACCAAAGCATGATGAAGGAATATGTTTACTTAGACATAGAGAAATGGTACTTCTTACTTAGACATAGAGAAATGGTACTTCTGTGGAGAAAAATGATTTAATGTGCAGAGAAGGGTTATTCATTTTTAAGAGATTAAAAGTGACTTGAATATAATACCTTTTAATTTGTAATAATGGTCTGACGGGCTGCTTACCGTCTAAAATAAACCTTTTGATCGGCATGTTCATTTTGATCTCTTCTGTCGTGCAGTGTATTGAATGGGTAAAGGTATTATTTTCAATTATTGTACATCTCCTTAATAAGGCCTGTAAAGACACGCAGGTGGATTTAGTTCTCAATCATTTTATAGACAAATAACGTACAAGGTTATTCTGTGGCCTACAGTTGACTCCTTTGTGTGGGGGAATTCCTTGAGACACTGAGGATAAAGTCGCCATTATATGAGAGAAGAGGTGGCACACATGCCTTACAGAAATGCTCACTCACTTGACGGCATTATTTGGGAGGCATAAGATTTGATATTTGAATTTCATTGTTGTTTTGTTCCTTAACAGCACCTACTACACTGGTAAGTTGAAATGTGCATCACAGGCTTTCTTGTAGAAGGATTTTTTAAAGGAGGTGTGTGTTTCTTTTCTAATGTATTTCATTTCTTCTCCTAATTTGTGTAAAAACTAAACAGAAATTTTGGATTTGATTACTTACCATTATAAAAACACTTAGCTTTTATGCAACTGATAATTTCTTTATAAATTTAGAATACTCTGTTTCGTTAAGTCTAACTAAATTTAAGTAACTAAATGTGTATATCTGAGATATAAATTCTTAATTTTAAAGTATTTTTAAAAATTAAGTATATACACAGGATTTTGTGCTAATTTTGGTCAGGCAGCATAGACTCGCGAAGTCACATTCTCTGCTCCTTTAAGGAAGAGGATACATCTAACATGGAATATTCAGGAGGATAATGAATAGTAAGTAAAAATTATTTTAAAAGATAACATGTTTTTTGGTGTCAAATGTGTTTTGCACATTTACTCTCTATTTTGACTTAAGTATTTTCTCCTATGGCAGGTTATGGGGGGGGGGAATCAATGACCACAAATTACAATAAAATGTCTTTAACATACTTTGATTGGAGGCAGACTAGCAGTAATATAAATTAGGCACCTTGACTCTTCAGGATCCCCAGTGACGTCCGCCTTAATTTTATGTTACCTGTGGTTTCTGGGTGATTTCTCACTCGGTGGAGAGCTGTTTTTTGGTCCGGGCCTCGTCCTTCCTGGCTGTGAGGTTTTTGAAGGGCGTCTGCACACGCGTGGAGTAGGTGCGCTTTTCACACACACTGGCCCAGCCAAGGCTCGCTTGATTGTGCACACACGAAGCAGCCTCGCTCTTTTTCTAAAGTCCCGAGTTTTGCATAAAGACATGTTAGGAATCTTGTTCCTAAAGAATCTAGAGCAAAAAGTAATAGGTGTGTGGGCGCTCAGTGTAAGCCCGAATACTGTGTTCTGTGTAGTTTTTGTTCTCATCACCTTGATGGAACAATCTTGCAGCCGCTCTGCATTCCGTGGCATTTGGAATGAATCCCTGACAGGCTGATTTCCCACCCCTGTTGTGATGCTACTTTCTCTAGTTAATACTCCTGTGTAAGTGTCGCACAAAAGTAAACCCGAAGAGCCCGCACATGTCATGGAGGCTGCTCCATTTACATTAATTATGCAGTCAGGGCAGTGAGAATCCGCTCTCTACCCAAGAGGCGGGGGCTCGCCACTGCGGGGAGCTGAGAGCGGAGCCCGGAGCCCAGCAGCAGGCCTCCCAGCATGGCCACGGGATCGCTGCTCTGGCTGCGGGGCGACCGCTCCGCCTCACGGAGAACAATGGGCGCGCCCCGGAGCCATGGGGCAGAGTGGCTTGGCGGCCCTGAGCCGCCTCCTGCTCCGGACACATTCCAGGCGGCTCGCCCCAGTGGGCTGCGGAGGGAAAGTCCAGCGCTTCCCGCCCGGCTGCGGCAGCCACGCTAGTGCTCTCGGGTCACTGCACCAGGGAGTCAGACCTGAGCGCAAGCCCGAGAGTTGGTGGTGCCTTTCAAGTTCAAACCTGAAACTTGATTTGAGGCCTGGCGACCGTAGAGGCTGGATTTCCCTGATTTAAAATATCTGGGCTGGTGCCGACTCTGGTATCTCAGAGGATAGAGGGGATGGCATAATTACTTTGTCTGACAGGAAAAATTTCTAAACCAAATACAAAACACGAACAATATGGGGAAAACAGTGGGGGTGAGGGTGGGGTGGGAGGGCAAAACAAACTAAAATACCCCTCTAACCCTTCACCATAACGTGGAAACATCTTCCTGGAGGTTTCCCACCGTAATTGGCTCTATAGCATCCTAACTTAATGGCTGTTTGTCAATGGGAGACTGAATTCCATACGGAATTCCACAGGGAATTGTACAAACATTTACTGGCTACCTGCTATGTACTAGGTGACGGGAAGTTATTACCTCTTTATTGCTGTATGGAAAACATTCCAGAAAATTAAGGTTATTGTTCTTTCTAGAATTTAAATATGGAAACCATGGGAAAATTGCTCTTTTTGTCACTACTGTTGTCCCCCACCACCCCTTTCCCCAGTTACTTGGCTGTAGTCAAGAAGTATTGGAGGTGGTAGGGAGGATGAATGTACTTTTTCCATTCATTTTGCACTTTTAAAGGGTATCAGTAAAGATGATTCTTCATTATTTCTACAGTGTAGTTCATGCATCTAATTGTATAGACTGAGAATTGTATGTTTGCAAAGAATGACTAACCAAACATCCATGCCAATAGAACAGCAGAACACTGAGATTTGAAAATCTTTTTAATAAAAGGATAATTTGAGAAGACTTGTCCCCTTTTTAGATTTGCAAAACAATTCCATGGGCACATTTTATATTTTTCTGTAAACTAAAGGATTGAGTGTGCAGCATTTCATGAGTAAATCCATGTCACATTCAGCCAGGAGCAACCACAGTGAAAATTTTTCCAAAAGGAATTAGGCCATCCTTTCAAGGCCATGTGTAGTGTCAGCCATGATGACATTTAGCTCTGCCCCAGCCAGAGTCATAATTTTTGAAGAAATCAGTGTAATACCTTTATCATTTTCTTTCTTTCATTGAATAAGAAGATAGAAAGTATTATTTTTAAAATGTTTAATACTCTTCTGACATTTGTACCTTGCACTTGTTCCAAAAGTGAAGTATTTTCAAAAACAAATGCTATTTGCTTCCTTGGTCTCTAAAGAAAACTCTTGATTCTTCTATATAGTACATATTTTTAAAGTCTCATGTGATTGCTTAAAACATACTATTGTAAATGACTTTCTTTAAAACGGAAATATACAAGTATGCAGCTTTCTAAAATGAGTGTTGAATCATAGGAAATTGTTGGTATCTGATCATGTTGACTTTAAAAATGGCAATTTCATGTGGTTCAATCAAATAGGATTGATAACATAAGAGAAATGAAAAAGCAGATATGAAAGTACTTAGATACAACCATTGTGAAAAATGTGTGCATGTATAAAAAGATTGTAATTTCGCGTTACACAAATAGAATAAATATTTGTGGGTCCTTTTTCCTTTATTAAATTGCTTGAATTTATAATGGACAAGAATTTATATAAGGTTTTTAAAAAGTATGTTCATTGATTTGAGAAACATTGAGTGAGAAAGAGAACACTGATTTGTTGCTTCACCTATTTATGCATTCTTTGGCTGATTCTTGTATGTGCCCTGATGGGGATCAAACCTGCAACCATGGCATATCAGGATAATGCTCTGACCAACTGAGCTACCTGACCAGAACCTGAACAAAGAATTTATAAGTTTATTTTGTTTTGAGCCTCAGGGAAAACAATCTCTATTCTTTAAAAACAACAAAATTAAAATCATATACCAAACTTAGTGATCCACAGGCTCTTGGAATTTTAATTGTGTATATCCTTGTATTATTATCTGTATATATTCTAAGTATAAACATCCACAATTTTATTTTTTGACTCTGTTTCTAGTTCACTTAAGAGTTATGGAGTACTAATATGTACATTTTGTTTTTAATTTTGCCTGAATCTAATGGGAGCTTCCAAAATTAGGCCTACTAATCCAGTCAACATTTTAATTGGAACTGTACTTACCAGTATGGCTCAACATTTTTTTCCCACCTACTCAGAATAGTTTGTATCATAAAATCATTCACATAATGGTTTGCTTTTGATGCTATTATCTGCGATATTTTTATCTCTAAGATAAATTTCCATAAGTAAGTTGATTTTTAAAGTCAGAATACAAAAGTGGTAAATTGTGAATATACTTATTTTAAAAACATTTAAATAAGATACTCATCCAAAAAAAATTATATTGTTACTTAGTATCATTAGCTTTGACATCACTGTATGGTGCCAGATTTTAGTGATATAAAGCTTATAATACTATTTCACATTTTTATCCACTAAATGAAAACCTGCCTTGTGTTTTATTACAAAGTAGGTGGCCTGAAGGAAAAATATATGTATTCTTTCCTTTTGGTATAAAATATGCATTTGGGCTTCTCATTTCATCCCCAATCTGTGTTATTCCTTAAAAATGCAGAACTGCCTGAAGTCCTCTTTAATATTTAATTCAACAACTTTTTAATCTGTCATTATGCTGTGATGAAGTAAGCATCAAGTGTCGCTGAAAAAGATTAAATTATACTTGGAAATAGGAATTGAAATGATTTAGGGTTGGAGGCTGAATATTTGCTTTGCACAAGTAATAATAATAGTAGCTTGGGTGAAGAAGGGCTTTGGTTTGGCTTTAATGTCTTTGCCTTGCTGTGCTCCCCTGTGGCTTCCCCTGATTTACTCTGGCATTACTGAGCTTTATTTTATTTAAATGGAGGTAGAACGTGGAAATTACTACACTACAATTCATTAATTACTCCATACTATTTCTTTGTACTGATTTCCCTTTTTTTCTGTAAACATCATAAACAATGATGCAACCATACCCAGTATGGATAGGAGCTGTAAGCAGTCCTGTAGTTCTTGTTAACAAGCTTATCTCAGAAAGGAAAGTCAGTAATAATTAATATCCATCTGCAGAATAGTGAGAAGCAAAGGAACATTTATGTTTTTCCTGTCATAGAAGATGATGTCCTACATATGAATAAGCTGTGGCAGAATGTGTGAATATTTTAGCCATTGGATTTTACTTCTTGCTTATCACATCTAGACTTTAATCTGTGGACTATTTTGTATTTAAGGATAAAGGTACAAACTTTTAGACCTCAGTGACTCTTGGGTGGTTCAACAGGTGACAAATAAAGACTGACCTCTTTGGAGTACTTGCTTTCTGCCTAGTTTCTCTCTCTCTCTCTCTCTCTCTCTCTCTGGAAATCTATTCAGGGGTATCTGGCTGCATAAGCTTATTTTTAATTTAGTTCTGTAGCTCTTTCTACATGAGGCTAAGCAATCAGTCAATTTAGTGGAGAAAACTAATTGAGAAATCATTTGATCAAATACATAGAAGAACCCCATGTGGTTGTTTGAAAGAATGTTGTGTTTCATGTTTACTGTAAGGCATGTGTATTGGTGGCTTATGTATACCCTGGTTCTGTCTGTAATGAATGTCTTTAAAATGTACTTTCATCTGTTTTGATTTGGCATGATGATGATCCTTTTCAAAATAAGGTTAGGAATAGCTAAAATCTTGACATGCAGCACACCTGTTGAGATATTATCAGAGGTATATTCACTCCCGGGAATCCATTTTCTCTGTAACTCAGATGTCCGCTTCTCTAGCATCATGTCCTATCGTGGGACAGCAGCCCTTCTCCTTACCTTTTTGGAATATTCCAAGTGAGAATGTAAACTTACTGCAGTAAATTAGGAGTTATCTATTAATTCTGCAGAATAATAATAAAAAAAAGAACTGGCAAAATATTTTTAAGCTTACAAAGCATTTAGTATCCTCTTCTTTTGTTGCCCTTTTTGCACCTGAAAAAGTCTAAAAAGCATTTTGCAAGTGATATATTTACCTTTTTCAGAAATTTCTTTTTGTAGCTTGAATTGATTTGATGCCCTGCCTAATTGAATTTCTTGAATATTTAGCTCCCCCCTTGATCAGTGTACATGCAAGAAGTGGAAGGTCGTACAATTGTGTAAGTATCATTCTACATTTTCACTTGCTATCTTTAGGTGTTGGAAATTGAAGTTCTGTTGTTTTTTATAGTAAATTACCTCTTATGGTTCATAAACATATATTTAGAGGAATAGATTCACAGATTACTTACGATTTAGTGTTTTGATCTGGGATACTTTATTTTTTAACAATTGGCTGATGTTTGCCTACACAGTGTTATTTCTATTATGATATGCCTTTGTCAACATGTGTCTTTTTTGCTGTAGCACAAGACTAGTTGGCTTTCTGAAATCTGGTATGCTTGTAGGGTAAAGTAAATGCATGTCTTTGTAGAAGAATAAATAAAAAGAGCAACCTGAGTCAATAAGCGGGTTCAATTCATGCCTACAGCCATGGTGGACAGCTCATTTTGTAGATGTGGGTGTTTTGTTTACATTTATAATGCAGCTTTATTTAATGCTGACAGATATAGCTTGTGGCAAATGATAGTCAGAATGTATGAGCAGTCATAATGCTTCTGTCTTCTTATAGTGTGCTGCTGAAAATAAGCAGTTCACCTCTGTTTTTATTGAGGAAAGGATATGAGACAGCTATAGCTTCGTGAGGCTATTTATTGAGTTGTTTTACTAGCTGTGAACATGCCGCTTTATAGCAGTTGTGAAAATGGACTTTGCTAGTGTGTGGGAAAGGAAATAACATTGCAGTATACAAGGGTAGTAAAAAATCTCTATAAATAATTTTTCAGACTGAGGAATATTCTCATTTAAACAGGCAGAATGGGTTGTGATTTTGGCTAGGTGTCAGTTCCTCTCACCCCCAACCCCTTCTTAAAGTCACTAGATTGGAATTAGTCATATAATTTGGGGAAATTTTTGATTCTATAACATTTAATTGGGTTAGAATTAGGAAAACTTGTTTATATACCCACCTGGATTTAGCACAGCAGTGTGACCTTTGGGACTTAAAGATCTATATTAACCAAGTTAGGGTGTAAATTATAAAATAAAATGTGCGGTGTGCTGCATTTGTGTGTGATAAGACATATCTGTAAGCTAATAATAGTAAGTTTGTTATTTAAGAATGTACGCAAAAACCTATATTTGTATACTGTTTATAATAAAGTAAGAGAGAATTCAGATGTGTAAGTAGCACACAGTTGATGGAAAAATTGTAAAGTACTTGTATTTTGACCCCAAAGTTTTATTATTCAAAATAATTAAGGGAGAGTGACAAACTAACCACAGAATTTGTATTATTCCTTTTATCCTTAGAAATTATAGGCACTCACTACACCTATACCTTTTAACTCGACAACAAATTGTTTTAGTTTTTATACTAGCTTCTTTTTTCTGCTACTAAATCTGTCCAGGCCTACTAAAGCTTTTTGATGTACAGTTATTTATTACCTACCATAATTGTGATAGATATAATACTTTTTATTCTCAAACATAAAAAAGACCATTAGAAAGGTACATATTTGAGATTTTTATTCAAATGTTCATCATACAGTGAGAAGGTAGGTACACAAATAATATTTTCACGTATGCAAAATAATTTAGAACGCAGTGTGAATCTCAGCAGGTGTTTCTTCCATGTCTGTGCTCAAATTTCTATGGAACACTGAATATTAAATAGAAATAACCCTCCCTTGATATTATGCAGCTAAAGTTCAGTTTAATTTTCAGGTAAGATTTTCTTGGACACATGTCATTTTCTTTTCATGTGCGTAAGAGTCAGTCTACTTAGATTAGAATATGCTCTACGTTATAGAGTAAATCAAAATGCTGCAAAGTACTCACTTATTTCCTTTCCTTAGTGCTTATATTAAGGCATTTCTGTTACCACTAAATATATGGATTATAGGGATGCTGTAAAAATGTTCTTATTTCCTTCTCCACTGGCTGATGAAATGGGTTAATCTCTCAATAGAGCTATTTCCTTAATTCACCACCTGTTTTCAAATCCCTAGTAACCAACAAGGTAAGCGAAGAGATTCCTCTGTGTGTGCCACACATACCTATTTCACAGAGAGCGAAACCCAGAATAAAAAAGTAGACAAAAGTCTTCCTTGAATATTTTTTTTTAGGAAAGTTGTTACACATTACTAAAAAGCTGCCATATATAAATTATCATTCAGCAGGCCAATTATGTCACTTAATGGGCATCTTTTCAGTGTAAATTTTCGACTCAAAAGGGCATACCTCTATATAAAGGACATTTATCACTGTTCTTTTCAGCATATTGTGAGCATGTGATAGACACATAACATAATGCAAATTTTATATTTTTGATTTAGAAACAAAGGAACTGAGTTTATATTTGTAAAACTGAATGTGGGCTTGGCTATTATGGTTAGAATGTCTCAACTGTATATAAGTAATCATTTATTGTTTAAATACAGAAGAGGCTGTAACAAAATGCTGTCAAGAGCCATCACACTCATTAACCTGCAAGCTAATTAGCCTCCTCCTGCCTGATTGCTGACAAGTTCTTTAGTCTGAACCCATTGCTGTTGTGTCAGCAGAGAAGCACAGAGTGAGGTAGAGGAGGTCTCCATTAGATGTTTGTGAACAAAGTCTCTGCATTAAAGGTTTGTTTTATACACTCTAACAAATGTTAGAGCATTCGTATTCCCAGCCATAATTAAATCGGCAACTCTTAATTACTGTAATTAGTATATTAACCATTTCCTTTCCTGTTGTCTATAATGGACTCTTAGAAATTACATGTAACTTAATGTGATTTAAAAAATTTATCATTGTTTGAAAGGTTTCCATAGTTAAATTTATATCTAAATGCTATTGAATATTTGAAATATGCATAATAAAATCACTTAAATGCACTGTCTTGTCAAAACCAGTACATACAGGCTTTATATTCACGTCTTTTTTTTTCTGTGCAAATATGACATTTGTTATCTGTTAAAATATTTTTTTTGCTGGTAGGCTAACATTTTTTAACTAGGTTGCAAATTAGCATTGGAATGATAGAACATTTTGTAAATGCATATTACGATTTGAATTCATTAATTTGTGGAAGACTAATTCATTTAGAATAGCTTCTTGAGGGGAAAAAACATTCATAAGATATTTTGGTTGTTATACCATCTACTCAAACTCAAGACTTTATGGAGAAGAGTACCAGAAAAAAAATAATAGAGTACATTTTAAAGTGGTAAGTGTTCTGAGTATGAGTTGATGAAACCTTTTCCTGATTTTCAAAATTATTGCCACTATTGCTTTCTGGTAAATGTTACTTACAATTTTGGCTTAAAATATTTGAATCATCTTCAACAAATTAGAGGTCTAAACCATACTAAAATGTGACATTTACCAGCAAAATATATTCACATCTAAAAAAATCTTAAAAAATCACATACTGAAATTTATTGTACTTCTACTTTATATAGGGAAAACTGCTATTTGAGTGTATCTGATTTAAAAGTACTGGATTAAAGAAACAGCATCAAAGTTTATGGGAGCTTACTGGACATGGGCAGAGATATCATTTGCATAGCATCCTAGATAGATCTTAAACTACGTGAATATATATTTACTACTAGCTAGCTTTAACTAAGCCCTAATTAAGGAATGGGTCTTTAAAATAAAATTTAAAGTACACTTATCATTTAATCATTTTTATAGTAATTAAGATGTTACTGCGACTTACTTCAATTATCATTCACTCACAGACAGCAATCATTTTATGAAGAACTGGCCAGTGCAGTACAAAATACAGTGTGTCCGTAAAGTCATGGTGCACTTTTGACCGGTCACAGGTCAAAAGTGCACCATGACTTTACGGACACACTGTACATCATTTTTTAATAGATGTGACTTTTTAACTATAGTGGCCTATCCATAAGAATTGTAGCTTGAGCCTGAAGTCAGTCACCTGTGTGATGGAATAGATAATGAGGTTCCTTCTTGTACTATAGTTGTGTGGACCTGTGGTCTCTTCACTAGGAAAGGCAGATTTGAGGTTCTGAAGCAGTGTTCTTGCATTTTTAAAATAAAATTTTTCAGTTGGAATCTGTTGTTGTCACCAGTAAGGACACCTTCCCATCACCCGTTCTCTGCCTCTACCCCCCACTTTTTTAGCACAGCCTGATTCTGAGAGAATAGCAAAATATTCTCCTAGAAACTTTCATAATTTTTTTAAGAATGTAATACAACTTAAATTTCAGGTAATTTAGTGTAATAATGACTCAGATTGATTTACAAAGTAAATGAAATGAATTTAAAGGCCTTTTGAATTATAGGGCCTATTTTAGAATTATTGGGCCACTTATAGTTTATAATCCTTACAGTGTGGTAACTAAAATCTGAACTTATTGAAGGAAGGGGACCTGTTTAACATCTAAGTCCTCTCATTTTATAGATAGGGAAATGAGACTGTGGTGGCAACTTGCCCACGGCCATATAACCAGGTTATACAACAGGTATGAAATGAAGACCCAGATCCTTGGACTTCTAGTCTAGTGCTCTCAGTTTCATAAATTCAAGTTGTAGTGGGTTGATTTAGTGTTTCCTTCTGAGTATCTCTTGGTGTTTGTGTTATAGTTACTTTATATTAAATTGTAATTTGTTTAAAAGCATCTGAAATGGGAATATTTTTAATAAGTACAATTTATTGTTTAGAGTAGATGCTCAAATTTATGTAAAACATTTAGTCTTTTCAAAGCATACACAAATACTAAAGTAGGAATGGTTTACTTAAAACTGATTATTTAAAAAAACCACACCCCAGTTTGACAACAAGGGGTATTTTCCTCCAGTGAGTTATTTAATAAGAGAAACTTCTGTGGTGTTGAAGTAATTGAGAATTGAGGACATTGTCTTCTGTAAAACTGTGGTTTATTCCTTTAGCAGCTCTGCATATGGAACTGATGAAGAGTAGAGCCCCAAAAAGTATTTTCTTGATATTAGCTCTCATTTATAAACCAGAATAATTCTGAATGTTCATAGTAAACATTTGGAGATAACCCAAAGCAAATTTAATTTTAGATTGGGCTTTTGCTTAATGTATTATTCATAGTATTGTATCATTAATTAAAGCACATCTCTGACAATAAACTTAAAACTTAACTTTAATAGTAACATCCACCCTAATTTGGTTGAGTCAGATAGTGACCTGACATGATTTGTTTTTCTTCCTAGTTATGGATAATTTTGTAATAATGGTGGGATGGGGTCATTTTTTTCCTCATTCCCCTCTTCCCCTACCTCACCTTTTTTCTTTTCTTTTTTTTCTAATACTTCACCATTTTTGCTGCATGACCTGGTTTTACATTTTTCTGATTCTCTTTTCATCTAATTAGTATGTTCTAAAAAGACCTGGACCACTTATTGTACAGAGATGTAGCCTGTGGGTATTTAATAAGGAGCTTTCAGTGCTACATTTGCATCTTTTGCTTGGGGTCTGAATAGTGAATTACCTTTAAGATCATTAGAAGCACTGCTGTATTGTTAAAATCAGGTCACAATATTCTAATGACAATTTAAAACTTCAGGCTTTCTATATAACCCAGGTGACCCCAGTGTAATTGTATGTAGTGCAGAAAACCCCAGGATAAACTGCTGATGGTTCAGCCCATCCCAGGGTAGCCTCCACAGACAGGTAGCTTTACAGCTAAATAAATGGTGTAGAGACATAGTGAAAGCAAGTGAGTCATATCCTAGTTATGTATACTCAAATGTATATATTACTTATATCATAATTATAGAATATTTTTGTAGTTAATATTTTCACTGGTTTTCTGATCTCAAATTGATGTGATATTTACCTGCTACCACCAGTAATGCCAGGGAGCTTAACGGTAGCCAATAACAAAAGTGACTTAAATATAGAAAAAGATAGTGATAAGTGTCATGTTTTTAAATAAATGCTTTTACTTAGAAGGCATTTATAGATTCACCAGCTGGCATTTACTCTGTATCTGAGCTTCTTGACTACATATGAAAAATGAGTATAGATATTTTTGTACAACTAATTTTAGTAGATAACATATGTTAATTGATTTCAAATTTTAGCAATTGCACTTTAAAATTGCATTTCTGAAATCGCTGTTTCTTAATGAAGTCTGAAGTTACTTAGTTGTGATCGATAATTTCTGCTGAACAGCTATATATAAGTTTTAGCCAGTGCTGTGCATATAATGGGTACTTAGTAGAAATTTGTTGAATGAAAGTTTAAATGAATGAAAGATCAATCTGAAAAGAATATAAACTAAAAGAATATATGCTTAGCACATAGTGGGATCTCTGTAGTTAGTTGAGCTAACTATCCATTTATATATTTCCTGAGGGTCCCACTTCTAATAACAGTTTAAGAAATATTTTTAAAATAATAACCAGGCAGTAATTAACTTGAGTTCACCTGGAAAGCTGTCTATAATGTGTTTATTTTGCTTATCTCATCGTTTTTTACTTTTTTGTTGTTATCAGTTTACTACTCAAGAATTCTCCACATAAACTGTGAAGAGTAGCTACTACCTGCTCTGGCAGGATCCTTGTTTAAAACACCGGCTGTTGTCTTTTCTTGGACCTTCTTTTAATTGTCACCTTTATGGTTAGAGAAATCCAAATCTTATATTTCTTGAAGAAGCTGTTGTATTTATATCTTTTAGCTGTATTGTTTTAGTTTTATTGTGGAGAAAAAACAATTTGTATTTTAAAAATAAATTATTTTCTTACATGGAGGCAGATTAATGGCAAGGCAAATATGGTATGCAGAGATGTTTATGGCAAAGTAAAATCAGTAAATTTTTAGTTAAAACTGGATCTAGCTTTTGCATACTGTTTGAAAACACTATATAAGGTTTAACATATTTATGATCAGAGCTTAGACCAGTGATACTGTTAAGTAATTTTGCAGGATTTTCTCTTCTAAGAAGAATTTGTTGTACTTGCATTATTGTTTCCTTTGGGGTTCCAGACAATGACTCTGTAGTCTGATTCATTAATATTGGTTGTCTTCAGCACAGAGTATCCAGATTTGACCTGCCAAGTATTAAATTTTTAATGTATTACTAGTTCTTTCACAGAGTAAGGCTTGTCTTTGTTCTTTGAATTTTTGTACCAGTACAGCTTGAATCAGATACAGATTTAATTTGTGGTATCACTAAATATGCCTCATTTTAAAAATACATAACACACATACACAACTGTAAAAATGTTTATTGGTGAAAATATTTCAGTATAGATAGCTACTTTTAAAAATAATTATAAGTATTCATTTCCAAATTTATTTTGAAAAGTGCCAGGGGGTGCTATGTGTAATGTACAATAAGTTAATTATTATGCTATTAACATTGATGATGTTGAATGTGTATTAGTTAATGTGTTAATGATGTGTTAATTACTGTACATGTTGTGAAGACCCTTCAGGCTTGTTCTATGATGCAACATGTCAACTTGAACCAGACCAAGCAATCTGCAAAGCAGACTGTAACTCTTAAAAATAACACTTGTAAACATAAATTATAAATTAAATTATGCTTTTTATTATCCTTTTTCTTTCTGGTAGAATGAATAAGTAATTCTTCTGCTATCTGCACCTGTTAGAACCTCATACTGTCAGACTCTGTTTTCCCCAAGAGTGTTGAAAGAGATTTGTTATGGAATAACTTCCGCTTTGTTTACGCTCTGGCATTTAGTGTATATTTTATATAGATTCATGTGTTTTGCAATCTGAAAGATCTTTTTTGTTTGTTTACCAGATTAATTTATAATGAAAGACACTCAGTCTTTGAGCAAGCAGGTGAAAAGTGGCCTTGTTTGATTAGCACCAGTAGTTAGTATTTAAGTAATACTTGAGCCCTTCCGGTGGTGGTGCAGTGGATAGAGCATCGATCTGGTATGCTGAGGTCCCCAGCCTGAGCGCAGGCTCACCAGTTTGAGCCCATAGGTCTCTGGCTTGAAGCCCAAGGTCGCTGGCTTGAGCAAGGGATCACTGGCTCAGTTTGAACTGCCTAGTCAAGACACATTTGAGAAGCAATAAATGAACAACTAAAGTGCTGGAACTACGAGGTGATGCTTCTCATCTCTGTCTATCTCTCTCTCTCTTAAAAAACAAACAAACAAAAAGGTGATATTTATGATTCAGTCTATGTCTCTTCAAGCTTGTTGGCCAAGTTTCAGCTACTTGGCCAGGAGATCAGTCATAAAAAGCTGGATGACAATTTCAAATCATTTAAAAGAGGCCAGAATTTGTTGCCATATGGGAACACGGCATAATACAGGGATTTTTATTTTGAAGGGGGGAGGCATAAATACAGTTTCAAAATGTCAGTATTTGAACTTTATTATTCAACTTTTAAATTGATAGTTGTGCCTGACCAGGCGGTGGCGCAGTGGATAGAGCATCGGACTGGGATGCGGAAGACCCAGGTTCAAGACCCCGAGCTTGCCAGCTTGAGCGCGGGCCCATCTGGCTTGAGCAAAAGCTCATCAGCTTGGACCCAAGGTCACTGGCTCCAGCAAGGGGTTGCTCGGTCTGCTGAAGGCCCACAGTCAAGGCACATGTGAGAAAGCAATCAATGAACAATTATGGTGTCGCAACGGCAACGAAAAACTAATGATTGATGCTTCTCACCTCTCTCCGTTCCTGTCTGTCCCTATCTATCCCTCTCTCTGACTCTCTCTCTGTTTCTATAAAAAAATAACAATAATAAAAAATAAAAATTCAAAAATATTTTAAATTGATATTTGCTCACTTCTTTCTAATTGTCAACACTTTTGGAAAATATAAATGGTGATCATCTTTAAGAGGCTAATTTAGAGAAAATAATAAAATTATAGAATACAGATTCAGACAATATATTTATATCTTTAAAATCATTGTTTGATATTAAAGAAAAGCATTCATAAAGAGTTAAAGTTCAAAAATGAACCAAGGGTTGTGTAGTGAAGGTATTTTTTAAATGACCCAGAAGTGACTCTTAAAAATACACAGATAAAATAGAAATGAATATTTTTGCCAAGCCATTATTCTATCTTTTAGATTCTGTTAACATAGTATGTGCAAGGACAGTGAAAAGTTTAGGCTGTAAAAGCTAGACTGCCCAGGTTCAAACCTTGGCTTTCACTGTGCAGTGCGTGACCATGCTGTGTCTCAGTTTCATGTGAGTAAGAGTGGGTGCAATAATAGTCCCTAACTCTTAGGGTTGGCAGGTGAGTTAATAGGGTGAAATGAAGCACTTGAGCAGTGCCTGGCCTATCACCCAATAAACATGATCTTATTAGCCTACCTTGAATTATATACTGAAAGTTATTTGGAAATATACTGCTCACAAAAATTAAGGGATATTTTATCACTTCATATTTATATTGAAATAAATTTTTGTGAGCAGTATATTTAATTTCCATAAGCTCATTGAATTCTGTAGGACCCACTATACATGTGAATTTTTGGTTTTTGGTCATTGTAGGCTCTCGTACCTCATCACAGGAAAACATGTTACTTTTAATGATTTTATTACTACAGTATTGTTTATAACCATCTGGAGTCATCCTAGGTTATTTTGTTGTTGTTCAACTTGCCTTGCTTGATTTCTGTAGCACAGCTCTTGTTGAGATTTGTATTGACATGGAAGGATATTCCATCCAGAACTTTGGTCTCCCTTGCAAATATTTGTGCAGAAATCTCTTGTTTACAGCCCTGATGTCCTCTTGTAATACCCATGCAAAAGGGATTCTAATAAATCTTGTGCTCAGCATTACACATTGTTTGTTTTAGCTGCCTTCCACTTCATGCTTCCTCCTTTTAGAGCGAGCCATTATGAAAGGTTAGATTCACAGTTAGTAGGCTTTAGCTCTCCCTTTTGAATCAGTGAGGTTGCCGTTTTATTGCTCTCCGACTTACACTTCAGTGATGAGAGTAAACTAGCATCAGATTAAAGGTCAGCAAATCCCATCAAAGAGAGGAATATTAGGGGCAGAGATAGTTGGAGAGGCAGCACACCACTGGGTATTGACAGGGTGATTCCAGGGTATCAGTCAGCAGAATTATAGCTGCCCAGAGAGTCAGTACAGCTTTAATGAGCCTGTGTGAAGAGGAAGAGGGTGGATTTATGTAGTTCCTCATAATTTTCTGTAGAGACTGTTATTGCAGACATTCTGTGGAGTGTTCTGGTCTTTCATTTAATTCAAAGGTCCTGGAGCTTATCCATCCTCTAAATTCCTTTTTGTTAGCTCAAATCAAAGTTGACATTTCCATGGTTTACCACCTAAAATACCCAGTTCAAAATCAGTTTTCTTTTGGCAATTTTGAAATCTCTATACTGTTAAGATAAATGTATACTTATATTTATATTAATGCATACATATTTTCTCTTCAGAAAAGTGGGTTGAATAATGAACATTTTTTTTCATAAGTAAAGAACAGGGGAAAATGTACATTTACACATTGCCCTCTAAGTAACTGGGAAAAAAACCAAACTGATTTTAATTTTGTTACGGTTCTTTAAAAAGGATTTTAATATTCTTTCGCCTTAAGTTGACTTTTCTAATTAATTGTTTATATGCCTGTTTATGTATGCCCCATCTCAGTCTTTATGCCTCCAATACCTCTAATCTGGAAAAAAAAATGTTATCTCTGGGGAAGGGAATTAATTGTTTTAATGAGCAATACTACATTTAGTTGCTATTTAAGTCCACCTTAATTTTGCTATGACTTTGTAGTGAATACAACTCACATCAATTTCTTATCAGAGTGGTATTAAATCTATCATTTCAAAATCCAGAATATGCTTTGGGAAGTCGTGTTTATGAAAAATATCTTTGGATATCTTTGCTATAGGTTAGTTGCTTAAAGAGTTAGTGATATATAGTTAGATATTTTTTTAGTTAAGCTTTTATTTATAGGTCACTAGAAAATAGTTTGTGAAAAAATTATTGGTGAACTTGCACTAGAAAATTTTGTTTTATTAGCCAAACAAGCCACTTTTTGTAATTTTTATTTAAGAATATGCTATTTTGATTATTCATATGTAAATGAATGCATTATTAACATAGTGAGTCTTGTTTGTGTGATTTGCTGCTTGGTAGATGCTTTCAGGCTTCTCTGCCATTGTCCTTTGCATGCCGTGTGGGTGGTCGTGCTTTTCACTTACATGGTTTTTAATGGAAGGGAGTGATGGATGTGATACAACCCTGAGAAGCACAAATATCCTTTTTAAAGTTCACTGTTGACTGAAACAGCTACAGTACTCACAGCAAAATGTAAACTCCTTGATAGAGATGCATACAGATAAATATTATGAAAAGTAAAGAAGCTATCTTCAGCCATTAATTAGATGCTGTATTTAAAGAGCCAGCATACTTAAAAGTAAAAAATCATGTGGAAAGTCTAGTAAAGTTCATGCTTCCTATAATCATGCCGTGCTTCACAAAGCCTTTTTGATAAAACAGTCTGTGTCCTTATGATAGCACAGGTAAAACTTTATGCTGTGCTATTTACATTGGAATGTACTGAGAATGTCAGTGACCCTTGTGCCATATTTAGTAGCATGCTATTTTGAGCAGTGCCTGTGCATCAGGATAATTTGGCATTACAAAAACAATAAAGTGAATATTTCTTCCTGCAAGAGGAGAAAGAGAACCAGTAGCTACCTGGTATTCATAATGATGCAACTAACTGACTGTAATTTAGATAGTCAGTTTTGAACATTTATGAGAAGAGGGAAAGGAAAAGGAAATAAATATAAAGATAAGCATGAGATTAATTATCTGATAGGGGTAGTATTCTTACTGCAGTGAGGGATGTATGAATGATATTTACTGATCAAAGTACAAAACAAAGTATATTGGGTATTTTAGAATTCAAGCGGAGTCTAGTGTTTTATTTGAAAAAAAATTATGAACAAAAAAAATCACTGTTCTGAAGTGGTACCATTTTTCTCCCCATTGATAGCTTCTGACTCAAAAACTTTTGAATCACATATATACTACATGTATAGTTTTTAAAAGTATCATACAATTTTATCTATGAAATATTTAATTCAAGATTTCTAAAATACTGAGAATGTTGATAACTTTGGTCTAGTTTTGACTAATTTTAACAAAATACCGTGTAGCCAGTTAATATGATAATGAGTACATTTTCAGGGGAAGAGTTTACATTTCAAAACAAATAGCACCATTTAATTTTCATGTGTGGTCTTCTACATGTAACCATTCTCTAGAATTCCAAGTTTATTTGAAGTGTGTTGACAGAGACTGCTAATAATGAGCAACTATCAAGAATGTTTTATCAGCTTACATCAAAGTGCTTGCTATTCTGCTATTGGAAGTGATATGAGAGTTCATG
>CM072996.1:9139667-9264667 GCA_037038555.1 Rhynchonycteris naso | reverse complement strand
TGCGTTTATTTGAAGGAAGCTTTATAATACTTTTGACCCGTAATTTATTTATTGCCCTCCGAATGCAGTCATCTATGCAGATGCTCTCTCCCATTATCTGTGGGGCAGGTGCACAGCGTGTTGAAAGACAGCTAATTAGGATTTGCTGAAAGATATGCAAAAACTGCAGGCTTATAACAAAGCCAAGTTCATTGTTAAACAGTGTTTTACTGTGTTTGTATGATTTGTCTAAATCTTGGAGATACTGAATGAATGTTGTGGTTATAAGTGGATTGTAAATAGAGGTGTTTTTTTAACTTTATAATGCTATGATAACCAAACATAGAAATAAAACTTTATAAATCTGTATAAAAGTCGCAGTATACATTTTGTATTAAAAATAAAAAAGATCAAATTTTAAATTATTGTTTTCCCAAGTTTCATTTTGAAGATATCAAAATCTTTTGAAAACTACATAGCCCGATTCACTGTGGCAGCCTTTGCAAATTTATATTCATTAAAATGTTTATAGGTGCCTAGAGGAGTAGGTGTTAGGATTGGAAACCATGTGTGATTTAGGCAGGTTGTAAGCTGAGTAATAGTGAGTGAATAGGTGGGTAGGATGAGGCATAAAATAGTAATTTGAAGAATATAAATAAGAAATCAGAAAATAAACAAATATTCAAATTAAAAATAATTTTGGAAACCAGCTATTACTATTTAAATACCTATAATCATGACTTGGATTAATAGAGGAAAAATTTTTGATTCACTTTCTCAACTACAAGCCAGCCCTCAAATAACGTGTTGTTATAACATTGATGAAATACAGTACGAACTTAATCCTTGTTTATGTCAGTTATCCTATGGTAAAATTGGTTTTCTTATATGTCGTTTCGCTTGTAGTCACAGAACCTACTGATGACGTAAAATGAGGACTTAACTATAGTTGTGACAATGACTTCTCTAATGATAAAATAGCCTTCTTGATGTTGCCCAGTTGCAAAGTGCTGTGGTACTTTTCATCCACAAAAATGTGAACTTTTAGGCAGGGAGTGATTTTTCTGATTAGATTTGATGTACATAATTTATAAAGTATGTGCAGAGGATTGCATTAAAACATTTTTCCTGTATTTGAAACAAACACTGAAGTGTTGATTTACTTACCACAAGGGAAAATGTTATGCCAGACTAAATGCACACTTATTATTTTTATTTGTGTTCACTACTGTTGAGTTTAAGGGTTGCTTCCTATTGGTATGGTGGTGTCGGTTTATATGCATATTAGGTGCATCTGAAAGTGTCATAGATGGCCAACTAGTTTGTGTCTTTTGAATTTCTCTGATGAATTTCCTTGTGTATTAGTCATTGAACATCATTTTTTGTGTGCCACACATGTGCGGGTAATAATTTTGTCTGTGGATGATGATCTACTATTAAAGAATCTCACCAAATGTCCAAAGGGGAAAGATTAATAAATATATGTATGAGGGGAAAACTGGAAACCTGGAGGAAACTTTAGGGTAGATAAAAAACACATTTCTGGGAGCACCAGTGTCTGTGTAAATATAGTATAAAAAGAAACAACAAACACACAAAAATGTGAGCAAAAAGTTAGTTTAAAAAGGAGAAAAGTTTAAAAAAAAAAGGAGAAAAGTAAGGAACTCCCAAATCAATAATATAAAATGGAACCGAGCTGGAAGTGTCAGATAAGAGGCTGCTCAGTGAGTCCTCAGTGCATGTCAAAGGCACAGAAAACTTGGTATGTGGAACTACTACAAGCATGTCTAGGCCATAAAATTTTAACATGTAATAAAATGAATTAAAAGAAAAAAATGTTAAAAATACCAATGTAACCAATATTTGGCAGTTTCTTCTATACTGGTTTTTTTTGTTGTTTTTTTTTTTTTTTACAGGGACAGAGAGAGAGTCAGAGAGGGATAGATAGGGACAGACAGACAGGAACGGAGAGAGATGAGAAGCATCAATCATTAGTTTTTCGTTGCCGTTGCAACATCTTAGTTGTTCATTGATTGCTTTCTCACATGTGCCTTGACCGCGGGCCTTCAGCAGACCGAGCAACCCCTTGCTGGAGACGAGCTTTTGCTCAAGCCAGATGGTCCCGTGCTCCAGCTGGAGACCTTGGGGTCTCGAACCTGGGTCTTCCGCATCCCAGTCTGATGCTCTATCCACTGCGCCACCGCTTGGTCAGGCCTGATACTGATTTTAATCTTATTTAAGGGGAGTTATCTAACTTTTTGGTTCCCTAAATGAATTATTGTCTTGGTAATTACAGTTTTTGAAACCTTATTTATTTACCTCTGAACAGGCAACAGATACAGTTTTAAATCATTGTGAATTCATTTTATTACCCAGTTGAAATTATTCCAAAGTATATTTTTAAATGAAAGTGACAGCTTTAAAGTGTTTTGAAGGAGGAGATTAAAGTTGTGCATTTGAGTTAAGACAACCAAGAGCTAACTCTTTCCTGCTGTGGGTGTAATTCAGGACATCTAGGAATGAAATCTGTTCTTAAAAGAATTGATGGTAGTTTTAGGCTAGCATATAAAATTGCAGAGCTGGTGCTCAGTTGAGTACTTGGCAGCTTATAGATGTTACTGTCATGTAAGTTACACCAGACACAGAGTGTGCAACACTGTGGATAAACAACAAGGAACAGACTCAAAAGGCAGAATCCAAATGCAGACACGCAGGATGCCAACTTCCTTCCCCCCACCTCTGCCCCAAGACGCCTTGTAACTAGTGTGAATACCCAGCTTTTAAATAGATTTACAGAGGTTAATTGGGCTTGGATATTTTAGATTATGCTACACATTAATGAAAATGCTGATTTTGATCTGTCATGACTCCAGTGCTTTTTATACCATGATAATTATTTTAAAACTTTGTCTTCTGTGTTGTTGAAAACATCTTGGCAGAAAGCCTATGTGACCTGATTAAACCTAGGAATTGTCAGCTGTGATCTATAGTACTCAGATGAGGTTGCTGACTGGGCATCATTTAGGAAGTTCTTTATTTAAAAGCAAAATTAGATTGAGATACTGTGCCCAGCATCATACTGCTATGTTGATAGCACATTTTTAGTACTGTACTTAGTGTCCTGGTTTTATAGTTTGTTGACAATTGCTTAGCAAAGTCATTTACTAATATATATTTTTAAAGCATAGCTAATTGCCTCCTAAAGTATGTATTTCTCTTTTTCCCCTGAGATTACATGCTGGAGAAGCCCATCTAATCCTGTTTATATTTTAACTTTTGGATATAGCTTGTACATTAATTGTTCTATGAAATTTTAAGTTCTGTCCTAACTGTACAAAGAAATGGAATAATCACCTTTCTTTCAGTGGGTGGGTTTGTTTTATATCCTTGGATGATTTTTTTTCTTTCTCAAAATCCTGAATGTTTTATTCTCTTTTCATTTTATGCTTAAATCACCTAAATCTGGAAAGATTGGATTTCAGAATATTCTGGAAGCCACAACTGCCTTTTTCTAAAGCCCCACTCTGGGATAAATTGAGCAGGGATAATCTTAGAAATTCTGGAATGCATGTAAATATTACTTTGAAAAGAATTTTCAAACTTAAGCTTATCGTTAAAATGTGAACAATGAAATTCTCAGCATGAATTGTAGTACTCTGATGTTATGTGATCATTTTCTCTAATAAATAAAATACTCACACTGTTTGTCCTGTTTCTCGCTTCTTCTCTTTCTCTCTCTCTCTCTCTTTCCCTGAAGGTCTCAGCATCAGAGGAGCCCAGGAGGAGGACCCTCCCGATCCCCAGCTAATGAGACTGGACAATATGCTTTTGGCAGAAGGGGTTTCAGGTCCTGAGAAAGGTGGGGGATCGGCGGCAGCAGCTGCAGCCGCGGCAGCCTCTGGAGGTTCTTCAGATAACTCTATTGAACACTCAGATTACAGAGCCAAATTGACCCAGATCAGACAGATCTATCACACAGAACTGGAGAAGTATGAACAGGTCAGCAGCCGCCACTCTCATAGTCCTGCACAAACCCTCTGTTGCTCTGCTATTAGACTGCACTAACCAATATTGAGGGCTGTGAGGGGTAGGTGTTAACACAAAGAGCAAAATAAATAAGGTCAATGCAAAGATTTAAGTGAATTGTTGGATTCATGAAATGAAGTTCCCTTGAGATTTTAGAGGTGAAGCTTAACTATTTTATCCCATCTCCTTGTTTTAGTTTTATTCATTTCTCATATTCATGTGCCCTTACCACCACACCTGCAGCCATTCTTCCCCTCTAACCTCCCGACTCTGTGCTCTTCAAAGCTTTGTATCATTGACGTTTATGCACTGGCCTTATTCTTAAGCTGTGACAACTTTTAAAGGGAAGCACTGCATAGTGAGATCTTCCTCCTATTCTGTGAGCTCCAGAATCCTCCTAGGAATTCTTATGGATTGTGCCAGCCTATAGGGAGGGAGCTAACTTCACAAAGTAAGCAGGTTCTGGCCTGTCTCTCCAAGGAAGAGACCTCTCAAGGTAATTAACCCCAGGACAGTGAATATTAGGCATTATATGCTAAATTCCTGATGGGAGAGTATGGATTAAAAATGTTATTCTCAGCAATTATAGTAGCCAAAATTTATTGAACCTAAGATATCTTTGATTTTAAATTATATCATTGTTTTTATGTACCACCAAGAAAAAATATCAACACTGCCCAATTTAAATGTAACATGCCATTAATTGTAAAATGCTTCCAGACATCAAAGATGTTAAAATGTGTGGGAAAATAACCTTTAGATTCTGTGAAAAAAAGGTAAAATGTTCATGGTTCATTTTAAATGTATTTTAGTTGTTAGTTTAACCTAAAAACCTGCTTAGTTTGAGTAATTCTCACTGGAAGGTAATTAAAGAGAACATTATATAGAAAGGTTTAAATATCACCCCCCCCCCAAATAAAGAGATTATTAAGTCAAATCGTATGAAATTGCCAAGTGTTTTTGCCAAGGTAAAAAAACAGTTGGTGAGTTGGCTGTTTTATAGAGTTCCTCCTAAAATAAGGAACTGCCTAGATATACCCATCACCCAGATAAATAATTATTATTAACATTTTGTCAATGTTATTTTTTCTGTCTCTCCCTCACTCCCCTCGGCGCCCCCCTCTTTGGTGGAATACTTTAAAGCAATCTCCAGCACCATGCCACTCCCCCACAAATACTTCACTGTGTAGTCAGGTATACCTTCAAGTCCGAACACCTTAATGTGGCATGGAAGTCCTGGTCAGTTTTAATACTGACTTTTCTTCCAAGTTCCCTGAGGAGTTTCAGTTGTGTAGTTAGTTTTTTCATTGCCTTCTCTAATATGCTGACTATGGTGGTGTTAAGCAAATGCTGGGTTCTGTCCCAGAGGTGAGTGTGTTTTGAGGGAGAGTAAAAAGGTTTATGTAGTTCTATGTTAAAATATACTGCTCACAAAAATTAGGGGATATTTCACAATGAATATGAAACAATAAAATATCCCCTAATTTTGTGAGCAGTATACAATATAAATCAATCTTACAAGATGTCTTTTTTTTCTGAGTAGGATTTTCTAGGATCTCAAACTGTATTTCTAGTCTCATTTAGAATATTTTTTGGTGGAAGATGTGCAAATAAGAATTTTGGGAAAATTATTTTGTGTATGTACATGAAAAAAAATGGAGCTTTCTGATTTGACATATGAGTAATTAAGAGGAAACAAAATAAGTCATGGTTGAAAAGGTTGCCCTGAGCATAAACAGTGGGAAATGGCTCCAATTTGTAGTAATATTCTAATTGCATAACTTTATATTAAATACATCTATACATACTTACTAAATACCACCAATCACCTTGCATGAAAGTATCTATAATAATTGGGCGTAATGGCTCTACTTTTTTGGCTGAGAAATTAAGATAGTTTCTTACTATTTCCTGCCCTGTCTCTTCACATTGACCTCTTTATTTTCTACCGATTGCCCTTTTAGAAGTTGGGTGAAGCTGACATCAGTCAATGTCACAGGGTTTTGAGTATATTTTTGTTTTGTTTTGAGTTTGTGTGCTTTAAAAATACACACATAAACACAAGTTCTTCATAAGTTACACTAAGTACTTGACTTTTTGGATTAAAGATTTTGGAAAATAATGAGTTTTAAATTGTAATCATGAACCTTATTTTTTAGATATATTTAGTAGCCTAATAAAAGCTACTTAAATGTATATTTTCTTTCTTATTTTTAACACTTTCAGAAAGAAAAAATGTAGATAAATGAAGCCAATGCAGTATTATGAACAAGTAAATAGATGGAGTGTGATGGCTGGTTCGCTGATTCAAAAGAATTTTAGTTTACAAATTTTCTTCGGTAGGTTCTGAATTGTTTTAGAAATAATAGCAGCATTTAACTCTCAAATTGTCGATGGGGTGGCTTTTATAGCTTTTCTGTGAGTTTTGACATAAAGATGGTCAACTTTTCTTTTTAAATCTGTGGGATACAGACAGGGTCTCTATCTTGGATAGACCTTTCAGGGATATGTTTGGAAGGGCTAAGCAGAACTAAGTGAGATGAAGGGGTAACATTTCTAAAATGGATGACATTATAATTTCCATTTTACAGATGAGAAAATGAAATTCAGGTTAAGTTATTTATCCAATGTCACACATCTAGTCAGTGTCAGAATCAGGATTGAAATCTGTTTCTGACAATATGCCTTTTTCATTTTGCTGCTACATATGTCGAATTGGAAAATACTATAATTCAGATACATTCTGGTTTTCTCTGATTTGCCTGTGTCGGGTTGCATTTGGGATAGGCTCAGAGTAGAGATGGGGGAAAAAAGCAACTATTTTAACCACTTTGCAGAAACTATATATTTTTTTCCCTAAAAGTGAACATGGGTACTCTGAGTGACAGAACAGTTATTAGTCAATAGGAAGAACATATGTGTGAAGGCAGAGGCTTCATCAGAAAATTGTGTTGAGTCTTTTACTAAAAGAAATAAACTACATTGGAATCTAGAGCTATTCACTCTACTGTGTTTTGCAGTGAAGCTGTAATGAAAATGTATCTGAAGCTTGTTTAGATTTAGATTGCCATAAAATTAACAAACAACACCATTGCAGTAAATTAAAGTACCTAATAAACATAGCCACATTTACAAAGCTAAGCAGACTAGAGCTACAGTTTGAGCAAAATTAAATCCATGCTGCAAGGCTCAGTTTTATGTGTCTGTTTTAGAAATTGTACTATTTTTAAAATACTGTCCTTTCCCCCCCTCTATAAAATGAACTTTGATTGTATGTCTCTATTACATAGGCTTAGATATAATGATTTTTGTTGACAGTCATCTAAATTTACTTATCAAACCCTTTTGAAATATTAGGTATAGAGTATATAATAGAGTGAAGTTCTTGAATATGACCACCACCCCAAAGGAAACAAAAACTATTTTACTTTTCTCTTGTTGATCCTGACACTGAACAGGAATATAATTTTCCAAAGCTTGCAGCAGCTATCTTACAAGTACTTCATCTGGAAAGCATTGCCTCCTTCTTGAGTTGGACAAAAACCTCATTTATTTGTCAGCTTGTTGATTAGCTACACATTTTGAAAAATGCTTTTACATTACCTTTAAAATATGCTCTTATGATTAGAGGTCCAGCTATTAGAAGAGGTGAATTTCTAATGAACTCTAGCCATTAGTCCCGGGAAGCCTGTGTTTAAGAATTGAAGGCCTTCTTGGTTCCTTTGCCACTCTACCAAAGGGAAATGGACACATTGGTATTTGCAAATGGAATTTGACATAGACATTTGTTCTCAGTTAAAACGGAAAAGATATATCATGCCTTATGCAGCTCTCCCACTTTGCTTATACCAGAGAAATGCTTGTACACAGGCAATTCACTTCATAATTTATAGCTGCTATAATAGAGATGACATATTGAAAGCTATCTGCTATAATTATATTGAAATACATTTTTGCTGAAGGCGAAACTGTTGTAAGGGTCCCAACCCTCCCTAAGCATCTGGGAACCTGCTTTCTGAGTTCACAGATGTCGAATGAATTCACCTCTGAGCAGGTAGAGCATTGGAGCCAACTACATACACTGCATGTGCTCAAGACCAGTCAGATTCTGTTTAGATACGGGAGGATTTTCAGATATCAGCGAGTGTTGGGGGATGGAGAATGAGTGCAGAAACCACTGTAAAGGAATGGCCTTGGGCTTTTAGAGAAACTCAACATTCTGTGCTTACATTTCCTGGAAAAACCTCCTTTGCTTGTAAAGGGATTTTATTTTTATTTTTATCAGGTTTAAAAATGCTGATGTTATTACATTAGAGATTTTGTAGCTCGCAAACTCCTAATTGCATTTTGCTATTTCTTTTCAACAGTTAAGCAGGAAAGACAAAGGGGTACTACCTGATGTAAACTTTATATTTCATTTTCCCAAGTAAAGCTTTGTGAATCATTGTTCCAAGGGAAGGGTTCTACTTGTCAGCTCTCATGCTGGGTCTTTTCATTGACTGGGAGAAGTGTTTGAGCGTTTCCTCTTTTTTCCTCCAAGTTTCTAGTCTATTGACTCTATGCACCAAGTGTACCTTTGACCATAAACTTGATTAATGAATGAATTGTTTTATATTTGAATATTCTTTTTTTATTCAGTTTCTTTGGAAGCAATGTTTGTATGTAGGCCTTGGCAAGGCAGAACTATATTATATATTAGGTAATCAGAGTAGGGACTTGCTTGCAGAATTACCACACACAAAAATATGAATTTCATTAAATTGCCATTTTCCTCGTCAATAATAATTGCCATTTATTAAGTATTAATTATGTTCTAGACTCTATGCAAAGAACTTAATATGCATATATTATATAATATAACCCTTACAAAATCCTCATGAGATAGGTCCCTAAACAATGTAATTAGGTAAAAAGCATTGAAGAACAATAGATATTTCATCTTCACAGCTGTTCTTTAGACATACTGGTCTCATTCTATATAGTTGGCTTAGGAAGAATTTTTAAGTGAAGAATTTGTTGATTTTAATAATAAACATTTCATAAATATAAAATCTATAATATTGAACTAGAGTTACTTGTAAGGTTATAAAGACATCTAGAAAATGTATGCATGTAAATTTGAGAGACATTGACTTTTAATAGAGATTTATTCTTTCTTTGAAAAGTAGATTTTAGAATAGGCAATATTATGATCTGTTGGCTACAATCAGCTTATATTGATGATTACAAAAGACCAATTCAGTCTTTAGATCTGATTACTGAACCATTTAAAAACTTTCTGTAAAATCAGTGCTTGTTTTTTGTTTGGTTTTACATTTTTATATTCAATAATCTGAACTTATAATCAAAAAAAAAGTTGAATCTTGAAATCAGAAAATAGCACCACGCAAAACACTGAAAAATTTGATTATAAACCAAATAGGTATGAATATCAAGAAGTTTTCACTAGTTGATAAATATTACTAAAACAGTATCAAAAGTCCAAATAATTCAAGTTCTCAATTATTAATTGGTTTAGATTTTTAAGGAGCAAGGAACAAGTGGCTAAAAGGAAGACTCATATTAAGAATTTATTCAAACTATTTGTATCAGGTAAAGCCTTCCATGCTTTAGGTTCACTTAACTGTATTACTGCAATGTATGTTTTACAACGCAGACCAAAAGTTGCCTGGCTGGTGGTAGCACAGTGAGTGGACAGTGAGTCAGCGTGGGACTCTGAGGTCCCAGGTTTGAAACCCTGAGGTTGCCAGCTTGAGCACAAGGTTGATGGCTTGAGTGTGGGATGATTGACATGATCCCACAGTCTCTGGCTTAAGCCCAGGGTCTCTGACTTGAGCAAGGGGTCACTGGCTCGGCTGAAGCCCCCTGGTCAAGGCAGGTATGAGAAGGAATCAATGAGCAACTAAAGTGATACAACTACGAGTTGATGCTTCTCATCTCTCTCCCTTCCTGTCTATCTCTTGCAAAAACACAAACAGCCACACACAGAGACCAGAAGAAAAATGTACTCTATATAGTTTTCAGCAGCTGGATAAAAAGGAAAAGGTTTCTGCTATTACTCTAACTCAGAAAATTCAAGGAATCTCTGTCTATTTTAATAACATAGTCTTGGAGAAATGATGGAGGATACAAGAAATGTTTGAAGTGAGCCTCCCATATTATAAACAGCATTGGTACTCGTGTGTGGTCAGGTGGCCCTTCAAAACAACTCTGCAATCATTTGATCATTCTTACTGCATTTTTATGTTTAAAAAATGTTTATCTTTTAAGGAATAAGAAATGAGGCAGTACTGTGTTCTGCTCTGAAACTGGTGCAGATGATGCTATAAATGAGGCTGTAATTTACTTTCAGTGGTATAAAGGAAAAAAAATGACTTTGCCTAAAGTGTATGCATCTTTCTTAAGGGTGTACCCAGATTTTAATTATCTAAATGTAAATACTTAACGAATTTTACTTAGAGTAATGAGCTAAAGTGCACAGTACATAAATGAGATGTTCTAATTAATCATGTATGAACTACTGGTTTAAAGAAAAGCAATGTGAATTCTGTGAATGTTGGGCTATTGCCAAATTGCTAATCAGCATTTGCATTCATAGATGACTTCACTTAATAAGTTATGAGACATTCAGCAAATGTTTTAGAAAATCATGAGTTTGTAGATGCAGAAACTTTTTGCTTTTAACCTATTTTTTGTTCTTGTTTTTTCCACATGAGCCTTTTGCTGCTTTAGAAAAAGTAGGCAAACATTCATTCTGGAGAATTAAAATAACAGCCAGAGAAAAGAGTAGGAGAGATAAGATCTCAAGTATCATTCACACAGGAGTCTGAAATTATTTATCAAGACACAAACCATGTCATAGATATGTGTTACCATGATATGTGAGCTAGTTTGTAGGAATCAGCAATGTTATATGTGCAAATAAATGTTCCCATCTCTAATACAGCAGTTCTCAAACTTTTTGGACTTAGGACTTAGACTCTTAAAAATTATTGAAGACGCCTGACCTGTGGTGGCGCAGTGGATAAAGCGTCGACCTGGGAACACTGAGGTCGCCAGTTCAAATCCCTGCACTGGTCTGGTCAAGGCACATATGGGAGTTGATGCTTCCAGCTCCTCCCCCCTTTCTCTCTTTCTCTCTCTCTCTCACTCTGTGTCTCCACTCTAAAATGAATAAAATAAAATAAAAAGAAAAATTAAAAAAAAAAATTATTGAAGACCTCTTAAGAGCTCTCACTTGACTGGTAACACCTATAACATTTACAGTATTTTACTTATTTATTTTTTGACAGAGAGAGAGTCAGAGAGGAACAGACAAACAGGAAGGGAGAGAGATGAGAAGCATCAATTCTTCTTTGCAGTACCTTAGTTGTTCAGTGATTGCTTTCTCATATGTGCCTTGACCCAGAGGGCCACAGCAGAGCAAGTGACCCCTTGTTCAAGCCAGCGACCATGGGGTCATGTCTATGATCCCACGCTCAAGCCAGTGACCCCACATCCAAGCTGGCGACCTGTGGTTTCAAACCTGGGTCCTCCGCATCCCAGTCTGATGCTTTATCCACTGTGCCACCGCCTGGTCAGGCCTATCAACATTTATTATACTAGGAATTAAAAGTATTTATTAAAAAGAATAATAAACCATTATCTTAACCTAAATAATAATTCTTAGAAACAAAAACACTCAAAATTTAGTGAGAAGAATGGCATTGTTTTTACATTTTTGCAAACTCTTTAATGATGGCCTTAATAGAAGTCACCCCTGGATTCTCACATGTACTTCTGCAGTCAGCCATGTGGTTAAAGTATATGAAGAACATCTGACCTCATACAAATATGTCATTGGAAAAAGGAGTGTATTAATAATCTTTTCATATAACTGTGGATAGTCATACAGTAAAAGTTGACAAGTTGCAGTGTCTTAAAGATTATAGTGTGAAGTCTGAAACCATATCAGTCAACACTTTATACTCTGTTTCTTTAAAATACACTGGTCTAGTTTGCACTTTAAATGGATCTACCTATGCAAATTTTTGTAACCTCATGCATTGATCATTTGGAAAATATCGATTCACTGGGTATATCTTCCAGTGTTGACATATTTCATTATATAATATCAAAATACCACATTTATTAATACTAGTATCAAACTATCAGAAAGTCTAATGGGAAACTGTCAAGCTCATAGGGGTAAATGCAAGTTTTTCAAAATTATAATCTTCATTTGAAAACTCAAATTTTATCACTGGCATAACTACTATTAGATGTTTTCTTTGACATAACAGACTCACTTGGTTCATGTTTAAGATAACATCTACCAAATAACCAAGTTTGAATAATTGTAATTTGTCTATTTTGATTTCAAACAGACAAATTTGTGAGCCCTACTCAAAACTTAAACAATCAAGTGCTTTTTCTTGAGATAAACATCCTTTGACATGCAGGGAAGTACTTTCTGTGTGCCTCCTGTTGGTCACATAGAGTATTAAAGATTTAGTCAAGTGTTGAGGTACAGTAAAATAGATAATTTCTCTTTTATTAAGGACATTCCTAAGTGAAACTGTCTTTATCTTATTTTCTGTATTGTTATGAATGCATGGTGGTGAAGAATAAAGAAGGAAGCATTAAAGATTACTTAGTATACTGTTTCCCAACAATTCTTTTATAGCACATATGTCCAGCAAGCTACGCTAGTGGTGTCCAGTATACTACAGCTGCCACTCTTCATGTGTAGCTGTTGAACCTTGAATATGGCTAATCTGAACTGAGATGTGCTGTAAATGTGAAATACATACTATATTTTAAAGTATATGAAAAAAATGTAATATGCCTTATTAATAGTTTTTATAGTATGTATTATATGTCCATATGATAGTATTTTTCATATATTGGGTTAAATATACTGTTAAAATTAATTTTACCTGATTTTTTTAATGTGATTACTTGAGAATTTAAAATTTTTATATGTGGCTCTCAGTATATTTTCTTTGGACAGTACTGTTCTAGAGAAAAGAGCTTCTGTGATCAAATTTACCAAGGAAAAGCCGGAGACACCATTCCCCTTTGAAAAATTTTTTTTTAATATTTTTATTAATTTTAATGGGGTGACACCAATAAATCAGGGTATATATGTTCAAAGAAAACATCTCCAGGTTATCTTATCATTCAATTATGTTGCATACCCATCACCCAAAGTCAAATTGTCCTCTGTCGCCTTCTATCTGGTTTTCCCTGTGCCCATCCCCTCCTCCCTATCCCACTCTCTCCTCCCTCCCCCCACCCCGTAACCACCACTCTCTTGTCCATGTCTCATAGTCTCACTTTTATGTCCCACCTATGTATGAAATCATGCTGTTCTCAGTTTTTTTCTGATTTACTTATTTCACTCCGTATAATGTTATCAAGGTCCATCCATTTTGTTGTAAATGATCCAATGTCATCATTTAAGAAGATTGAAATCATATCAAGCATTTTCTCTGATCACAATGCCATGAAACTAGAAATTAACCACAAAAGAAAAACTGAAAAATACTCAAACACTTGGAAACTAAATAGCAGGTTATTAAATAATGAATGGATTAACAATGAGATCAAATAAGAAATAAAAAAGTTTCTAGAAACGAATGATAATGAGCATACATCAACCCCTTTGAAAATTTACAATGTATTTGTCATAGTGGAAGTACTAATGAATACTACAGAAATAAAAAAGAACCTTTAAAAATTTTGGTTAATACAACATTACCCAAACCTACTATATTATTGGGCCATGTAAAGTATTAACATTTTTTGGAACTAGCTATAGAAGTATAGAACTTGTTGATCCCAGTTCGGGACAGCTGTAGTTATATTTTCTTTATTTTATCGATGAGAAAACTAAGGGCTAGAATTTCTCAAATTACCATATTTCCCCATGTTTAAGATGCACCCATGTATAAGATGCACCTTAACTTGGGGGCCTGAAATTTGAAAAATGTATTACATAAAATTATTGAACTCAAATTTTATTCATCATAAAATTTATACACCTCCTCATCATTGTCAAAACTCCCGTCCATTAGCTTGTCCTCGTCTGTGTCTGAGGATGAATCACTGTCTTCAACAATGAGTGCAAAAACAAGCATGAAAAAGCGGGAAATACAAGTAAAGAAAATCTACACCTACTGTATAAGACGCACCCAGTTTTTAGACCCCAAATTTTTCGGAAAAGGGTGCGTCTTATGCATGGGGAAATATGGTATATAATTTTGAAGTTATATGAACATCTCTTTAGGGAAAGTGCAAGAAAAAATATACACATATATTTTGGAAAGGCAACCTCTTCTTTTTAGTTCCACATACGATAGTATAAAATGACAACAACAGAAAACATCTTAAATTTACTTTTATTTTGATTTTCTTAAAGATGGAAAGAACTTCTGGTTTAGGGGTTCCAAAGTTCCTAAATTTGTGTGTGTGTATGTCATAACCTAGGAAAATAATTCTTAGCTTTTTTTAGTTATAGATTGGCTAAGAATCAGAAATGAAAACAAAATCTCCACAAATTGTACCTTTAGGAAATACATATGTGCACACAACTTGTATAAAATTTCAGTGAGTCTTAGACATTCTAAACCTCTCCAAGGACTGCAGGTTAATTCTTTATTTACAGTTCAGGGATAATGTACTAGCAGTAATTAATCAACATTACTCTTGAATTGTAATGCAACAACCCACCAATCAATAGATGTTTATGGGATGCCTACTGTGTGTATTATTATATGCAGTTCTACACTGTGAAGAATTCATAAGCTTAATACCATAGTGTCACTACTCACAGAGAATTTTGAATTTATTTAAAAAAATTTTTTTCTGTGAGAGGAGGGGAGATAGGCAGACTCCTGCATATACCCGGACTGGGATCCACCTGGCAACCCGGTCTGGGGCCAATGCTCGAGTACTAACCTATTTTTAGCTCCAGAGGTTGACACACTGGGACCAACCAAGCTATCTTCAGTGCCCAGGGCCACATTTGAACCAATTGAGCTGCAGGAGGGGAAAAAGGAGAGAAGGGGGAGGGAGGGAAAGAGAAACAGATGGTTGCTTCTCATGTGTGCCCTAACTGGGCATCAAACCCAGACATCCATACACTGGGCTGACACTCTATCCACTGAACCACCAGCCAGGGCCTGAATTTCTTAAGACTTATAATGTATAAAAAGCTTGAACTGGTAAGCAAGACTCATTTGACCTACCTTAAAAATATTTACAGAAAAGTTCCATAAAAGTTTAGAGTAACTGAAACACCCAGTGTACTTGAAAGGTTAGTTCTCTAATGAACAAAACCATCATGTGAGCAGTGTTCAGGATATCTGTACAGAAGTGGACATTATTATAGCTTCAAAATGTGTCTTGCTGTGATCAATGATCATTCTGTCTGCTTGCCCTACCAGGGGCATCTGTGCAGTAAGATGCAGAATCTCCCGTCTTGTCTTTTTAATGAAAATGCTAGCAGATGTTCTTTTTATTCAAGGGTGTAGGCTGATGCTTTATTTTCCCATGCAGCACTGGATTTCTGTGTAGACCCAGTCACATGGTTTTATAGATGTAAAAGAATATAGGTGAACTGAAAGAGACTGGGACGGAGGATTGGTAACTAAAATTGGAATTTGTTAAGACCCAAATCTGATCAGGATTTGCCCCTCTCTTGAAGAGTTGAGCTGCCTTCCCCATCTTCCAGGCATGGCCCACACCACAGCTAAGTTATACTAGGATGTGGGCCTGCTTGGCATTGAAGGCCTTTTATGCTAACACAAACCGGAATCCCCTCTTCTCTACATATTCTCTGAATTCTTCTGAACTTGCCACATATCATTATTTCCGGTGTTTTCCTTGCATCTGGGATTCCTCCTGATTTCTATCTTTATCTACCTTTCAAAAATCCTACCCATTCTTTAAAGCCCAAATGTTACTTGTGCCATGCAGCCTGACGTGATCTCTGCCTCCAGATGAGAGCACTCCCTCCTTGGAACTTAGGAAGCCCTTATTCCTATCTTCCTGTGACACTTTGCACAGGCTGCCTTGTTTGAGAATTAGTTTTTTATATACAGTGTGTCCATAAAGTCATGGTGCACTTTTGGCCGGTCAAAAGTGCACCATGACTTTACGGACACACTGTTTATCACATTGAAGGCCAGGTCTCTATCTTGCTCATTTGTGTGTTTTTTAATAGCACTTGGCCTTGGAAGAGTTTGCACTTCATAGTCCTTCAATAAACATTTGTTGAATAAATGTAAAACCCCAGAGAAATTAGAAGATGCTTATTAGTAACAATTACCATACATATTTATTTCTATATAAGAGTTGGTAGAGAGCCTCCCCAGTGGGGAAAACCTCATTTCCGACCTGGGACAAAGGTGGTTGGGAGGGGCAATTGAGTGTGATGTCTTTCTTGCATGTCTGGCCGTTCGTGGTTTCAGAATTGTTGCTGCCCCATCTAACTGCCACTGCCATTTCACAAGCGTCTTGGCTTTCATCTTACCCTACCCACTGCATCATGCCATTGGCAACTGCAAATGAGGTGGAAATTCAGATGAGTTAATGTCTGGGTGTGATAATATAAAATACTAGATTTCCTAAGAAGTGATTTTTTTCCCCCTTACAGGCATGTAATGAATTCACTACACATGTGATGAACCTTCTCCGAGAGCAGAGTAGAACACGTCCCATTTCCCCAAAAGAGATTGAAAGAATGGTGGGCATCATCCATCGAAAATTTAGTTCCATCCAGATGCAGCTCAAACAGAGTACTTGTGAAGCAGTTATGATTTTAAGATCAAGGTTCCTTGATGCCAGGTATGTGAAGCCACAAATCTGTTGTGTGGCTTGTGTGTGTGTGTGTGTGTGTGTGTGTGTGTATGTGTGTATTCTACAGAAATGGCCAGTTGGTTTTAGGTTCTTCATTAATCTGGCTATATGAGCTCTTCGTGATAGGCAGGATATTCACCTCCTGGTCCCTGTACCGTCAAGCCTCTTGTCTGGGAGTGGTAGTGCTATTAGCCACCAGTTTGGAGATTCAAGGACATAGATGGGATTAGTGCTTCTACTAATGAGTTACGAATATGTTGCTTTTCACATCTGATGCTGAAAGTATTTTAAAGGATAACTTTGAGTCTGTAACTCGATTTTAACGAAGGTTCATTTTCTAACAATTCCTTGATGTTACATTGCTTGTGTACGTTGTAAGAAAATAGTTGGAAATACTAATGCTCCTTAAGAGGAAAGTGATACAGGTATTTTAGTTGCTAGCAGTTACCGTAAAACCCCAAACTCTGTTTTTCCAAATCAAGTAGGAAAGCCTATCTGTTTCTTGTATAAGGCTGAAAATTCCCCTTTCACCTGAAAACTTTCACCAAGTTTCATCCGAGTTAGGTAATAGTCATATATAGTGTGTTTGACCTACTGGGTGATGGAAATAAATTGTCAAGTTGCTCCTGTACGCTGCCTCTTGGGCATTGCTGAAGCTTGTGATCAATCTTCAGCCTTGGAAAGGAGTTTCTCTTTTGTCTGACTTTCTCTTCCTTGGAATCTGACAGAGGTGATAATTATTACCCAGATTTTACAGGATTAAGGAAAATAACTAAGTTACCTTCTCAACCAGAAAACAAGGTGTGTGGAGGTCTTTCTGCCAGCGCTCTTCCTTAGAGCCAGATAAGGCAACACCTGTCACTTACTCTAACTGCCGTGCTCCTAGCTAAGCAGATCCCTGTGTCACCTTCGGTTCCTTGTTCTCCTGTGATAAATCCTTCACTAGAGCTCACCAGGGCTTTGTTTCAACACTTCTCAGATTATCTCTTTCTTTCCATCCTGGCTCGGACGGCTCAGTTTATATTCTTCCTTCCGTACCTGGACTAGTACACTAGCCTTCTACTGGACTCCTGTCTCTAGTCTTGCCTCCCCGCCCATCCTCCACATACCTTTTCTGTTTCTGTGTAGCATCACGATGATACCCTGATGGCTTAGGTTACAAACCACAGTAGCCTTTCAGTGTTGGATAACTCGTATACACACAGCTTAACCCGGCATTTAAGGCCTTTTAGGACCTGTTTCTTTTTAGTCATTGTTAAAATTTTCTAAAGTTTTATTTTAGTTTTTTCCTATTTAAAAAATACCCAGCTCACTGGAAAATTTGTAAAATATATAGCATAGAGGGAGGAGTAAAAGACAACCACCTAGGTTTTAATACCTAAAGAAAGAAGAATCACTGTAAATGTTTTAGTTTATTTCTGTCAGATTTAAGAGGATTTTAAAAATAATGTTCTTATAATGGTATAATATGTATAATTTGGATTGCTTTTGAAAAAGTTTACCATGAATATGTAAACGTTTTTCCTATAGTGTAAGCTCTAATGTTAAATAATATTTTAATGATTGTTGAAGTTCATTCAATCAGATTACTTAGCCATTCCTTCATTTATGAGCATTTAATTGTACCTTTTAATTTTCATTATAACTTCTTCTTTTCTCTTTGTTTGCTTTCTTCTTTTCTTCTACAAATATTTATTTGTGCTAGAAAAGATAAACAACATAGGTTGACCTACTTTTGCCAGTTGGGCTTACATTCCCAAGTAAACAAATACGCTATAGTATTCTATTTAATATTGTACAGAAGTGTCACAGGATGCTAAGTGCTATGAAGCAAGGTGAGAAAGAGAGAAAATGATGGAGAAAGTATCGTATTTTAGAAAGCTTTTTATTGAAACTGGTGTTTCAGTAAAAACCTTTATTCCTTGAACCTTTTGGTCTCTAGGATTATACCCTAAATATTAGTTCTGAGAAATGAAATTATTAGATCAGAGTTTGAGTATTTTTAGTGCTCTTCCTGTAGCGCTGAATTGTTCTTTCCTGTGTTTAGTCCAAAATGAAATGCCTCTTGGTCTGATCTGTTTCGTCTGACTAGAGTTTCTTTCTCTCTGCCTAACTACCTCTTTTATACCACACCCACCCCTCGCCCTCCACCCCACCCACCCCCCGGCCTTCCACAGCAAGCCCTGTTCTCCCAACCCTTTCCTGAGTGGGTCACCAGTAATGACTTGTCATCTGTGAGGGTGTGCAGTGTGGAGCCCAGAGCATAACTGGTGTTCACATTTGTTACCTGGTGAGACCTTGCTCATCTGTCCAGGTCTGGCCTAAAATGCTTCCTCTTTAGGAAGCCCACTTCCATCACTCCCCTGGCTGGTCCTTGCCTTCTCTTCAAGACTAATACTATGTTTATACAATTCTCTAGAGCAGCAATTGTCAACCTTTTTCATCTCATGATGCACATAAATTACCATATTTCTCCATGTAGAAGACGCACCTTTTCCCCAAAAATTTGGGGTCTAAAAACTGGGTGCGTCTTATACAGTCTTGAAAGCAACAGCCAAGTTTTAAACTTTTACATTCCGCACAATTACAAGTATTAGATGCAAAAACTAACTTATTGACTAACCAGATGAATGAAGATTTTGATTTAATGCTTATAACAAGCTCATAAACTTAGGGAGGTGACAGAATATAAACATTTTTAAATGGTCAACTTTAAGCATTATTATTAAGAACTATATAACAAAGACCTTTGAAAGTACTTCCAACAGAAAGAAATTTTTCTTAACTCAGTTGCTCTCCTTCTTTCTGCTGATATGTTCCCGTTCATGTCATGCTTATTTTATTTTATCTTTTACAAAATGGCATTTATAATGTATACACCTAAATGATTTATTTTTCTTCCAAGAAGAGTATGTTAACAAGCCAGAGTGAGCAGAGCAAGAATGAGAAGGAGGCAGAGAGAGTCCCTTCTCCCGTAGCGGCTACTGTCAGTGACGTGCATTGGTGGGACACCGCTCTGGACGGATGCTCCACTGCACCCTGGCAGGGGTGGGGTGGGGAGTGAAATTTAGGGAAAATGCTTATGGGTGTTTTTTACAGAATGTTTTTCTAAAAACATAAATGAAGTGTCAGACCAAGTTGTCTCTTGTGCCTTCAAGTGAATGCAGACACTGAGCTTTACTCCCATCTATTCTTGTGCCTCTTAGCAAGGCCTCTGCAGAGAAGGGGAGGTTTTCCTGCTCTAGGCAGACATTTTCATTCACTCTTTTTTACCTTTTTTTTTCCCCATAAAGGCCACACTCAAATTTTCTTGGTAATTAGACAAGCCAAAGCATGTACCAGTACAAAGCAATGAAGCATAAACATGCGCGGGTCACTCTGCACTTCTCGGAGGACTGTAGTTTGAACCCAGCCAAAATGTCTGGGGTGAGCTGTTCTGTCCTGCCCATAAATCCGTCCTCTGAGGTTTTTCAGTGTTTGCTAACATCACTTGTAGGCAAAATTAATAAGTGAACCAAAAATAAGTGAACTCAGATATGTTTCTGTTCATTTCTTCTTTTATAAGCGAAAAAATGCCATGTGATCCACTCCAGTTGATCCTGGGTCTTTTTGTTTGTTTGTTTGTTTTTTAATTTATTGATTTCAGAGAGAGGGGAAGGAAGGGATAGAGAGAGGCACAGAAACATCGATCTGTGCCTATATGTGCCCTGACTGGTGACTGAACCTGCATCTCTATGCTTCAGGAGGATGCTCCAACCAACTGAGCCATCCAGCCAGGGCTGTCCCCTGGGTCTTGCTGCTGCACTCCACTTCCTAGTCTGGGAGTCACAAACTCATATAATGGAGTTGAGTAGAGTGGCTGGATGAGGGGCCGCAGGGGTTAGAGCATATGGGTGCAGATCTGAAGGGACAGCCATCACTCACCTTTAGCCTACAGCTCCCTTCTGAGAATGGGGGCTTGGTGTGGCTGATCTTCCAATTTTTTGTAAAATGCCAAAAACTTTCATGTTTTATGAGCAGGACATTATTGTGTAGTCTCATTAAGCATTATTTGTGAACCATGTAATTATCTGTAGGCTTGACAGTTTCAATATCTATTCTAGACAATTTCTACTCTATTCACTAAGCCACCTACTCATCAGAATGTACCTCTTCAAAGTACCCCCAGGAGAGGGCTTTGTTTGTCTTTTCAAGCAATGCTTCACTCCTGTAAAAATGCTAATTTGTTCTTGGTATATACTTCTTCCTCCCCTTCTGTCTTTCCTCACCATCTCCCCCATCCAGTTTATCACTGAATCTTGGTGATTTTAATCCCCAAATAGATCTTAATTCTCTTCTTCATCCCTTAGGAAACAATTGTTTAACCTTCCAAAAAAATTATTAAAATAAGAAATTTTAGTTCTGATAACCTGAGATGTTTTGATCAGACCTAGATTTTTTGCTCCCTTAACTTTCCCTTAATGTTTCAGACATAGATCACATGTTTAACCTGCCATATTAGTGGTATCATTTTAACTAGAAGGATCTCATAAAGCATACACATTTACAACTGCCTGCTGACTCTGTCTTTCCTGAGTATAGGATATCACAGTTGAGAGGATCATTAAAATTATTGGGAAGAAAGTATTAAGAAAATTACTTGGGGAAAGTATTTTCTAGTTACTGGAGAATCTAATTTAAGGTGAAGTCTGACAAATGCTAATCTTCAGGCTGCAATTCTTTAAAGTCCTCGTAACAAAACCCAAGTATAAATGACATTTTTGCTATTTGAAGTAAATTGTGAATAAATACTTGATCTTCTGATACTCTGCCGCCCCTTTCCCATTAAAGAAGTATTTTCCTCTCCTCGTCTTTTCCTGCGAGCAACTCATGCCTTACCCGGGCAGCTGCTTAAGCAGACAGATTCAGAAATCCCTGATGCAGTCTCTCCTTACCTTCCTTTTCCGTCTTCCCCACCCCCACCCCCGCCGAATTCACCTTCAGGTCCTCTTGCTTTTACTGTTCAACTAGACCTTGAAGCTTTTTATTCTCCTTACTCTCACCTCATGCTAAATTACCTTCATCTCTCAATTTGACCATTGCAGTTGTCTCCTTAAATATCTCTGTATTTCCTTTTGTGTCTTCTCCCACTATTCTTAGCAGTCAGAACAATCTTTTTAAAAACATAAAATTTAAAACTTTAATAGGTTCCCATTGGTAAAATAAAATACAAAAGTTCTTACAGGGCCCACTAAGCCTGTATAATCTGGCCCTGCCCACCTTTCCAGATTCATCTCCCACATCTCCAATGTGATCTGATTTTTACTCTGCTCCAGCCTCTTTCCTGTTACGGGACTGTTTCCTCCGCTCATTCCCATTCCCCTCTCCTTTTTGGCTAACTTCTTCCTACATATTCTCTAGGTCACAGATCAAATGTCACATCTTCCGGGAAACCTTTTCCGACTCCATACCATGTGCGGTTTCCCTCCTATACACCTTCATTATACCTTATGCTTTTCCTTAATGGTCCTTGAGATGGTCACCACAATTTGGAACGATTTATTCCTGTGACACTTTCTAATGGCTTTATTTCCCCTAACGTTCTACATTTCACTTTAACCCTCCAATCTTTTGTAAACTCTCAGGTAGATTTTATCTGTTTTATTCCAACTGGATCTCTATTGAATATCTAGAACATATCAGATCCTCAATAAATATTTGTTGAGTAAATTAAAGAATGAAGTTAATTGTGCTTCACATTCTAGTATATTTCTTAGTGACTCTGAATCTTAAAATGTATTGGGTAATGCTTTGGAGGATGTCAAGAGCATAATTTATAATGCCATATTGATAAATTAGACCCCATGAATGTTAAAAAATAGAAATCTACTGTTTAGTATGGTCCTAATTAATATAGTTGTGTTTGGTTAATGCTGATTATAACTACAATTCTTTTTGGTTCTTGTCATAGACGAAAAAGGCGTAACTTCAGTAAACAGGCCACAGAAATCTTGAATGAATATTTCTATTCACACCTCAGCAACCCCTACCCCAGTGAAGAAGCCAAAGAGGAGCTGGCCAAGAAGTGCAGCATCACAGTGTCCCAGGTGAGCCATCACAATGTTCCAGGTAAGCAAGGGCTCTGTGCGCCTGTCTGTGTCCCAGTCCAACAAGGACCCTGCTCTTTCCTCAGGGCACTCCCGTCAGAGTTCATACCCAAACGTCCCATCATCAAAGAAGATATAAAGAAAACATAGATATGTCCAGATTGTTATGCAGGCTTTTAAGTTTAGATACTTTTTTAAAATCCTAAGCGGCAAGGAATCTGTCAGGACGGGTACCTACTTGCGTGGTATAACTCTTCACTGGAAAGTACATGATGGACATAAAGGTGCCGTGGGAAGAGACACAGTTTAACAGAGCGCAGTCCTGCTTCCCCATGTGGATGACTGGCCTCACCTTCCCCCAGGGAGGGACCTTTTCTTTTGTTGCTGAAAGGAAATTTAATCTAATTCTTTGGTGAAAACTTTGAGAAATTCAACAAGTCCTTTCTTGATATTACGATATTAGGTCCCTACGCTGTTATGATATTTGGGTTCCAATGATTTCTGTGCTTCCTTGTTATTTATTAAACAGAAAAATTAAGTTCATTCCTGTCCCTGTTTTTTATTTGCTAAAGTACTTAATAAAGACTGTGAGACATTTTAGTAAAGATTGGATCAAATAAGCATCAGTAGATATTAAATCTAGGGAGAAATTTAATAAAAAGATTTTATTTTTTGATTTTAGAGAGTGGGTAGGGAGTGAGATAGTAGTTGCTTCACTTTAGTTGTTTATTGATCACTTCTCATACGTGCCTTGACCAGGCAAGCAAGGGGTTTCAAACCTGCTACCTCAGTGTTCCAGGTCGACGCTCTATCCACTGTGCCACCACAGGACAGCCAAGGGAGAAATTCAGATGAAGAACCTGGTTTTAAAGTATCTTTCCATAAGCCCTTTATTAGTTGCAGAGATAAAAAACTATATAGTTTGTGAAATGAAGCAAAACTTTGACCAGGTGATTAGAATCAACATCGCTACACAGGGAGAGATGAACATTATGTACAGTACTTCATTCAAGAATATAACCTGAATATAAACATTAGACAAACCTCCATTGAGGAATGTTCTATTAGGGGAAAGGAGGGGCATTGGGGAAAGCAGTATGTTTTTAAAATGTCAGAGCAACACTGTGGAAGTGTTCTAGATAGAAAGAGGCTGAAGAGACATGGCAGGTAAATGCAATCCCAAACCTAGACTGGATCCCATATTGGAGGCGCAGGGAATGCCATAAAGGATATTATTGGATTAAATTCACTAAAGTAAATTGTAATTTGTAATTGTACTATGGTTATATAAGAGAATATATATCTAGGCTTAGAAATACACACTGATTTATTTAGGGATAAAGGGCCATGATCTAATAACCTCAAATGGTTCAGAAAAAGACATGTTTGTATGTGTTTGTATATGTGTGTGTATGTATATTAGCAGTGCAAACACACAGCTTGCACATGTATGTGTGTGCACAAATGGGCAAATGTTAGTAACAGGTGAATCTGGGTAAGGGGCATACACAGGAATTTTTATTTTTGCGAGTTTGGATTTATTTTAATCAATGCCCTTTTTAACAATGTGAAGTAGTCCACAAACTGCAAAAGGATGTTTATATGTATATAAGCAAGAACATTAAAATCCAAAATATATAAGGAACTCATATAACTTAATAAGAAAAAGATAAAGAACCCATTTGAAAACAGGCAAAAGACAAGGATTTCATAGAAGAAAAAATATAAATGGTCAGTTTTAGGGAAAGATACTTCTTATTGGTAATCAAGAAAATGTGATTTTAAAAACAGCAATGAGCCTGACCAGGTGGTGGCGCAGTGGATAGAGCATTGGACTGGGACGCGGAGGACCCAGGTTCGAGACCTCGAGGTCACCAGCTTGAGCACAGTCTCATCTGGTTTGAGCAAAAGCTCACCAGCTTGAAGCCAAAGTCGCTGGCTTAAGCAAGGGGTCATTCAGTCTGCAGTAGCCCCCTAGTCAAGGCCTATATGAGAAAGCAATCAATGAACAACTAGGGTGCCGCAATGAAGAATTGATAATTCTCTTCTCATCTCTCTCCTTTCCTGTCTGTCCCTGTCTGTCACTCTCTCTGTCTCTGTCACAAAAAAAATAAAAATAAAACAGCAATGAAATAATAGTTTACATTTCCTGGATTGGCAAAAAAATTCTAAGTTTGACTATACCAAGTTTGCACATTGTTGGCAAGAATATACAGCTGCAGGTACCCTTAAATAGTGTTGGTAGGAATGTAAATTGCTTTTGTCACTTTGGAAAATATTTTGCCATTATCTTAGAAATTTGAACATACTCATACCATTTGATCCATTATTTTACCTCTGGTGATATTGCCCTAGGAAGCCTCTGTATATATCAGGAGATGTGTAAGAGCATTTATAGTAACATTGAAACAGCATAATACTTGAAATAAGCCAGTTGTCCAGTGAGTGAGGAAATGGATAAATCCATTGTGGTGTGATCCCATAAGGGATTACTATGCAGCGATGAAAAAGGAGTGGTCTGCAGCTACACCCATTAATTTGAGTGAATCCTGGAAATGTAACATTGAGTGAAAAATGCAAATTGCAGAATATGTATGGCATGATATCAATTTTATAGTTTAATTCTAAGCACATTAAATGGCATATTGTTTAGGGGACACACATAGATAGATAGGTAGGTAGGTAGGTAGCTAGATAGATATAGATATAAAGAAAAGGGATTGCTTTTAAACATGTAGTTAAGAGGAATGGGATGAGGAAGAAATATTGAAAAAATTTTAGAGGTATTGTTAATAGTGTGTTATGTTGACTGGTAGATTTATAGGGATAAATTTAACATTAATATATTATAGACCTCCATATATAGGTAAGGGAATCTCATATGAATTATTAAATCTAAATAACAGACTTTAAAGAGAATATTTCCATCCATTTATAAACAAAGAATTCTGGTATCTATTTTGTGCCAGATACTGTGCTAGAGACAGAAGAGAGGTTTGTGACTTTACCAGGCAGCCCCTCCTGCTCTACCTGACAGAACTGTGTATGTCTGTTCACCAAAAAATATGTATAAGAATATCCTTAGCAACAGTATTCATCACAGCAAAATTAGAAGCAATGGAAATGTCCATCAATAGGAAAGTAGGTAAATAGAAGTGCTATATTTATGTATATTTGTAATATTGTATAGCAATGAGAACAAATAAACTAGATTATATGCAACTCAATAATGCTAAGTAAAAGAAGCTATGCACTTAGTATATGACTCAGGATACTGGCTCCCCTTGGGAGAACTGGAAGGAGGACTGTTTCTTGATCTAAATGTTGAATTCATGAGTATGTTCACTTTATGTAAATTTATCAAACTCTAGAGTTATGATGTGTGTCCTTTGTGTGTGTGTGTGTGTGTGTATTTCTTTTTACACTTGACTAAAAAACTTATTTACATAGCAATAACAAACATGCCCTCATGGAGCTTATGTTTTCCTGGAAGGATATAAACAGATAGAATAAGTAAATGACATGATAAACTAGAAAGTGATAGATGTTCATGGAGAAAAATAAAGGGAGGGAACAGGGAAGTAAAGGGTGCAATTTTTAATAGGGTAGTAAAGAAAGCCCCTCTTGAGATAGTATCTTTTGGTCAAGATTGAAGATGAACGAGCAAGCCATGTAGCTAAGTGGTGAAGGATATTTCAGGCAGAGGGAATGGGAAGTACAGACACTGGGGGTCAATGTGGCCTGAGCATGTGGTACGGGTATTAGCAGATGAAGTCAGAGAGACTGTGAGGTCCAGGTGATGCAGGGGTCTTACAGACCATGGTAATGACTTGGGCTTTTAAGGAAAACTGTGGAGTGACACGACCTGACTTAAGTTTTAACAGGGTTACCGGGGCAACTATATTGACAAGAGAATCCTGGGAGCAAGGGGAAGCAGAGACACCAGTTAGGGGCCGCTGCCTGTCACAGAGTGAGATTATGGCGCATTGGACCAGGATGTGAGTAGTAGAGTGATGGGAGGTGGCTGGTTCGGATCATTGTGAAGGGATAGCCGAGGGGGGTTACTACTAGATTAGAGGTAGGGTGTTAGTGAAGGAGAGGGAAAGATGATTAATTTTTGTCCTAATCAGTGGAAGGATGGAATTGCCATGAAGTATGTTGTGAAAAGTTGGGAGGAGCAGGGTTTCGGGAGAGAAAGATCAGTAGTTTGGTTTTGGACATACTAATATAATATATAGTGTAGTTTTTAAAATTCATTGTATATTATAGCGTAAATAGGCCCAGGTAAGTGAAAAATTTATAATGTATATTAGTCCTACATTAATTTGTGCTAATATATTATAAATATAAATGTTCTTAACATGGAAGTAGAGGCAGATGTCAGAATTTGAAATCTCTGATTTCCTAAGGCTTGAGTTGATTAAGCTGGAGTTCCCCTTTTACATAATACCCTGAAAATTCACAAAAGAAGAAATTATTTCAAATGTCCTAAGCACTAAGAATCATACTTAAATTGTCACATATTCTTAGTTAGTGGAGCAAGTATTAATATGCTTTTACTTTTTGGAATAGAGCTAACTTGCACTGATTATTCACGTCAGCAAGTCACAAAAAACTCCATTGTTCTGATTCCAATGTTGAATTTAAATAACTCTGGCTCTACTTTCTGTGCTAGGTGTTTTTAGAATGAAAAATAATTAACTTATTCTTCACTGCTGCTCTAATTGAAGTGCACTGTAAAGATTGATTTATTTTTAATAGATGAGAACCTGAAATGGAAGAGGTTAATTGACAGAATCAAGATGATTCATTCATTCATTCATTCATACATTCATTTATTCATTCATTCAACTAAATGTATTTTAGAGCCTTTAAATAAGTGGTGCACAAGACCCACTTTTATAACAGTCTGGTGTGAAGAAAAGCACCTAACCTTTACAGATGAGGATACTAATGTTCAGAAAAATGAATGAATTTGACAAGAGACACAGGTCTTCAGGAGAGCTGGGAGGTTCTAACACAGAGGTTTCTGATAAGAAGGAAGAAACTGGATTTTTACTTTCTTTCCTGCAAGAGGCAGTATGATTCCTCTATCCCTGAGGCCTCAGCTGCAGAGTCCTGGTTTGTGAGGCACCGGCCAAGGCTTATATCACGAAGGCTGCATCATTTTTCCCTAGCTACTTCAGAGATTCCAGGCTAGTTAGTAGTCTGAGGTCTCCTTACTCATTAAACTACTTATTCCAAAGTAGTGAGTATTCAGTAAGCTAATTAAAATTTGGAAATAAGATTTCCTTATTAAAAATATGTTTTAAAATAAGAAACCCATTAAAATAATAATTAGAGCAGGGGAGAAAAAGGATGACTGTCAACTTACAGTATCTCTTTCAGCTATCCATAAAGGCCTTTTCAGTTACTTTGGCAGTAGATAGAAGGCAGACGTAGATTCACCATGAGAGCATGCAGTTGATGAACTGGAGACAAGTGGAAGGAAAATGGCAGCTGTTTTGTTAAAATGGTTCTTGTACACTGTCTTAAAAGAAGGCTACAGACCTGCAGACCCTCTGTTCTGTAAAGGCTCTGATTGTGTGTCCTAGTGGAGATGGGATGTCATTAAACAGTGTGCAAAGAACAAAGGAGCAGGTTGTAAAAAGATGGGAGCTTTGAGGATGCTGTAACACCGAGCACAGATAAGGCGTATCTGCAGGATTTAAAGAAAACAGGGCAAGCCTCTGATTTTTTGTTGTTCTTCTCTACAGTCAGCACTATAATTAGCAGGGTCCCTAAAGCTTGTTCCATTGATGTCAGGTGTTATATTTATTTTAGAATTGACTTTTTAAAAGGGAATCTCTAACACTTGTTTGACATGATACCCAAACTAAGGCTAGATAGACACTATTTCCGCCTTGGGTGTAGTGTTCTTGTGTTTTTATAGGAGAAGCCATAGTCAGAATCATGGTCTCTCGGTTTTTGTCCTCGTCACCTTCTCTGGCCTAGTCCTTCCTTTTGAGTATTCCCATCTATCTCCCCTGTGCCCATCTCTGACCATCACATCTCACCTTTCCATTGCCCTGCTTCTGTGAGGCATGTCAGACCAATAGGCCAATATATTAGTCAGGGTCCCAGCAGAAAACAGATGGCACACTCAAATTAGAATAATTTGAGGAGAGTTTAATAAAGTGACTGAGAGAAGTGTGGACAGAGTATAGGGAAACCACGAAGGCTAATACTAATAATGCTTGCTTCTGTTACCCAACCAAGACATAGAAGGGGGTGTGCCAGACAGTAACTGGGACCATAAGTCAAGGTAGTACTACAGTGAGGGTGTCAGGGGGACAAATGCTCTGACCTTACTTTCCTCTTTCCTCATCTCCCGTCAGTGACTTCCTTTGGCCAGAAGCCTGAGAGCATATAGGTCAGCCTCCTGGGGCCCAGACCAGGATGGGGTGAATAGGGAGGAGTATATACATACAGTCTGTAGGGCAAAGACACCAGATCAGAACAGGCTATAAGTTCAGACCTCCTGGCTTCCTACTTACACTGAGTCTGTGATACTCCCACCCGGGATATCTGGAATTCTTCAGAGATGCTCTTAGGCTTCATTTGACCTTGTTTTCGACTTTTCTTCTCCTTTCCTGACTCTTTTTTCAGCTCTATGGAAAGCATATTACTTTTCTAAAATGAGTATGGATTTTTGAGTGTAAAAGTTACAAACAGTATAAGTAAATTAATTTGATCCAGCTAAAGATACTTTTCAAGATTTCTGACTAATTTTTAAAATTCATTCAACAAGTACTGAGTGCCTGCTATGTATCAGGCATTATACTTTGCACTGTACAAACAAAGATGAGTAAGATAAGGTTTTTTACACTTAGAAATGTCAAATTTCTTGGGGGAGATAGACAAACATATTACTGACAGGATACAGAAGTCACCTGGGTCCATGTGGGTGCCATTTTGAATATGGCACAGGAGGAGTTTCTGTTTTACTGAGGGGATAAAGAAAGTCTTCCAACTTATTAGCTCTGTGACTTTGGGCAAGTCATTTAACCTCACTGTACCTCATTTTGTCATATATAATTGGATAAAAATAGCATGTATTTCATAGGGTGATGGGAATTTTGGTTTGATAATGTGTATAAATCACCTAGAAGAATGCCTATCACAGAGTAAGAAGAAGCTATAATAATAATTATTACACTGTTTCTCCTGCCTGGGATGGTCTAACCCTGTCCTCCCTGTACAAACATATTGGTAAGCTTATTAATTACTATTCAAAGCTCATTTCAAATTATATAGTTCTTCAAGAAATCTTTACTTGTATTCCTAGTTTATAGCCTCCATTATAAATTCTTATAGATTCTTATATTTTTCTTTAATAGTACTTACCACAATTATAACTAAATAATGAATTGTTTAGTGCTGTTCCCCTAATAGATGGTGAATTCCATGATGGTAGGGGCTGCAGTCTTATGCAGCCCTGTATTCTTAGTGCCTTGCACAGTGTACAGAACATAGTTACTCAATGAATGATCGTTGAACAAGTGATTTAGGTAAAAAGTCAAGCTTGAGCTTGATTGGGGAAGAACGTCTGCAATTATGATGTTTAGATGTCTGCAGTTATGCCTACAATTATGAGGTTGAGCAGTTTACATGTCTATTTTGCATTATTAATTTATTCAACAGTATTTATGCAACTAGTGATTTCTGGTTACTGTGCCACATATAAAAGTGAATACAACAGAGATTCTATCCTTGTGGAGGTTATTCTAATGAGGAGAGAAGGATAATTGAGATACATAATTATAAATAACATATATAATTATGTCATATGGTAATAAATGCTATGAAATGAATTATGGAAGATAAGGGTTTCTGGGTTGAGGTGTATGATCAGTTTGAAAGATAATTCTAGCACCAATGTGTAAGATAAATTTGAGGGGAACCACTAGAATGAGAGTGACTATATAGATTATTAGTATAATTCAGGTAAGAGGTGGAAAAGAGTCAAATTAGGCCACTGAGAGTAGAAAAGAGGGTTGGATTTGTAAAGTATTTGTTGGTAGAACTTATATTTTGAGAATTGTCTAAAATATTGGATATGAATTTGAAGAGGAAACAGTAATAGAAGACAGCTGAGGTTTTACCTAGATAATTGAAGGTAGTGACATTATTAGCTGATATGGAAAACACATGAGGAAATACTGATTTGATGGAGGGGAGATTAAAGGTTTGTGGTTCTTATGCCAGGTCTGCATTGCCCAGGTAGGAAATGATCAGTTTGGAAATATAATTAAGGAGAAAGTTCAAGGTTAAAGATATAGCTTGGGAGTCATCCAACTAAGTTCATAGTTTAGGCTTTGGGAATGAATAGTTGCCCAGGGAATTTACAGATAAGGAGAAAATAAATCTAGGAGAAATTACTTTTTCCTGGTTCATTTATCACTGTTAAGAGGGTGACTAAGAGAGATTAAGCAGTGTTTTTAACATCTTTGCAGGGCTGAGAGGATGGGCATTGGTGTCTAGGTGTCTGGGACCTACCAAGGGAGGCTACTTTATTTCCCTTGCTTTTGGTTAAAACTTCAACTACTATGGCTACTTTCTAGTAGCAAAGGTGTGTTGGAAGGACCCAGACCTTCAACAAAACTAAATCTGCTTCACATGACCTCAGTCCTTGAAATTGGACTACTAGTGCTTAGAGGTGCCTGGACAAAGCAAATACAACTTATTTTTGTGGTGAAAGAAAGCATCATTCTAGGACTTAGGAGTTGTTTCTACGAACAAAACAAATACAGCATTGCACACAATCAGAAAAAAAAAAGACATAGGAAGATAGAATAGAATGTATTGAGAAACCAGCACAAACAACAGACAATAGAAACAGACCTACAGAAATCTAGAAAAAATGGATCTGATATGGAATGTAGAATAACTATGCTTAATATATCCAAGGAAATAAAAGGCAAAATGGAGGTTTTGTCAGAGAACTGTAAAATGTAAAATAGGTAAATTAGTAGTTTAGACCAAAAATATAATAACCAAAATTAAGAATTCAGTGTATGGGTTTAAAATCAAATCAGAATAGTTGAAGGGTGAATTAGTGAACTGAAAGATAGGTCAAAAGAAACAAATCATACTAAAGGTTGGTGAGTCTTGGCCAGGTAGCTAGGTTAGAGTGTTGTCTCTGTAAGCCAAGATTATATACAAGAATCAACTAATGAAGGCATAAATAAGTGGAACAACAAATGGATCTCTCTCTTAAAACAATAAAATAAAGTTTGAAAAACTAACAAATACGAATGGGGAGATAGTAGAATAGAAAATCATGAGAGAGAGTAAGGGATATTGAAGCTAGTAAGAAGTCTGCAGTAAATGTAATTGTAGTCCCAGAAGCAAACATAAGAGTGAGTCAGTAACAGTACTTAAAATGGAAAGGCTGGTAACTTTCCCAAATTGATGGATGGTTCCAAACTGTAGATTCATGAAAAACTAGTCTCTAAACAGAATTAATAAATAGAAGTTCACACTGAACACAATAAAAAAAAGAGCTGCCAGAGGGGAAAAATGAGATTGCCTTCAAAGAAGCAGCAATTAGACTGACTACTAATTATTTTTAATGAAAACAGGCCACAATACAGTGGAATGATTATTTTAAAGAAATGAAATTAATTAGATGGCAATCTAGAATTTTTTATCTGCAAAAAAATGTCCTTTGTTCTTGGGGCAAACTACAGACATTTTTAGTTTTTAAAAATTGCATTTGTCCCAATTTCACTATAAAACAAATATAAAAAGAGTGTTGCTCTGGAAGAAATAAATAGATTCCAGGAAAAGTGTGGTAAAACAAAGAAAGGGGTAAATGAATGTGAATCTAAATGAATATTGATTGTTTAAAATTAGTAAGTCTGTTGGGTTTACAATATGTATTGAATTAAAAATACACAATGATAATTAATGCCTTGTAAGTTATGAAGGGAGGGTGAGTGTTCTAATGCTCTTGAGTTTTCTGCAAAAGGTGGTAAAAATACCAATGAATATAAAATTAACACTTAGTGTTAGACTTTGGTAGTTAAGAATGTGTAATCTCTAGGGCAATCACTTAAAGAATACTGGATGAGCATGTAACTTCCCAACTAATAAAGAAAGAAGTATGGGATAATTTTTTAAAATAAGCAATCTAAAGGAAGGCAAGAAACATGAGGAAAAAAGAGCACAGTAAGTGCAGTAAAGAGCACCAAGATACCCATGTATACCAGTGCTCATATTAAATGTAAATGAATTGAATGCTATGAGCAATAGGCAGATATTGTCAGACAGGATATAAAAGTGACACCTAATTATATGTGTTCCCTAAGAGACACATCTAAAATATAAGGACACAAAGAATGAAAATAAAAGTATGAGGAAAATATAACGTGCAAACAATAACCAAAAGAAAGTTGGTGTTTCGACCTGGGAACTCTGAGGTCGCCAGTTCAAAACCCTGCACTGGTCTGGTCAAGGCACACATGGGAGTTGATGCTTCCAGCTCCTCCCCCCTTTCTCTCTTTCTCTCTTTCTCTCTCTCTCTCACTCTGTGTCTCCTCTCTAAAATGCATAAATAAAAAGAAAGTTGGTGTTTCTCTGTTATATCAGATAATGAACCTTTCAAGGCAAAATAAATTTACTAGCGGTAAAGAGAGGCACTAAATAATGATGATACAGCCATTCTATATTTAACAACATTAAGCAAAAACTTACAAAATTTCAAAGAGAAATAGGTGAATCCCAAATCACTGTAGGCTTTTTCATACCTTTCTCTAACAGAACACTCACACACACAGTAATGATGTGTGCTTTTTAAACTTTACTATGTGTAAGAATGATCTGGATAGCTTATTGAAATACAGATTCCTGGGCCCTGTTTCCAGAGGTTCTAATTCAGAGGGTCTGCAGTGGGGCCTGACAATTTGCAGCTACTAGGTAATGCTGATGCTGATGGTTTCAGAACCCATCTGGAGTAGCACATATATAGAAGGTTTGAACATCAGGATTAGCCAATGACCTAGGGACATATATAGAACACTGTACCCAACAAGTGCAAAATACATGTTCTTTTTAACCATTTGCAGAAAAGTTATGTTCTGGGTCATAAAGGACCTCTCAATAAATTTTAAACAGTTTAAATCATACAATATGTTTTTTGATTACAGTGAAAGCACACTAAAAATTTAATAACAAAAGGATGTTTGAAAATAAAACAATATACAGGGGTTGGCAAAAATAGGGTTACAGTTGTTCCTATGGAAAATAATTCAATAATTAACAAATAAGAATACAAAAATAAACTCTGTTTTGCATATTCACAACTGTAAGCCTCCATTTACCAGCCCGTTATTGTTTGTTTGTTTGTTTGTGAAAGAGACTGAGAGAAGGACAGATGGGGACAGACAGAACGGAAGGGAGAGAGATGAGAAGCATTTCTTCGTTGCGGCACCTTAGTTGTTCATTAACTACTTTCTCATACGTGCCTTGACCAGGGGCTACAGCAGAGCAAGTGACCCCTTGCTCAAGCCAGTGACTATGGGGTCATGTCTGTGATCCCACGCTCAAGCCGGATGAGCCTGTGCTCAAGCCAGTGACCTCGGGGTTTCAAACTTGGGTCCTTTGTAGCCCACTCTGACGCTCCATTCACTGCGCCACTGCTTGATCAGGCATCCCCTGTATTTCTTAATAACTCATAGATTAATGAAACCACAATGAAAATTGAAAAATATTTTAACTGAATCATAATGAAAATACAGCCTATCAGAATTCATGGGGTGCAGCGAAAACCATGCATAGAAGGAACTTTATAGCTTTAAACATAGTAAGTATATATTACATATACATGTGTGTATGCATGCGCACATCATGTGTATATTCTGTATATGGGGGGAGGTTGAAAATCAGTGAATGAAAGGTCCATCTCAGGTTTTTAAAGGACAGTAAAACAAACCAAAAAAAAGTGGAAAGAAGCGATAGAGATAAGTACAGAAATCAGTGAAAATTTAAGAAAGTACAGTAGAGCTCAACAAAACCAAAAATTAGCCTTCAAGTTTCCTTTCTATCTCAGAATCTTAGTCCCACTCCCCCAAGGAAACCAATGACTTAATGTATTTTTCGAAAATGTTGCTTAATATACCTGTTTTTTTCAGACATTCATTCTGAACCATATTTTATGCACTACTTTAAAAAAAAAATAAGGGGGCGATGGCCCTGGCTGGTTGGCTCTGCGGTAGAGCGTTGGCCTGGCGTGTGGAAGTAAGCCCCGGGTTCGATTGCCAGCCAGGGCACACAGGAGAAGCACTCAGCTGCTTCTCCACCTTTCCCTCTCTCCTTTCTCTCTACCTCTCTCTTCCCCTTCTGCAGCCAAGGCTCCATTGGAGCAAAGTTGGCCCAGGTGCTGAGGATGGCTCCATGGCCTCTGCCTCAGGCCCTAGAATGCCTCCAGTTGCAACCGAGCAATGCCCCACATTTTGGGCAGAGCATTACCAGGTGGATCCCAGTCGAGCACATGCAGGAGTCTGTCTTTCTGCCTCCCTGCTTCTCACTTCAAAAAAATACAGTAAAATAAAATAAAGGGGGAGGAATGGAACCTGTCTTATTGGATTTTATGAGGATTAATAAATTAATATGTGTGGAATGCTTAGGACAGTGTTTGGTACTTAAGAAGCCCTATATAAATGCTTACAACGATTTGTTACAAGAGGACACATGGTCATGGACTGAATGAGGATGAAGTAGTAGTGTGACCTTTAGCTAATTATTTAATCTGAAGTTTCCATTTTCTGACCTGTAGAATTAGGATACTGATTATTTCTTTGGTGGTTTTGATGGCTAAATGAGATCATATATGTAGAATGCCTACTGTAGGTCCTGGCATCTCATTAGTGCTGGATAAATGCCAATTTGTTGCCCATTCGACCAGAGTTTTCTTGCTGGGCGTTTTGTGCTTACAGAGCCCTGTAAAGGGGGAATGGAGGCTCTGGCCTCCAGCAGACTCGGGTGCAAGCAGCCCCCGACCCCTCAGTTTTCACAGGTTCCATAATGCTGAGAACCAAAGGGGCACGGGGCAGCGAGGGTATGCGGCCAGGGTTGTGTCTATTCATTCTCTGAATAGACCTATCCTTTGTGTATTTTTCACTCCGAATGTGATTAATTTCTTAGTGAGAATTAATTATGTATGTCGAAGGGGTAGTATACCTTTTAAGGACAGAGATTCCCATTTTAACTAAATTCAGTGACGATTTCTGGATTTTTTTTTCCTTTTTTTTTTTATTAACTTCAATGGGGTGACACCAATAAATCAGGGTACATATGTACAATGAAAACATCTCCAGATTATCTTATCATTCAATTGTGTTGCATACCCATCACCCAAAGTCAAATTGTCCTCTGTCACCTTCTATCTGGTTTTCCCTGTGCCTCTCCCCTTCTCCCTATCCCACCCTCCCCTCCCTCCCCCCACCCCGTAACCACCACACTCTTGTCCATGTCTCATAGTCTCACTTTTATGTCCCACCTATGTATGAAATCCTGCTGTTCTCCATTTTTTTTTTCTGATTTACTTATTTCACTCCGTATAATGTTATCAAGGTCCATCCATTTTGTTGTAAATGATCCGATGTCATCATTTCTTATGGCTGAGTAGTATTCCATAGTATATATGTACCAAAGCTTTTTAATCCACTCGACTTCTGACGGACACTTGGGCTGTTTCCAGATCTTCGCTATTGTGAACAATGCTGCCACGAACATGGGGGCGCATTTCTTCTTTTCGAACAGTGTTATGGTGTTCTTAGGGTATATTCCTAAAAGTGGGATAGCCAGATCAAAAGGCAGTTCGACTTTTAATTTTTTGAGGAATCTCCATACTGTTTTCCACAGTGGCTGCACCAGTCTGCATTCCCACCAGCAGTGCAAAAGGGTTCCCTTTTCTCCGCATCCTCGCCAGCACTTATTCTGTGTTGTTTTGCTGATGAGTGCCATTCTGACTGGTGTGAGGTGATATCTCATTGTGGTTTTAATTTGCATTTCTCTAATGATTAGTGATGTTGAGCATTTTTTCATATGTCTTTTAGCCATCTGTATGTCTTCTTTGGAGAAATTTCTATTCATTTCTTTTGCCCATTTTTTGATTGGATTGTTTATCTTCCTGGTGTTGAGTTTTATAAGTTCTTTATAAATTTTGGTTATTAACCCCTTATCAGACGTGCTGTCAAATATGTTCTCCCATTGTGTGGTTTGTCTTTTTATTTTGTTCTTATTGTCTTTAGCTGTGCAAAAACTTTTTAGTTTGATATAGTCCCATTTGTTTATCTTGCCTTTTATTTCATTTGCCGGTGGAGATAAATCAGCAAATATATTGCTGCTACAGATGTCGGAAAGCTTGCTGCCTTTGTTTTCTTCTAAGATGCTTATAGTTTCACGGCTTATGTTTAAGTCTTTTATCCATTTTGAATTTGTTTTTGTAAATGGTGTAAGTTGCTGGTCTAGTTTCATTTTTTTGCAGGTAGATGTCCAATTTTCCCAACACCATTTGTTAAAGAGGCTGTCTTTACTCCATTGTATTTTCTTTCCTCCTTTGTCAAATATCAGTTGTCCATAAAGCTGTGGGTTTATTTCTGGGTTCTCTGTTCTGTTCCATTGATCAATGTGCCTGTTCTTATGCCAGTACCAGGCTGTCTTGAGTACAATGGCCTTGTAGTATACCTTGATATCCGGAAGAGTGATACCTCCTGCTTTATTTTTTCCTTTTAAGGTCGCTGAGGCTATTCATGTTCTTTTTTGGTTCCATATAAATTTTTGGAATATGTATTCTATATCTTTGAAGTATGTCATTGGTATTTTAATTGGTATTGCATTGAATTTATAAATTGCTTTGGGTAATATGGACATTTTAATGATGTTTATTCTTCCTAGCCATGAGCACGGTATATGCTTCCACTTGTTTGTATCTTCCTTGATTTCTTTTATCAATGTTTTATAATTTTCCGAGTACAAGTCCTTAACCTCCTTGGTTAAGTTTCCTCCTAGGTATTTTATTTTTTTGGCTGCAATAGTGAAGGGGATTGTTTCCTTAATTTCTTTTGCTGACAGTTCATTGTTTGTATATAGAAATGCCTCTGATTTCTGAGTATTAATTTTATATCCTGCCACCTTGCTGAATTCATTTATAAGGTCCAGTAGTTTTTTTGACTGAGACTTTAGAGTTTTCTATATACAATATCATATCATCTGCAAATAGTGACAGTTTTACTTCTTCTTTTCCAATTTGGATGCCTTTTATTTCTTCTTCTTGTCTGATTGCTATAGCTAGGACTTCCAGAACTATGTTGAATAAGAGTGGTGAAAGTGGGCAACCCTGCCTGGTTCCTGATCTTAAGGGGATTGCTTTTAATTTTTGTCCATTTAGTATGATGTTTGCTGTGGGTTTGTCGTAGATGGCCTTTATCATGTTAAGGAATGTTCCCTGTATTCCCACTTTACTGAGAGTTTTGAGCATGAATGGGTGCTGGATTTTATCAAATGCCTTTTCTGCATCTATTGAAATTATCATGTGATTTTTGTCCTTCCTTTTGTTTATGTGATGAATCACATTGATTGATTTGTGAATATTGAACCAGCCTTGCCTCTCCAGAATAAATCCCACTTGATCATGGTGTATGATTTTTTTCATATATTGCTGGATCCGGTTGGCTAATATTTTGTTGAGAATTTTAGCATCTAAATTCATCAGGGATATAAGCCTATAATTTTCTTTCTTTGTGTTGTCTTTGCCTGGTTTTGGGATCAGAATTATGCTCGCCTCATAAAAGTAGTTTGGAAGTCTTCCTTCCTCTTGAATTTTTTGAAATAGCTTGAGAAGGATAGGAGTTAGTTCTTCTTTGAATTTTTGATAGAATTCACTTGTGAAGCCATCAGGCCCAGGACATTTCTTTTTTGGGAGTTTTTTGATAACTGTTTCGATCTCATTTGTTGTAATTGGTCTGTTTAGGTGTTCTGATTCTTCCAGATTGATTTTTGGAAGATTATATGATTCAAGAAATTTGTCCATTTCACCTAGATTGTCTAATTTTTTGGCATAGAGTTCTTCATAGTATTTTCTTACAATGTTTTGTATTTCTGCTGTATCAGTTGTTATTTCTCCACTGTCCTTTCTAATTTTATTTATTTGACTCCTCTCTCTTTTTTTCTTGGTGAGTCTAGTTAAAGGTTCATCAATCTTGTTTACCTTTTCAAAGAACCAGCTTCTGGTTTCATTGATCCTCTATATTGTTTCCTTAGCCTCTATGTCATTTATTTCTGCTCTGATCTTTATTATTTTCTTCCTTCTACTTGTCCTGCATTTTATTTGCTGTTGTTTTTCTAGTTCTTTTAGATGCAGGGTCAGGTTGCTTATTTGAGCTTTTTCTAGCTTCTTATGATATGCCTGTAGTGCAATGAACTTCCCTCTCAGTACTGCTTTTGCTGTGTCCCATAAATTTTGAGTTGATGTATGCTTATTATCATTTGTTTCTAGAAACATTTTTATTTCTTCTTTGATCTCATTGTTAATCCATTCATTATTTAATATCATGCTATTTAGTTTTCAAGTGTTTGAGTATTTTTCAGTTTTTCTTTTGTGGTTAATTTCTAGTTTCATGGCATTGTGATCAGAGAAAATGCTTGATATGATTTCAATCTTCTTAAATTTGTTGAGACCATTTTTGTGTCCTAACACGTGGTCTATCCTAGAAAACGTACCATGAGCGCTTGAGAAGAATGTATATTCTACTGCTTTAGGGTGAAAAGTTCTGAAGATATCTATTAAATCGAGTTGATCTAGTATATCCTTTAAGTCTGCTGTTTCTTTATTAATTTTCTTTCTTGAGGATCTATCCAGTATTGTTAGTGGGGTATTGAATACCCCTACCATGATAGTATTGCTGTTAATCTCGCCCTTTATATCCATCAAAGTCTGCTTTATGTATGTCGGGGCTCCTATATTTGGTGCGTAGATATTTATAATAGTTATATCTTCCTGTTGAATTGTTCCCTTTATCATTATGTAGTGTCCTCCTTTATCTCTTACTACAGCCTTTGTTTTAAAGTCCATTTTGTCAGATATAAGTACTGCTACCCCGGCTTTTTTTTCATTTCCATTTGTATGAAATATTTTTTTCCATCCTTTTACCTTCAGTCTATGTGCATCTTTTGTTTTAAGGTGTGTCTCTTGTAGACAGCATATGTATGGGTCCTGTTTCTTTATCCACGCAGCTACCCTATGTCTTTTGATGGGATCATTTAATCCATTTACATTTAAGGTTATTATTGATATGTAGTTGTTTATTGCCATTTTGTTCTTTAAAGCTGTATTTTTTTTTTTTTTTTTTGCTATATTCTTTCCTCCCTTTGAACTGTTCACAACAGGCCCCTTAGTATCTCTTGCAGAATTGGTTTGGTTTTAATGAATTCCTTGAGGCTTTCTTTGTCTGGAAAGCTCTTTATTTCTCCTTCCATTTTAAACGTTAGCCTTGCTGGATAGAGTAGTCTTGGTTGTAGGTTCTTGTTCTGCATTACTTTGATTATAACTTGCCATTCCCTTCTGGCCTCAAGTGTTTCTGTTGAGAAGTTCGATGTCATCTTTATGGGGGCTCCTTTGTAGGTGATAGCCTTTTTTTCTCTAGCAGCGTTTAAGATTTTTTTCTTTATCTATTAGCTTTGGTATTTTAACTATGATGTGTCTTGGTGTAGATTTTTTTGGGTTTCTCTTTAATGGAGTTCTGTGTGCTTCTTGAACATGTGGAATGTTTCCCAGCCTTAATTTAGGGAAGTTTTCTGCTATGATTTGATTGAACAAAGTTTCCATTTCCTGTCCTCTCTCCTCTTTTTCAGGCACCCCTATGATGCGAATGTTGTTTCTCTTCGTGTTGTCACAGAGCTCCCTTAGAGTTTCCTCACATTTTTTGAGTCTCTTTTCCTTTTTCTTCTCTGCTTCTGTGCCTTTGTTTATTGTGTCCTCTAACTCGCTTATTCGATCCTCAGCGTGATTCATCCTGCTTTTAATTCCTTCCATTGTTGTCTTCAGTTCTGATACTGTATTTGTCATTTCTGTCTGATTCTTTTTTATTATTTCAATTTCGTTTTTTATACTTGTTATCTCTTTATTTAGGTGTTCATAGTGACTATCCATTGTTGTTCTAATTTCTTTGAACATCCTAACTATCATTATTCTAAATTCTGCTTCTGGTAGTTTGGTTATATCTGGTTCATTCAGGTCCTTCTCTGGGGATTTCTCTTGATTCATTTGGTTTGCATTCCTCTGCCTGCCCATTTTATCTGTGTATAAGCAAGTTGTGGCCACTGGAGTCCAGTAGGTGTTGCCTTTGTGTTCTCTAGGTGTGGTCTGTCTGCAGACCTGCCACCCCCTCTGCCACTGCCTAGGGTGGTTGGGTATGGGCGTTGCCAGTGTCAGCCTACTGCGGCTGTTGCTGTGATTTCCGCCTCTCCTCCGCAGGAGGGGCTGTCACTCAAGCCACAAGCCTCAGCACCAAGGGCAGAGGTGAGCACCTTTGCTCAGCTGCGGACCCAGCCTGTTTCCAGGTTTCCGCCCAGAACCCGCAGTCAGAGCCTGCTTGCCACAGTTTCGCGGGTTGGGCGGGGCTTTTGACGTGCTCTCAGCTGTGAGCCTTTGCCCGTCCAGAATTTAGCCCCGCCCTCAAGGCCAGGTCCCTCCTGCGCAGGGTCGCAAACCAAGGTTTATTGTGCCGGGCGTATTTGCTGGCATGAGCTCAGCTGCAAGGTTCCCAGCTGCGAGCTTCCGATCCTTCCGGACTCTACCCCGCCCCCACGTTCGGAGCCAGCTCGCGCACGTAGGATGGCAATCCGCGGTTTCTCCTCATCGTGAGCTCAGCTGTGAACTTCCACGAGTCTCGGGGTCTACCCCGCCCCCGCGTTAGGAGCCCGCTCGCGCACACAGGATGGCACACCTCGGTTTCTCCGTCCGGGCGGGGTTGGCAGCGTGAGCTCAACCGCAAGCCCCCCACCCATCCCTGGTCCTAGCCCCATCCCCGCGGTCAGGGCCGGCTTGCGCAGGGTCGCAGAGCAGATCTCTGCCTGTTTTTTTCCTGCAGGTGGGGTTACAGGCGGGCCCACAGCTGCTGGACCCCTTTTGCGCGTCCCCTCTGCCCCTGCTGGGCTAGACCGAGCTTACACTGGTTGTGCCTCCACCCACGCCGACAGGACCGCGTTTCAGCGTCCTGCCGCCACCATCCCTTCACAACCCTCAGAGAGATGGAAGTGCCCTAAGTCTCCACACTGTAGACCTGGGAGCTCCCTCCCTCTAAGCACCTCTGCTCTAAGTGCTGTGGGAGAGCTTGTTTGGCTAGTGTCCTGTCTCCCTTTGCTGGTATTGCTAATTCCAGGGGAAATATTCGTTTTCGATTAGGGAAATGACTTAACCCAGGGGTCAGGGTGGCTGTGCCTTAAAGTGTCCTCGTGCCTTCAGTCCACTCTCTGTTCCTGCTGCTCTGTTCCTCTCCTCTGTCCCTGTTCCCCGGAGCCCCGGGTGCGTGGTTGTGAGAGAGGTTTTCTGCGCTGTCCCTTTAAAAAGAATCTTGGGTCTGAGAAAACTGTCTCTTTTTCACAAACAGTATCCTCACTTGTTTCACAGCTCAGTACTGTCCAAACGCCTCTTCTAGGCTCTGGGACTGCAGGCTGGGGCTTGGTTCCTGGGACCCAGGTCCCTCCCTCTCCGCCAAACTCTCCTCCTGCCACGCGGGTCTCTCCGGGCTGCCGTTTGCTCCGGGGAGCTGGGCGGCCCTCTTCGCGTTTTCGCTTTTCCTACCAGTCTCAATGTGACTTCTGCAGTGTTCCTTGATTGAAGAGTCCACTTAGTTTAGTTCAAAGTTGGTTTATCCAGATGATGGTTCTTAAAATTGAGTTATAATCCACTTTGGTTCTGGGAGTTGGAAGTTGGTATGTCCACCTACTCCATCGCCATCTTCGTTCTCGATTTCTGGATTTTTAAAGAGAAAAGAAATCTGGGGTGTGTATTTGGTAAGGAATGGTGTTTGAATAAATTAGGGGTTTCCATGATTTATTCAGTGTCCATTTTCTCTAGGACACTGAATAAATTTTGATGTTTTCAGTTACAGGAATTAAATTTACATAACACTTACTTCGCCCAAAAAATCAGGCCCATTGTTGTTTATTAAACAGTGCTGTTGAAGGTTGATTCTGGAATTTGATGTGTTCCTTGGTAAATGGCTTCACCTTTCAGGGCAGCTGATGGGAGACAGTTTCACAATTGGGATGATGGTGTTTCAAAATCTGCCAAGGGCTTTCCATGGAGCTTATGAAGGAACCTATTCAGTTGTACACCTAACACAGATTTGTTTTTTCTAATGAGAGAATTTTTAGAGAAAAACATCTTTAACTGGAAACACCGTCTGTGGTCATTTAGAACCACCCCTCAGCACGCATTTTAGGGAGATGAATAGTGTCATCTGTACTCCATGTACTGTGGCCGCGAGGCTGACATTTTATATACTTTTGCAGATGAGCCTCTTTGTGAATGTCACGAGTCGTTATCAGTCTATCATGCATAGAGTAGAAAGGGCAAAGCCAAACTGTGAGGGGGTCAGTACATTATGGCAATAAAATTTTTCACAGCCTCAAATAAAAAACTATATAGTACTTGACAAGTGAATCTTTTTAAAATTTTTCAAATACTGTGGAAACTGAATTTCTACTTGTTCAATTCTCCCATTAGAAGTGGGTTGTGTTTCAAAAGTTGGTTTTTAAGATAATTGTTGGGCATTTGGAACTTACTTTCTAAAAAGAAGAAAATGGTTTGGATTCTTGGGCTAGCCCACATTTTAGCCATAAAAGAGCCAAAATAGTATATGCGCTGAGAAGGTAGAATATACTTTTGTAGCCATAGCCATTGGATGCAATGGGAAAGGAATAAAAAAACAGTTTTTTAAATTAAGAGTATTATTTAAGAATTTCTTACCAGATAAGGCATAGTGGGAAAAGCACAGGAAAGGCTGTGTGTTCTCAGGCAAGTTACATAAACATTCTGACCTCAGTCTCTATGTTAGTAAAACTGGGTCTTATCTAAATGAAATAATACATATCAAGTTCTCGACACAATGGCTGGCTCATAGTGAAATCTCCATAAACGGCTGCTGTTATAAAGATAGGTACAAGGAGGACATAAACCCAGGTTTTCTACAAATTCTCGGTCCAATGCGCTGTCATGCAAGTGGCAGTGTTGGGGCGGGAGTGATAAGGGACGAGAAGGCATGGGCCACTTCAGCTTCGTATGCCAAGTAGTAGCCCGCAGGTGTGTGGTAGACAGGAGCTCTTGGTCTGGTTTTTATTCCCTGTGGTAGGAAGTTTATTATGCTGAGGTGTATGGGGAGCACCCTTTTCAAACCCTTCTCTTAGCGCTGCCTGTTGCCATTGCCAGTGCCCCAGTGACACCGGAAGCATGGACTGGCTCTCCCAGAAGCTCAGGTGATGAAAAGGGTGAGCTGACCTTTGTGACTACGAGAAGCAAGTGTAGCCTGTAGAGGGTTTTGTTGTTGTTGCTCTTGTTGCTTGTTTGTTATAAGAAAAGGAAAAGCTAACATTTTTGGGGTGCCTAACACATCTCAGACACAGTCCTGTGTATTTTAAAATGTAATCTTATTTAATGTTCATGACAGCCTTGTGAGGACTAGAAATGGTTGTCCCATCTCATACACCAGGAAAGGAGAACATTAGGTGACATGACTTGACCAAGGTAACACGGCTAGGAAATCAGAGCTGGGGTTCACGCACAGGCCCTTGCTCAGCTGCCTTCGGGATCTCAAGGGAACGCACACATGTGGTTATTTACAGTGGGTCCTTATCCTGAATGTGGACCCTTGGAGAGAGAGGAGGAGAATGGCATTTAGTTTATTAACACCATTAACTTTAAAAATTGAACAGTCTCTAGCTTCCATTCCTCATTTCAAATTGAATCACATAACGGGGACAAAAACATATTGATTAGGGAGAAACTATTTATTAGAGGTAAAATTGTTCACCATGTAAATATGCTGCCTGTTCCATTCTACACGACTTAGCATGTCAACATTTCATAATCTGTTGCATTTAATTAGGCACAGTACATAAAGTATGCATCACAAGTAAACATGGAAAACACAATCGCATATTTTTCTAAGATTTGTGCCTCATAAATTTTTAGTTTGCTAATCTCAATAATGATGTTTTAGTGTCAGCTGCTTCTTTTCCAAACAAGTGCTGATCCTCTCCCTAATGTGTTTTATGCAAGGAAGCAAAGCTAAGGATGAACTCGAAAGTTCCGCACTTCTGCCTCTTGAAGATTAAGTCTTTAAGTAGTAATTTTTCTCTCTTATTTAACATTGTTATTTACATGATAAATAAATATAATGATAGAATTTGAAATGTAAGCTATAACTAATGCTAATTAATAAATTAGTTTTCAGTTACTGTAGAGACATTGTAGATGGTTTAGCTTTTTAATTTGAACATAGAATTTTTCTTGAGTGCAAAGCAATCTGGGAAATTTTAATTGCCTGAAATTTACAAAGTGTCTGATTTTAATTATTTCAAGAGTTCTTGGATCTGTCTACCCCATCCTCCAGATAGAATACAGGAATGGATTCTTGGAGCTGTGTGGGCCAGCACAGGGCCTGGCACTGATCTTCTTAAAGATCATTATGAGTTCTAAGTGATTATGTTAAAAAAGCAGATTGGTTACTGTTTTCATGGAAAAGTACATTTTTTTCTGATTTAAAAAATTTCCTTATCTGAAATCAATTTGGATAATGCTTGAAAACGTACAGAAAAACACAAAAATAGAAATTACTTACAAAGTACTCTAAAAGATAATCACATATCGGTGCTTATGTCCTAGTAATTTTTTCTGTGCACACATGCATGTGTGTGTATGTGCATTGTACACCTATGTGTCTGTGTGACTATTTTTACCCCCAAAAAAGTTCTTATGCTGTATGCAGAGAAAAAATATGCCCTAGTCTCCTCTTTGTGACTGTTTCTCCCATGTCAATATTCTTCTTCAACATGATTTTCAGTCAGTGATCATATTCTATTATACAGATGTGCTACAAATTAATGTCCTTTTTAAGGCTATTAATCATAAGACTGTAGTAAATCTCTTTGCATATACATCTCTAAATATTTCCTCAAAATAAGTTCTTAGTAAGGCTGAGTCAGAGGGTGTGTACAGATTTGCTAGCTTACTCTCCAGAAAGGTTATGCTAAATATAAGTAAATGTATCTACTCCTTTAGGTTGGTTTCTTTCATCAAAATGGTTTTGATTTCCTGAACCTGACAGATTTGTTCTTTGTCTAGCTCCAAAAGGTCATTGTGACACAGAAAAGTGGTTGCCTGTGTGAGCCCTGTTTTCATAGCTGGAGGTCTTTCCTGGGCGCACCCATCCAAGTGGCTCACTGTGCTATACTCACATAAACAAGTTAACATGTCATCAGAGTTAGCCTGCTCACTTAGACAGCAGTCTCAAGCTAGGGCACACGTGCTCCACAGAGTAAGCGAAGATTTCCCAAAGGGCACGGGGGGGGGTCCTAGTTTTAGGGTTTTCACTGGCTGGCTTTCCTTATGGGCGTATGGAATCCTTCCTAAAATCCATTTGCCTCAGAAGCTGCTGTGGTGGGAAGCATGTTCCCCTTCTGCTTTCCCGCTTTATGAAAGGGACGCTCCCTACCCTGTCATATGACTTACTGCCTAAGAGTGTGAGACCCTCTCTGCTGCCCAGCAAGGGGTTATGTGAAATAGTAGTAATGACCGAACCTCCTTCAGTCAGCATTTTATAACTCCACACCCCTCTGATTAGAAATGCGTGTGTGATAAAACCTTACTTTTGATGATCAAATTAATTTTTATTTGTCAAGACAAGTATTTGTATTGCTTTGATCAGTTTTAGACTAACTAATGATAGCTTGATGCAGAAGGCTATACTAAACATGTAGAGCCTTATAATTATAGGAAATAAGACATTTAACATTTTTCAGTTTTCATCTATTTCTGTTGTAGAGCATTACAGTATATTGCGTTAAGATAATATGGGAGGAAGACAAAATGGAAATACTCTTCCAAGAGGGAAAAAAAAAACAACCATGAGATTTTTGACTGTTGAAGAAAAACAAGTTTATGTATTTTTAAAACGGATAGTGGATATCAAATTGCTTTGCTATTTAGATTTGGTGAGATACATTTTAAAGAATAGTGTTACTGTTTTATGTTTAAATGTCAACATTTATAACAAACTGAAATAACATTGTTTATAGCTACATAAACTTATAATGAAAAATAGTAGATGCCAACTTCAAAAATGTACAAACAAGAAAAAATATGTGAGGAGATTACCTGATTTTTCAAAATTTCTTTAGGGAGTATTCCAGCAAAAGTGTGTAGACCACGGATAAGGAACAAGGACCCGGATGGAAAAGCTGCCTCACCTGGCGCCAGGTGTCTCCACCAGAACACATTCCCTACTGTACTTTCTAGAAATCTCAGGCTCAACCACAGACTCCCCTCTGCTTAGCGGGGACTTCTGCTGAGCCCGGGGACGGGATCTGAGGTAGCCTGCAGAGCCCCTCGACAGGCTTTCCTGCCTGGAGCACTCTGCCCAGTCCTGTCCCTTAGCCGGAGCCTGCCGGTCCTGTAAGGGCCTTTACCTGGGCTCATCCCGACAGTCATGCCCTTCCCTCTCGCTGCTCCCTCATTGTCCCCAGTAGAAACAGTCCTCACTTGTTAGCCCTCCACTCAGATGTCACCACTTCCCTGTCAACACTCCTTGCTTCTCCTTTCCTTTTCTCCTTTAGAATGGTTTCTCCTTTTCTTTCACTACAGAAAAAAAGAGGGGTTTAGAGGTTAAGAGGGGAAAAGGGAATTAAGTTAGGGAGTAGAATAAGTCTCCGAGATCTTGGAGAGATCTAGGAGAGGGAAGCCGCCGCTTACACTTTTGGTTTGTTTGTGTCAACACAGCGTCTAGAGCCGTGATGGCAAAACTATGAGACGCGTGTCTGCACTAACACGTGTAGCCATTTTTAATGACATGTGGCTTCTGCATGGCCAGGTGCAGTAGCCGAGGATAAAACATTTGCTGTAGTGTAGACACTCTGTGCCGGAGGTCTGTAGGCCAAAACAACAGAACTCCAGCACAGAGCGTCTAGTTCTGGGACTTCTGGTTAGGCTGTTTTTCTCAAAGTGACACACCACCCGAGTTATGTTCCGTTTTTGGCGAATTTTGACACACCAAGCTCAAAAGATTGCCCATCACTGGTCTAGAGGTTTGCGCCTCTGAAATAGGGAGTCTCAACAGAAATGCTATTGAACTGAACTGAAGCTGAGGCCCAGTTCAAGTTCCATCTTACCTCAGAGGTCTGTTCTGATCTCCCAGGCGGCTCTTCCACTTAGTCTGTACTGTGCAGCACAGTGTGTGACCATCACTGTCCTGCCGTGTTTGCTAATTATTTTGTGTCTAACATTGCTTTTATAACCAGATTGTGTAAATTTGAGGCAGGTAGAGGGGTACGTGTTTATTTTTCCATCTCCCCATGCACCTAGTACAGTATAGCAGGTCATTGCAAACATCATTTTGTTCAACGTCGTTTCATTATATAACATTGAGATGCCATAGGAACTTATTCTTGTTTATATCAGTTAGCCTGTGGTAAAATTGGTTTCTTAATACATTGGTTTGCTTTAAGTCACAGAACCGATCGACTACCTTAAATGAGGCCTTACTTGAATTATACATAACAGATACTCAGTAAACATATCCCAGTTGATTATAAACAGGAAAAAGTTGATGGGAAGTCCTGGGGTTGCAATCTGGATCCATCACATTTTTTTCTGTGATTTTGAGCTATTTGTGTATAGTGTGGCTCTCTTGTTTCTTCATTGATAAAACCTGGTGGTAGGAATAGGTAATAGTGATTAGGTAATCACTTTATGCTAAAATTATTAATGCACCCAGCAATTCTATGAGGAAGATATTACTGTTAGTCTTATCATTATTCTCATTGAATATGAGAGGAGACCTAAATAACTAGAATAACCTGCCCCAAATGCTCCTAGTAAAAGGTCAGAGTGTGGATTTGAAACCAGACCTGAGTCGCAAGTACTTACCTGTCATGTGAGACTGCCCACGTCTGACTTACCTACTTCAGCGATGAAGATTCTAAGTGAGAGGTAGTTTCTGAATACCTTTTTGAAGAAGGTATAAAGGTACTATAGAGTTGAATTTAGTTATATTTGGAAAAGACTTTTATCCCCCCCCCCAGCTCTGTTATGATATAATTGACACATAACATTGTGTAAGTTTAAGGTATACAACTGTGGATTTGATACATTTATAAATTGCAAAATGATTTCTACCCACAGTATTAGCAACCACCTCCATCTGTCACATAGTTACCATTTCTTTTTTGTGGTGAGAACATTTAAGTACATGATACAATATTATTAGCTCTATTCACTTTTCTATACATGAGATCCCCAAACTTGTTAATTTTATAAATGGATATTTGTACTTTTTGATCATTTCCCCCCTTCCCCACCCCCACCCTTGGTAACCCTACACTCTGTTTTCTAGTTTGTCTCTTCGATTTCACATATAAAAACATTTTGCTTTTTAAAAGCAATTGGCAATCTGCAGCTGGATGAAGTTAGGGGAAATGCATGGCCATAGTAAATGGGAGCAACCGGAAGCTTTTCTGGCCACATCTTGGCTCTGCAGAAGGGCTCCAGAAAATTAGCAGCCAGCAAAATGTTCACTACTCACTCCCCTGATTGCCAAAAGTTCAGTCTGGGAGCTGATAGCAATGACCATCAGGAGAAGGAAGAGAGTACTTGTGTTTTTATTTTCATTTTTAATTGATTTTGAAATTCTTGCCTGGCCCTTTGCCTTCTGCATAGTCCAGATTCGTGAATCCTTGATACGTAGATCAAAAGAGAAGCAAAGGACAGTGTATTCCCTTTCTCTCTACCAATTTCCTGCCTGTGTTTCTATTCGGGGACCAATGTCCAGACCGTTCCAGTTCAGAGATGGAGCAAGTTCGGCTCTATTTAGTGCCCCATGTGTATAGCCTGGCTCGCATGTGACCTGTGCCTTTGAGTGCTTCTTACTGGGTGAAGGTAAGGGTTCTTATGCAACTATTTGTATCCACTTGTTTCAAAAGGGTGAAAAAATATCCTGAAGTTAGGTGTCGATTTACATTAATTACGTTGATCTCAGTGGCAGCAGTGTGGTGTTAACAGCATATTGCTGCACTGCCTAAATCTGTGGTATCAGAATGTGACGTGCATATTTTAATTTGAGTAATAGTTTAACATTTTTAGATATTCATTTAGATGTGGTTATGCAGGTTAAACATAACGTATGATCACTACTTCTTTCATTGCTTCCAATTAAACCTTGCTTGTTAGTTTAACCTCTAGGTAATCCCATCAAACAATTGATGTCAAGGAAACACTGCCCACAGTAGCTTTGGATGAGTGGCCATTAATTTTAATTGCCTTGATATTAAAGATTAAGAAGTATTGGGACTAGCAGAATAGAAACGATCTGATGTCAAGCAAATCCACTTGCTAAAGCTTCCCCAGGCTGCTGGTGATATTAAAATTTTACTGTGAGAATTAAATAAACCTTTATTAGTGATGACTGTTGTTTGATTGGTCCAGGGGTATGCATAAACACAGGATTCTTACATATCTAGAGATGAGACCTTCGATGCTGCAGAGATTCCTCAATTATGAAACTGTTAATAAAGCTGTAATCTGATTTTCCAGGCTAGGTTTCATTAATGTATTATAGCTTCTCTGATTGTCAAGGTAATATTAACTACAGAGCCCAGAATCCAACAGAGAATTGTTTAGAAGAAGAGAATTCTAAGATGGGCCTTTGTTGCTAAATTCAGTGTTGGGGAATTTTCATTAATTATGCTTAAGAAATGCCAAATTCCCTTTCAACCAGGAGTATCTCCCTTTGCACTATAGATATATTCAATATTTAACTCTTTCAAAGACCTGGCAGTCTTATTCAGAGAAGCTATAGTAGGTAGTATATGTTGAACGAGCTTTCTGGGAACCAGCTAGGTCTGCCTCCTGAGCTGAGAGCACAGTCATGGAAGGTGAGGTCGGATGTAAGAGAACTTGCATTGACACGCGTAATCTGAATGGATGTCATGAGGGTCCCTTTCAATCGTGATTTAGAACTTTTGATTTTAGAGTCATATAATTCTGGTGTGGGAATAGATTCTAACAGCCGCTGAGGCTGACTTCTCCTGATACAGAAATCCCTCCCAGAGCATCTGTCTCTGTTCTCTTGGAGGCCTGGGCATTACATCAGCATCCTCTCTGGCTTCCTCCTCTCCCCCGACCTCCACAGTCAGTCAGTGGTCAAATTTTACCTCTTCTTTGTCCTTGGTATCTGCCCTCCCTACTGCTTCCTACCTACTGCTTTCCCTAGCTCAGGCCCTCACTGCCTCCTCATCTGGGTACTTTCCTAACTCTTCCTCCCACTGCCATGTTCTGTACAATTGCCATGCACACCAACCCCAAGCATATGTGGCTCAAAGAAGGAAGAGCAGGCAAGTGCAGTGGCAGGGTGGGGCGTGGTCCCTCAGGGCTGTTGAGAGCTTATATTGTGACAGTCTAGATATTGGAACTAAAGCAACGAGTGGAAATGAAAGGGAGCCGGATCGCAGTAGATACATTAGAACTGTTTAGGGTGGAGTCAGGGACTTTGTGGGGTTGTGAGCACCTTGTTTCTGGAGGAGCAGACCTGTGGACACAGAGAGAAGTAGAGAAGGGCGCACGGGTTTAGAGGACAGGTGAGTTCCCTGTTGTCTCAGGACATTTGTATGGAAGTATCTTAAAAGTTGAGAGCTGAAATTCTTCATAGAAGTTAGGGGTAGAGATGGAAATCTGGAAGTCATTCACACAGAGCCAATAACTGAAATAATTGATATGGATAAGACCGTTCAAGGAGAAAGAGGGAAAAGGGTCAGAAGCTGAGTGTTGGAGAAAACTTGCACGCACACATGCACGCACACATGCCCTCATGTGTCAGGGGAGAAGGAGGAGCAGAATAATATAGAAACCGTACCAAGAAAGTGCTTTAAGAAGGAGGGTGGTAATCACAAGCATCCAGCACTGCTGAGAGGTCAAGTCGGGTGAGGAGAGAGAAAAGACCATTGGATGTGGGACAAGTGTGATGCTTGTTACAACCACCTTAGTCAACTACCTAGGCCTTGAGACTGTAGAAGTTAAGTGAGACTATACGCAGAGGGCTCTGTATAGTGCTCGGCAAGCACCTGGGAGCTGGTCATTAAGCGGCAGTGCATATGGTAACCACAACTATTTGATAGGAAGAAAGGAAGGGACACATACAGCCCTTTAGGGGAAAGAAACGGTGCTGGAACAGGAACAGCACATTCCTTCCTGATGAGTTCTGGCTTGTTCCCGCCTGCTGAACCTGTGTTCATGGTCGCTGCTAGGGCCTTCAGTGAGTGTTCCTGCGTGCGTGGGCACAGGCATTTCCCAGCAGGGAACAGCATGGGGACAGCAGCAGGGCCAGCTTTGTCTTCCTCTTGTGGCACCTGTTCCAGGGCTCCCTGGCTTCTTTCGGAAGAATGAGTGCAGTAGGTTGAAGGATGAGAGTTCTTTTTCCAATGCAATTAAAGACTTGGCAAAGATGGTGAACAGGCATGCCCATTGGCATAAACTGGGTTGAAGGGCTCATACAATTCCTCCTTTTTCCTCAGGGCCCTGAATAGCTGTGCAGGATACAACAGCCGAATACCATAGCAACATGCCCCTTTGACATATTATTAGGAAATTATTGAGAAGTATTTTTTAACTGTTACTTTAACAAAAGAGAGGTCAGAGCCTTTTGTGTAGCAAGTGGTCCTTCTTACACATTGCTATGTGGGTTTTAGCTTCTTTATATAGCTTGGCTATAGGTGCCTGAACAGGTAATGTAACTTAGCCATGAGTCTTGGGGTTGAAGTTTTGCTGTCATTGAAATGTGATGAAATCTGCCTGGTGACAAGATTCTCTTTAGAAACTTCTCCCATTTGAACTGTCTGACAACATACGTAGTTTGCAAAAGAAATCAGAACAGTCCACTGGAAGTCAGAGTCGCGCATGTGTATTTGCATTTCAGTTTACTGGAGTTATTTGAGTTTTCACATTGCGACCTTCTCACGTGTTAACTGGCAGAGCTTGAGCAGCCATCTTGGCAGATGCACAGTATCTTCCAAGGCAGCAGACAAAGGGGGTTTTCATCCATTACTAATTGATGTTCCTCCTTTCAGCAGACCAAACATGATTCCACTATACAGCTGCCAAAATTGTTCCAGGCCCAGAAAGGATAAGTCATTCTTTCTCAAGTATTTCTTATTACTTGCCTAACTTAAACGTTTCATTTAGCTTTCAGCTACTTTGGGGGAGCGATCGCTTAGATACTGACTGGTATACATCAGTTGATTTTATTTTTTATGAACAAGCAGTGTTGCTGTGGCTAAGTCCAAGAAACAGCATCATTCCAAGAGTGTTGAGAGGTTTGCCAAAAGAAAGTGAGCCCCTAAAACCATAGCGCATTATCCACAGGGTAGCACTGCAGGCTCAGAATTGAGTGTCTCCCAAGGGATCCCCTTGGTGTCCAACTGTTATTGGAAGTTTGCCTTTTCCCCCTCTGACTTCTCATCTCCTCGTTCCTGTCCCTGTGATTTGTAGGTATCCAACTGGTTTGGCAACAAACGAATCAGGTACAAGAAGAATATCGGCAAGTTTCAGGAAGAAGCCAACCTCTACGCTGCGAAGACCGCCGTGACAGCCGCACACGCCGTGGCCGCAGCCGTACAGAACAACCAGACCAACTCGCCCACCACGCCAAATTCTGGTGCGTATGGTGCTCACTCCCTGCTTGGCACAGGCAGCCTGTGCCGCAGAGCCCTGTCCCACAGGCCAGGAAGCCAGAGTCATACTTAGGACGCAGTGGACCTATAAAGGAAGGTTTACGTAAAAACGCGGGCTTGTTCCTGAGGTGGGTGGATGATTGAATGGCCAGAGCCTGTAAATCCACTGTTTATAATGAGTTCCACTTGCTACTGGTAGATTCTGGAACTTTCACAATTTGCAGTGGTTTTTAATTCAGCAATTAGGCAAAGTGCCATCACTAATGATTATTTTAACTATATTGTCGCATGTATCATTTTAAGGTCAGTAGTGCCTGTCAAAGAATGAAATAGCAGGAGTGGGAAGTATACCCGTTGCTGTGTAATGAAGCTAGAAGGTTGGAGTGAAGTCCAGCCGTGCTTTCCCCCCAAGTGGAGCCTCCGACTCCAGTCTGCGCCCTTCTTAGCATCTCTCCAGCCCCCGTGCTGGCTGGTTGTTAGTAGGCGGCTAGCTGTGAAGGATATAGGACTTAATACCTGGGTGCAATATCTTGGCTCCTCATTCAATACATTGTGGCCAAAGTTTATGTGACATATGTAATGGAATTAGAAACATCTTAAGGTTACAGGGACCCTGAATAGCGATGAAAGATGTGCAGCTCGTCCAAACCGATGGACTTGAGAAGCAGTTCAAGGGGTTTTCTAGAGAGACCTACTAATACGTTTTTAAAAGTTCAGGAAGTGAGGGGGGTTTTGTATGTTAGTTCTGCTGTCTTCCTTCCCCTCCCGCACCCCAGTGGGACGTGAGAACAGAGGAAAGGAAGCTTGGGCAGGATGTATGGCTAAGAAAGCTTTGGAGAAATGTCTCCTCTCTGGGTTATTGTCCACGTGGCAGTTAGTGGCAGTGAGGAGCACATGGAAGGACCAGCTCCTGGAGCTAAATGAGAACAGGGGATGGTTCCAGGCCCGCTGCTGGGTGTTTTCTGTTTACTTTGATTTTCTCTTTGTTTCTTACTGGGGCTTCCCCATTGATAGGGTTTTCCTAGCTGTAACGTGAATCACAGGACCTAACTCTCCGGAGTTATTCTCCATCCTCGTAGCTCCGGAAATGCTTCATGTTGTCGTGCACAACCTCTCCCTTCTGGGCCTCTCCTCCTTTCCCTGCCTCTAGGTCTGTGAGGATTTTGTGTAGCTCTCTGTTATTCAGCTACTGAACTCTTTCCTTTCCAGGTTCTTCTGGTTCTTTTAACCTCCCAAATTCTGGGGACATGTTCATGAACATGCAGAGTCTGAATGGGGATTCTTACCAAGGGTCCCAAGTCGGAGCCAATGTGCAATCACAGGTAGGAGAAATGCCCCAACTGGGGCCTTTCTAGCAGGGTAGGGTTTGGGCTCAAAACTCCTGACTCTCACCCCATGGAAGTGGCCTGCACATGTGTGCAGAACCCGGGCTGGGTGCTTCCAAATGTGACCCATCTGCCCCACCACTTAATTTAACGAGAAGTCGAGTGAACAGTGACTTTGGATGATCAAACTTGATAAACTTTGTGAATGCATTCGGCTCTGGCTTGAGCTCATGGAGAGGGGTTGGGTGCATCTTACTTTGGTACCAAAATAGACCAGAAAAATTGTGTGTGCCAGTGTGTATATGGTTTAAACACATAATACTGTTTCATTCCTATATTATTTTTTTTAATTGGAATATAAAAACCTAAGTTCTTTAAATATATTCCAGGTTCAACATTTTTGCTCGTCCTCTTAACTGAGAACAGTTTTTATGCACACAGACGTGTATGTGAGAGAGAGATCCAGTATGCATATTTATAAGTAGTTTTCACCCACAGCCACCACACACATTTGGTTGGTTAGATGGAAAGTTTGCATTGCCATGAAAATGTTACTGTTTGGCTGGCACACACACAGAAAAGACAAAACAAAGATGTGTGAGTTTAAATATGCAAAGAATTGTTGAAATTCTGCCAGTCACATTTGATTGATAAGTTTGTCTTTCATTGAAGATGCTAAGCCCTCATGGCACACATAATTCAAATTGTTTCCTTTTGTAAGGGATGATGTTTTAATAGATTTGTGATGATGAATTTTGTTTCGTCTCACTTCTAGGTGGATACCCTCCGTCATGTTATCAATCAGACGGGAGGCTACAGTGATGGCCTGGGAGGAAATTCACTGTACAGTCCACATAATCTAAATGTGAGTACTCTGGGGAACCAGCTCTGAAGAGCTGTAGGAACGGCATCAGGTAAACAGCGACTAATAAATAACTTAACAGCCATTTGACTTGGCTTCTTTCTCATCTTGCTGGCAGGTGGGGAAGGCAGCATCTTCACCGCATTTTTATTTGATGAATTTAAACCCTTGATGTTACCTAGGTGCCCTTAGACGCCCTCACAGATGCCCATCGTGACTGGTGTTCTCATTAAGAGGGACTTAACCACCAGTTTGTTGAGATGCCATCTCCTAGTGGCTGTGCTGTGTGGTTCCAGGTCATTTATCTGAGAATCAAGCAGCGGGAAAAATCCCCAAACACCGCTCGGGTGAAGGTGACACACTCGGAGGGCCCAGGTGGATCAACAAAGCAAGCTAAACAAAAGAGTTCTGTTCGTAAGAGCTATTTGCTGTGTTGTCAATATAGGGCACAAGGCATGTTCAGCCTTTTTCATGGCCTCTCTGTTTTTAATTATGGAGGGAATCGTTTTAACTTTGTTAGCCAAGTCACCAAAACTTTACTCCCCCACTCCCCCAGGGCTGACATGTATGGAGCACGGCAAAAGCTCTTGAGAGGGAGCCCAGGTGGAGCCAGACTGGAGTGGTGGACGAAGCTGGATTCCGGGTTTGGGGAGGGAGCGAGCCGCCCGACACATGGTGGTAGAGTCAGAAAGCAAATGGACAAAATTCTCCCTTTTTTAGAGCTGTGGCTTGCTGTGAGAGTAAATATTAATGATTTAAAAAGTGATTGAGGATGTTCAATTGTAAAGGGGAAAAAGGACCATTAAATACTCAAATCTTTTACATTTGAAATGTCAAATCGTTCTTTTTGGGTTTATAAATAACTCATAATAACCCACAACAAACCATATAAAAAGCCTTTTAGTTGCATTTCTCCTTTTTCATTTAAGTGTTTTGAAATGCTTCAGAGAACGTGCGATATCCTTATCAACATGATAAAATATGAAACTGTGATTGCCTGCAGCATTTTACAGACATGAATTCCATCTTCACTGATGAGGCTTGATAAGGCGCTGTTGTATAATACAGTGCATAATCTCAAACCACCAGAGTAAGGATTAATTTATTTTGAAAAAAAGAATGCTTGCTGACAACCTCTCCTCCAGCTGCCACGCTGGGTAAAAATATTGTACATTTGTTGTTTATAAATTTGGATAAAAGAGGAATGATGTTTACTTCAGATGGAATATCTTTAGACTTATATCTGCATAGGAGTTTTTCTTTCTCTAAGAAGATTTTCATACCTGAGGGCGAAAACAGCTAACCTTTCAAATAGGGTTTCTTTCAAAGAGGGTTTCTTAGAGTCCACGCAAATACACATGCATGTGTCAGCCTCCAGCCTGCACTGTGAGCCTTTGAAAACACACCGCTGTCACTTTATTTTTCCCTACCCTGAATTTGATAAGCTGTAAACCTAGAAAACCCTTTTCCTTTTGACTCTGGTCATCTCTGTGGCGTTGTTTGGTCCCTTTCTCTGTGACCTGAGAGGGAGGAGAGGGGCTTTATGCACAGGACTTTGCAGTCAGTCAGGGGATGGGGAATTCTCTAAGAACAGCAATCGATTGTGGGAGGAGAAATCCCCAGCACAAGGCTCATTTAACAGCTGGATCCAGGCCAGACAGGAAATCTAGAGTTCTCAGCAGCCTAGTGACACCGTCCAGAAAGAAGTCATTTTTGGTGGACTCAAAGAAGTTGCAGGTGCATGTGAGGGAGGCAGGGGGACCAGAGGACCCTTCGGACCCACACTGACATCGGTGTGGGAGGTCCGGGGCCAGGGACAGGCACACACGCGACTGGTCTGGGCCGCGGGTGCTGGGTGTCAGCCAGCTCACCCTTGCCTTCTCTCCAGAAAGGCCCGCCCCGTCACTTCCACTCAGTGTTCCCCAACTCACGAGCCCAGCACCTCCCTTCTGACTGACATAAAAATATGTAGCGACAAGCTGTCTGCCACAGCAGAAATCTGATCAGACATTGATTTCAGCAATTGCCTCTATAGGCCAGGACATGAGGCAAATTTGTTTCTGAGCCCTGTTATTGCTGATGCAGGCCCGAGGCAGGAAGGGCCGGCAGCCTGTGAAGAGCAGTAGCAACATCCCAGCCAGGAGCCCCAGTTAGAGATAATTGGAATACAGATTTGAATAGTGTGTGCTCCTCCACAGTTCGTGTGTTTTCATTCTGGAGGATCCTGTTTGGAGGGGAAGTCTGGCCCTCATTCTCCAAGGGCTATAGGAGCTGGCTGCCAGGTGTGCGTGGAAAAGACGGGCAAGTTCTCCACAGAAGCGAGGATGGACCGGGCCGAAGTTGCTACTTCGTGGAACCCGAGGTCTTGCTGAGGCCTGCGCAGAGCTCCTCTACTGCTCCTTCTTCAAAGACTTTTTTTCCAGCTACTTTATCGGCAAATCAAAGGCGAGCCCTGTGCCAGCTTGAGACCAGCAGAAGCCCTCCTCCAGCGTGCTGATTTATTGCCCAGCCTTTACTTGGTGGGATGGATTTGTTTTACATGCATCTAATCCCACTTTAACACATGCTTCAAAGTGCTGCCAAAATGGGTTTAGGAAATACATTTTGCTAATGCATCTTTGCTCTCATGTTGTCATCTGGGTATTTTAAATTGGGGAGTAGAATTAATATGTAGACGTGCACCCGTTGAACTGTGTTTCTCCTTTCAGGCTAATGGAGGCTGGCAGGACGCAACAACTCCATCTTCCGTGACTTCTCCTACAGAAGGCCCAGGAAGTGTGCACTCTGATACCTCTAACTAATCTCTGGCAACACTTTTCCCTGAGCTGACATGCCTTGATCAGTGCATCCAGAGCAATAGGAGGAAAAGGAAAGCGTTTTTGTAGCCCACCATCTACAGCTTTACTGTAAAACCTTGTCTTCTTAGAGAACTTGGGAATCTGTTTTTTAAGGAATCATAATCATTTGTATTTCTACTTAAAAACACACAATGTTAAAAAAAAAAAAGCACTTTATCCAATTAGGCCAAGATTTAACATTGTTGACAGTCCTGTAGCTATTTTATCATAATTTATTATCAATATTTTACATTAATGGTTTCACAGTTGCCAATTACTTGGCCTTAAGGGTAAAACAAAAAAAAGTACAATATATGCTAAACCTCAATTATTCAAGCAGATGCAAAGATTCACCTCACCTAAATTGAACTTCTTGCATATTTCCATCACAGACTTTATCTTTCTTGCATATCACTAATGGAGTAGGAGTAAAGGAGCTGTTTGGCTATCTCTGTTAATGATGGTTGTGTTAAAGAATCTTCCTCATCACATTGTGTTGCGATCTCTTCCATTGTAATTAGATCAGAGACTTGTAGCATCTTTTCTCTCTCTGAAAGCACCAGTGCCCAGAGTCTGCTTGGTAATTAAATTATGGATCCAGATTGTTGTGGGAGATGAAGGTGCTCGCTGCTGATAGAGGTGAACATGAGATCCGCCTGGGGTTTTACGGAGTGTGCTGGGTGCTGCACAGACTTGTCAAGGTTTGCTACGTTCTCTGGGCATGACAAAGGCCCCGCTCTCTGGAGTGTTGTATATAGTGTAGCAAAAGAGTATTTATACATCTCACCAATCAAAACACAGCTTTATTACCTCATGCGAACTCATACAAACCAATAGAATTTCAACATGTTCTGTAGCTTAGAGTGCTCACTTACTACCTCTGAACAATACTCACGCTGTAGTTTGTCTCTTTCTTATCTTTTTGCATCTTGTAATTAACTCTTTGTTTCCCTTCATAAAATGTAATGTACATTGTAATCTTTTAAAAGAAAAATCAGGGTTGCATTTGCAACTTTTAAAAAACCGAGAGTGGAAACATTGGGTCTTAAATTAACACAGGATCAGTAAAACTGTTGTAAATACTGAGAAACATTTTGAATGTTCTTCATCTTGTTACTAATTCATGCAAAAAATAAAAGCGGCAACTAATTGTGATGCATTCAGATTTCAGTATTCAGTACTGTATATTTCACCCTGTGTAATGGGGCCCCCTCTCCTTTCTCTCTTTTGTATTGTATGCGATTCTGAAACTGATTGAGTCATGAAAATAATTTGTGGCGGTGATTCTAATGTATTAAAAACGTTTCGTGTTCCTTTCTAACTGGATTACAACTTGGATTGAAAAAGTCTTCCTCGTGGTAGTTATATGTAGTTTCAAACATGAATAAACTTTTTGCTTTCATGATTAAATGTTGATGCCATTTCTTACGCCACCATGTGAACCGGCCATTACAGGCCAAGAAGAGAGCCTGCCCAGAGGCAGGCCTGGTCAGGGAAGTGTTTGGACAGTGAGAGAGGGACTTGGGGATGACAGTGATGGTAGGAGGAAGGGACAGCCCCTGCTGACCGACGCTCTCTGTGCAGGCTCCGGGCTAGCTGCTGCACCGCTGGCCGTGTCCGGTGTCCTCGGGCTCTAAGCACGCCACAAGGAAAATACCCTGTTTTCAGAGGTTAGCAACCTAAAGCTCATAAAAGTTAAGCAAATGCCATAAGGTCACAGTCATAGGACAACAAAGAGCCTTGCTTTGCGCCTAGGTCTGTACCCTTGCAGCTCACACTCTCCTGCCCTAATGATGGGTACTTGTTAGATGGAAGATCCTTTGTTGTAATTTTTTTAAAAATAACCAGTTTTGTCATGTTCACGTCTTCATTTCATAACTTTTGTGAGACACCAGTTTAAAACAAGCAAAAGTTTGTCTAAGAAGAGTGAGCCGCAGATGCCATTATAAAAAACAAAACAAGGCCCTCGCTGGTACTCAGTCATTTGGGATCATCATCTTGAAATGATAAGGTTGCAGGTTCAATCACCGGTCAGGGCACACACCGGAAGCTCCCAAGGAGTGCACAAGCGAGTGGAACAGCGAATGAATGCTTCCCTTCTCCCTTCCTCTCTCTGTCTCAATAAATTTAAAAAATTAAGCCCTGACCAGAAAGCTTGGTTGGAGGTTGGAGAGTCATGCTGGAGCACGATGGTTGCCGGTTCAATCTCGGTCAGGGCACATACAGCAGCACCTCCGTGTTCCCGTTTCTCAAAACAGCCCTGCAGCAACTTCTCTTAATATCTTTTTAAAAAACTCTATAAACTTGTAAGACCAACTAGAAATCTTCTAACTAGATTAAACATTGTGTTTGTTTTATTCAAATGGTTAGGAATCCCATATATTTACATACACATCTGTCGCTAATATCTAACTCTTTATAATAAAAGAAGTCAATAGCAGGTAATTGGCCTGTTTACTATTTATCTCAAGGAAATTGACTCACAGGAAATCAGATTAATGTTAATCAGATGCAGTAAATTGTCTATGATAAATACAACTGTTTTACTATTTCAGTTGGTAGAACCACGCCAAACAAGGTCTAGGGCCACCATTCCCATTAATCTTGGGACAGTTATATTGTGAGAGTAAACTTTATAAAATAGATTGCCCTTCAAAGCTATCCTCCCTCGCGCGGGCTCTCAGCCTGCCCATAGGAATCTCTCCCATGGCTAAGTGGTGATTTGCATGATTCAATTAGCTTATGGGTCAGCCTTACTTATCTTTTACATAAAACAGTCTCTATGCTATGTGGTTTTGAGGAAATACCCTGTGGAAACCTGACATCCATGCACACACAGGATGTCTCCTTTAATGCCCAGAGAAACGCTTCTGAGAACCGTGCCACAGTTCATCTCAGGCCAGTCTGTTGAGAGAAACATCTACTGGTGTTGGTGGGAGATTTACACCCTGACCGGCAGCCCCTGAGGGGAATGTGAGTCTCGGGCTTTGTTCTGGGGACACCTAAACAGAAACAGCAATTCTGTCCCGTATGCTAGTGTAGGAGATACGTGCTTTCTGTCTGCGGTGGGCAGGGAGGGCAGAAGCACCCTCACTTCATAGATGAGGGAACTGGGTTGAGGCATGGATCCCCCTGGTTCTTATATCTCACTCCAAATTGGGTAAAGTGGGTTGATTTGATAGATTTTCACCAGTTACCTTTTCTCGGTCAAGCAGGGGGTTAGGGTCAAGACCCAGAGATGAGTGAGATCCGGGCCCAGCCCTGAGAGGCTAAGATCCAGTCCTTTTTCAGCAAGCAGGTGCTTAGTGAGGCTATTGGAAAGGCTTGTGAGTTTCTGAACCCCAACACTGGAGAAGTGAGGGTCCCACAACTTGTTCTCAAGGTCAAAGGAAAGAACAACTAGAGACCACCTGAGACATCCAATCAGGCGATGGGGCTTGTCTGCACGGGGCACAGGTGTGCTCATGGGAGAATACATGTGCAGGGTGGGGCACAAGTAGGTTTACAGTTGTGAGTATGCCAAACACAGGAGTTTATTCTTGTATTATTATTGATTGGCTATTGTAAACAACTGTAAACCTACATTTACCCCACCCTGTATTTTCACAAGTGTCTGGACCCCTAGTGCCTGAGCAGCTCCTCATGTTGGACAGGTATCAGCCTTCCACACGGAGGTACATGAGCAGTGTGGGAGCCTCTTAGTGGGCCAGGTGGCCTTGCAGATGAGGTTAGAACTTCTCTGTAGCCTTGAACTGAGCAGCGGTCTTGTGCCGTTCCCCGGCCAAGTGGGGGTGGGACACATCCCCTTCCTATGTGGAAAAGTGACATGGGGCTAAGTCTCCCAGAGATAGTAGTGTTTTAGGTGTGGTGTGGGTGTTGTGCCATGAGAAGGGGACCTTCACCGGGCAGACAGCTATCGTTAATCTTGAGCATCTCTGCAGATCACACTCTGGACTTTATCTTATGTAATAATGCCCATGGAGCCCCATGTGACAGGTCCTATTATTGTCCCCTTTTCAGATGGAAACTCTGAGGCTCAGAGTGGCGGCACCACCTGTCTGCAATCTCCCATGGAGCTGGAGTTTGCCCTGTGAAGGCCCCAGGTGACACCTCCCAGCAGCCACTTGTAGTGGGATGGAGAGAGGCTTCTGCTAACTTGAGCCATCCAGCCTCCACACTGAGGTCCCTTCTGGAATGAGGTGACCACCTCAGTGCCTGCCGCTCTCCTGCCTATGCCTCTGGGTTCTGGGCCACCTGAGTGTGTGTGTCCTGTAGTATATATACGTGTGCCACAGACTCTTTTGGTTCTGTCGGTATCTATGGATCACAAGCTTGGGATGAGAGACAGGAAGAGCCGTGCACTTGGGCTGGACCGGGCACCATAACCAGTGGGGGCAGACCTGGGAGGGTCGCTGTTCTGATACACGAGAAGTGCTGAGCTCAGGGCCTGGGCACGCTCCCTACATGCACTTGCTTTGGGACAGAGTTCCTTCCACCTGTGGCCCAGCAGGTGCCTTCCCCTGTCCCAGGCTCTGTCCAGCTCTGGCCCCTGACCCCTTAGCCCACAGCCCACTCTGAGTGTGAGTAGATCTCTTGCCCAGACATGGCTTTGAATCCTGGCCCCGCCTCCAACCAGCTAGGTGACCGTGTGTGAGGGAGGGACTTAACCTCCGGGAGCTCTTTCCTCATTCCTTCTTCTTGGAATGTCCTTTGTGTCCCCTGTCTGCCTGGTGAATGCCTGTCTTTTCAGGCTGAGCCCGGACCATTGTGTCTGCTGACGGAGCTGGGCCCTCCCTTTTCTCGGGGACAGCACAAACCGGACTGTGGACCCCCAAGCAGAGGGGGAGGGTCAGGAGGAAGAGGAGTGAGCTGAGGGAGGGCATGGGCACGTGGACGGGTGGCCCAGCCAAGGGAAAAGCACATGCAAAGTCCTGAGGGCATGGTGGGCAGAGTGTCGCAGCTGTGGGTACTAGCGTGGTTCCTTCCCAGGCTCATAGCCTTCCCAACAGCCTCCTGAGGAAGGCTCTGCTACTATTCTGCTTCACAGAGGACGAAACCAGCCACTTGGCCATATACAGATAGGAGTCTGGTGACTAACACCAAAACCTACATTTTAACCCTTTGTGCCTGGCTGTCTTGTCAACAACGTCTTTTTCTAGTCCCACTGGGCAGTCTCACTGTTTGTGAGCCTGCGGTGGGACCTGGGCAGGGAAGGGGACAGAGGCCAGCCCCTCTTCATCAGTGACATTGGCTCCTCTCCCAAGAGCTTTGGATCCCAGGGACACCCTTAGGAAGGCTGCTGCACGTCAGGTCAGTGAACAGTCTGCAGCTCGTCCCTACGGGGTCTGGGGACTCAACCCCATGGACTACACGCCTGACCACGCCTCAGCCCTGGTTGCTCAGCTCTCACAGACTTAGCACACGTGCAGGGAGCCTGCTTCCCGCTGGGCCCCCCAGGTGCACTGCCAGAAGCCACACCTCACTGCCAGGTGGACATCTGCCCCATCACAGAGATGGAAGCGGATGCCCAGGGAGGTGTTCACTGTGGGCCCCTGGCCGGGGAAGCACTGTGGCTGAGCCCTCATGAAAGTGGGCTCCTGGGTGAGTCTGGCTTCGCTGCACACCGGCTGTGCGTCCTTGGGCAAGTCCCGTAACCTCGCTGTGCCTCAGTTTCCTTAACTGTCAAGCACCTGCCTCCCAGCAATGCAGGGGGAGTCAAGCAAGTTGGCATAGTTCAACTGCCCTGCATGTGGTAAGGGCCCAGGTTGACTGCTCTCATTACCTGTGAGGCCACGATGAGCCCTGCGGTGGGAACTGGCTCTCCAATTCCAGCTTGTGGCCCACTTCACTCACTGAGGGTAAAGCCCCAGTCTTCTGACTCCCAGGTGGTTCGTCTCCTTCAAAGCAGCATGATGAGGTCTTGGAGAGCTAGGACATTTGAGTCAGGTCGAGTTCTGCCACTTACCAGCAGCGTGGGACCTTGTCACATGTCCCCTCCTCTGTCTGTGGCCTCAGCTGCCTCGTCTGTAAGAGAACTTGGTTGCTCCCTTCCTCAGAGGGATGTTGTAAAGACTGAGAGAGCGGCTGTATGTGTGGTGCGTGGTGCGCGGGATGCTGGGTTCGCTTCGTACTGTGATAGTTACATGGTGTCCCAGGTCAGAATGGGTCACCTGGTCTCTGGCTCCCTGGCTGAAATAAATCCTTCTGGTCAGCAGAAGGGTGGCCAGGGGTGTCAGCTGCTGAGTGAGGGTCCTGGGAGCAGCTCGGCCTCTGGAGTCCACCTGCTCCAGCCGTCCAGGCTGGACTAAGGCCTCGGCCACACCTCTCACCACCATCTAAGGAGATAATAAAAGGCTTATTCTTTTTTCTTGGTAAAATTTCAGCAGAAAGTGTACGCATCATTAAATATGGAAATCCAGAATTTTATTAGCAATCTGCTAGATCTGAACTGACGCCAATTAAACAAAAAAGATATCATTTATAAAAAGGCAGAGTTCAACTTGTATTAAATATGAAATGCAATTTTCTCCTGGTTTTGATTTATTACTGGTGGTCCATTGTTCAAAGAAGCATGTTATATTTCAATAGAGAAATATTGTTTATTCATTAATATTTTAAAACGGGCTTATTGCTGTGCATGGCTCTCACCGAATGAAACTTATGATTTAAAACATGAATTAATAAACACATTTGAAAGTGTTAGACGAGATCACAACCTCTCATTTTTCATTTTCCTGGGAGCATATTAAATTTTTATAATTCTGCATCTACAGTTTTTTCTTTTAAATAAAGATGCAGATCCCGAATTACTCTGCTAATTTCAGGTAACCAGGAGTGAAAAGCAATATCGTGGGACCTGTGTCAGGATCACACAATCCCCAAGAAGATGTTCAGGTTTATTTTTGTAATATTCATAAATCAAAATAAATGAGCTTGTGCAGGAGGCAGGCTTCATGGGCGTGAGGATGGTGGCTGGAACGGGACCATGCATTACGTCAGTGTGCATGGCACACACATCTGTGATTGTGCGTGTCCACTGAAACACATGCATGTCACCTAGATGTTTGAGTGTGGGCTATCTGAATGCATCTCAATTGTTTGGTCCAATGTTCAGTTATTTATTGAGCACCTACAATATGCCAGGCTCTGTGCTGGTTACCAAGGGTGAGTTGGTTACGGGGTGCTCTCCCTGCTCCTCCCCTCCCCCACACCTGCCTGAGCAATCTCTCCACCAGAAGCTGGGACAGTTGTGTTCCCCACATTTCCTCCAACACCATAAGGGATGCCTTCTCTATGGTGAGCTCTTGGGAAATACTTGTTGATGTGCTGATAGATTGAAGCTTAGGAAGGGAGGGGTCCGTGGGCTGGAGGTAGGGAAGAGTTCTGCAAAGATAAATTGAATTAGGCAGGGAGAAAGGCACAGCCTGTTTGGGGGTGGGCATTGGAGAAGTGGAGGTTCAGGTAAGCAGAAGGGAGGGGCGCATTCTGAGGACAGAAGGGGACTCCCCCAGCCCACCTGACAGCTCACTCCTTGCTCAGCCCTTGCTGAGCCCAACTCACAGCAGCCTCCCAAACACCCCATTTTACAGGGGAAAAAGCAGAGCTCTAAGAGGGAAAAGATTTGTCTTTTGGTCTACAGTTGAGGTCCATGTCTTCTCTAAAGAGGTTAAAAAGAGAAAGTAAAGTTTGCAAAATAAAACAGCAGGATTGTATTGTCCCAAGATGCAAGGCAGGTGGGGGTTTGGAGGAGCCTGGGGGAAGCCAGAAGGAAGAACCCTTGGTGGTGAAAAATCAACTCCTGTCCCCAGAGCCCTGGCCCAGGAAGGGACCTGGGGGATGAGCTCGCTTAGCCTGGCCCGGGGGAAGTGAAGACACAGTAAGGTCAGCAAAGCCTCCTGGGAACCACATGTGACAGTTTCCCCACACTGGACTTGCTGGTGGTAAGTATAGGCTCTCCTTGAACTTTGCTAAGAAGGCCACATTGTTTTCTTAGTGGTTGTATTGATTTAACGTTCACATACTTGTCAACATTTGACATGTAAAATTCTTTTCCAACCTGGTGGAGATATGATGATATATGTCTATGTGATTTGGATTTGAATTTCCACAATTACTAACGAGGTTGAGCATCTTTTCATCTGTGAAGCCCCTGTTGAAGTCCTTTACTCATTCTGATATGTTGCTTGTCATTTTCTTATTGATTTGTAGAGTGTTTTATTGAGCAGTAGTACAGTATGGAATTTTAATTAATAGTTAGCAAAGATCTTTTCTTTTTTATTGCTGCTTTTTGTGTATGGTGTGAGGTAGGGGTCTAGTGATCCCAATAACATTTATTGGAAAGTTTCTTTCCCCCTCAGTGCTCTGCAGTGAGAGTTCCACATTCTCACCAGCATTTGGTGTCTGTTTTCTGGATTGTGGCCCTCCTATAGCTGTGTCGTGGTATCTCACTGTTTTAATTTGCAATTCCCTAATGACATACGATGTTGAACATTTTTTCTCATTTGCTTATTTGCTATCTCTATATCTTCTTTGATGGGGTGTCTGTTCAGGTCTTTAGCTCACTTTTAAAATCAGGTTGTTCATTTTCTTATTGTTTAATTTAATATATATATATATAATTTATTTATTTTTGACAACAGTCCTTTATCAGATGTCTTTTGCAAATATTTTCTCCCAGTCTGTGCCTCATCTTTTCTTTCTTTTGACATAGTCTTTCATGGACAAGAAGTTTTAAATCGGTATTTGTTCCTTGGATCATGCCTTTGATATCATATAAAAGAAAAACCACATGGACAAGAGAGTGGTGGTTTTGGGATGGGGGGAGGGAGGGAAGAGTGGGATAGGGAGGAGGGGAGGGACGCAGGGAAAACCAGATTGAAGGTAACAGAGGACAATTTGACTTTTGGTGATGGGTATGCAACACAATTGAATGATAAGATAACCTGGAGATGTTTTCATTGTACATATGTACCCTGATTTATTGATGTCACCCCATTAGAATTAATAATAATAAAATATATATTAAAAAGAAAAAAGAAAAAAAAAAGAAAAACCATGGAGGTCTCTGCTCATGGTTTTTTTGCTCTGCTACGTTGTAATTCTCTGTTTCTACTTAACTCAAATTTGGGGAGTGTTGATTTGCCCTGTGACTTCTCTTCTCTTAGAAGAGTTGTTGGTTTTTTAGTTAGTTCAGCTTTTACTCATTGTTGGAATGAAGTGGCCAGCACCATGCCAGACCAGAAACCAGAGGTCTATTCTTCTTTTCCGTTACACACACACACACATACCACACCACACCACACTCTCTTTCTCTCTATGTTTTTCAAGCTCTGTCTGGTGTTTTCTGCCTTCACCCCAAGATGCCCAGAGTGGACAGTCCAGGGCTAGAAGGTGGCTCAGTAAACATTGTCTGTGCAAAGGGGCGCTTCTCACACAGACTCGTGGGAGTGGTCCCGGCAGCCAGCTCACGCTTCCATCACTGCAGCCTGTGACATGATGGGTGTGTTAAGCCCGGCAGTGGTGGCAGTGGGATGGATGGGAGCATCTTGGCCTTTGGAGTCTGGCACCCACGCAGTAATCTGGGCACCTTCCCCTCTCTGAACCTGAGCTTCCCCGTCTGTAAAATGGGGATGGTCCCTCGCACGGCGCTGTGAGGACTGGCTGAGGTCTTGCTCATGCACCGCTGGGACCTAGGGTCCTGTACACAGTAGGCGCTTATTAACCAGCGCTCCTGATGTAGAGTGGCCGGGGCACCCAATCCAGGCACCTCCTTTGGGAGGGCATCAGTCACCACAGTAGCAGTTTTGCTCTTATGTCTTATTTAAATGGACAGAGGAGCCGACTGCTGTTCAGGGTCCTCAGGCTGCACACCTCCCCCCACAACCCCCACCTCCAACCCCACTCCACCCGCTGGGCCCACTGGTGCCTGCTCAGCTTGAAACAGTTGCTTAATTCACGCATTATAACAAAATTAGTCTCAAAGCATTCAACGATGGATACAAGCTAGAATGAGGACTCCCCGAACTTGGCTCCCAGCTCTGGGCAGGTCCCCAGAGCAGAACAGCCGTCTGATACTCTAACAATAACCCACACCCTACCTGTGAAGAGTGAGCCTCTTTTTTAAGCCCACAGGTGTGCCATCATGTGCACGTCCCTGCATGTGCTGTGATCTGTGTGTGTTTCTGAGCAGTGTCACTTGAGCCTGCTGTGCTGGCATCCATGCAAGGGGGTGGCCACATGTCCATTGGTGTCCTGTGTGGGTGTGGCTCTGTGTGGCACAGCCCCCGGCAGCAGCTGGAATGCTGTTCTCTGCCCTTGGTCCTTCCTGCCTGGCTCCCCCCGGTCTGCGTCTCCACGATGGCCCAGTGGTCTGTCCCTTTGTCACACCGTCTCACGGCTGCCCCTGAACCGTCACCAGAGGAAACAGCAGGGTGCTACACGACCTGTCTCTCTGCATTTATTAAGAACTAGCCTTCCAGCTTCAGAAACTTACAGAAATATGGTTTCAATTTTCCCATTAAATTGTGGACCAAGAAAAAAAGTGGAGCCTACACATATTTTTCTCCAACAGGGTGTCATTTACTCTGGAGTCTAGGGCTGGGACAGGCTGTTAGGAGGGGTGTTTGCTGACAAGTCACTTCCCGATTGAACTCAAATCCTCACAGAAGGGTGGAAATGGGTTGCTGGGCATGAAGGGGGTGTAGAAGTAATGGGCCCCAGTCTTGGGAAAACTGAGGTCCAGTGAGGCCAAGGTCACAGGCCAGTTAATAGTGCATTGAGGACCTAAATCCAATGCAGAACGAACCTTGTGAACATGGCCTCCACATACACCCTAGCCCAGGACACATCAGTAATCCTGGTGCTCACAGCGGGCACCATGGGGCCTCCTCCCTGCCCAGGATCTGGAGCCAGGCTCTGAGCCCAGAGGGGGAAGCTAGAGGAGGAAGGTACCCTGGGATCAAACCGGGGTGAGGTAGGGGGTTCTGCTTCTGGCTCTGTCCTTTGGGTGGCTCCCAACACGGTCCTACGCAGTCCCTGGCCCTCTCCGGTCTCGGTGGGAGCTGAGTAGGAAGATGGCCTTTGTCCTGAGGGCTGTGGGAGCCACAGAGGGTGTAGGCAGGAGAGTAGCACAGTCAGGAGGACTTGGGGAGGACAGACAGGAGGAGGTGGAAATAGGGCTTGGGAGACCTCCTTGGTCCCAGAGAGAACTGGTAGGGTCTGAATCAGGCAGTGGTGGCAAAGAGGAAGGAAAGGATACGTGCGGTGGTGTCACAGGGGCTTGGCCACATGTTGGGAGCTCCTGGCAATTCTGATTCAGTTGGTCTGGGTGAAGCCTGGACACTGACAGTTATAAAGCTACCTTGGTCATTTCAACACTCAGCTCAGGTGAAAGCCATGGGCATACGGGTTATGTCCAGGGAGGCCTGGGGCATGAGTTGGCTGGGGTGACAGCCTGACTGGGGACTGGGTGAGAACCTAGGTCTGGAGTCCAACCATACTGCTCTCTGCCTTCTGCCCAGACCAGGTAGTTTTTAGAACTTGGGGCACATGGAGGTTTTAATGGGAATGACAGGCAAAGTGACCTCTCATGCAGAAGTGTTCCTGGAAGAGACAGAGAAGTGACCAAGTGTGGGCTCTACAGCAAATGTGCCCTGGACAGCAAATGGTTGGTCCAGGCCTTTTGGTGATGCGGGAGGGGGGGGGCTGCAGTGAAGCTAAGACCTGATCCAGCCCCAAGGGGTAGGGATGGGGGCTGTCTGCTGTCCTGCGCCCCTGTATCCCTCCAGAGCACCCCTGCCCAACTCAGCCGGAGCAGCTTTCCAGACCTGTGTGGGTGGGAGGGGAGGGAGGTGGAATCCCCTCTGAGAGGTGGGGCTGATCCATGGTCCTGCAGCTGACCCCCCCACTGTCTTACATGCTGCAGACAGAGAGGGTTCGCTAGGAGACGCTGTCAAGTGTGCAGAATGTTGGAGAGCAGGACCCTCTCTCCGTGGGCTGGACTCTGGCTGGAGGAGAGGCTGGGCTGTCGTCGAAGGGAGTTTTCACCCAAAGCCCACAGACTTTCTCGATTTCAGATTTACAAATTGAAAATCATTAATAATTCTAACCAGGCGGTGATAAATCTGAGATCTCTCTCGATGAACCCAGACAGCATTTCATAAATCAAAAAGATTACTTAGGAATTTTTTAAAATCTGACGTCAAAATGTCATGGTTACTAATGGTTTCGGTAGATCTCGTGCAGTGATATATCATTTATCTACGCTACATCTCAGATGTGACACGGGGGGCAGAAATGGGATGTCTTTTAATATCGTGAATACATTTCAGCCCATAATAAAGGTATTAACAACTTCTTGGTGAGATTTCTTCTGGGGTTGAGGTCTGATTTAATGCCATTGTGATAGTGGCCCCATCTTCTCACTCCCCAAACTTTTCAAGGCTGAGGCTAGGGAGAGTCTCTAGAAAATTCTCAAGAGGCAGAGAGAGGGAACAGCCCCCAGCCCAGTGGGGGACAGTCTGAGTCACTCAAATTCAGCTCCTACACAGGGGTGAAACTCTCAGGTACCCACTGCCCCCTAAAAAAGGGTGAGGAATAATCTCACTATAAGCAGCAAGAATCATAACTTCTATTAATTTAGCACTTATTATGCATTAACTTGCACTAAGTGCTTGATATGTCAATTCACAGACCCCTTATTGCCAGCCTGGGTTTTAACACCATTTCTCTGTGGGCCCAAAGTTTAACATGCTCTGCCCCACCTATCACCTCTCTGTCCCAAACTCTCCCAGCTGGCCCTTCCAGCCACATGGGTCACCTTCTTGCTCCCTGAATACCTGCTGGGACTCCTGCTTCAGGGCCTTTGCACCTGCCTTTCCCTCCATCTGGAACAGTCTTTTTCTCCCTCACCTCCTTCATGTCTTTGCTGAGATCTCACCTCTTTGCTGAGGTCGCCCTGACACAATCTGTGGTCCTATTACCTGTCCCCCACCACCTTTGACCTGCCCTCCTATCCCTTTTGTTCCCACAGTCCAGTCTATTGTTTATTCATCTCTTATGTTCCATCTCCCCTGCTCGATGTCAGCCCAGTGAGTGCTGGGACCTTTGTTCTGATGTGTCAAAGCCCTTCTAACTGGCCCATGGTAGGTACTCCTCCCCGTCTTGACAGCTGTCGGTGGGGTCTCTCTGAAATGCTCATCTGACCTCCAAACCCCTGCTCAGAAGCCCACTGTGGCTCCCCAGTGGCTGTGAGATAGAGACTGGGCTCTTAAGCCCCTGAATGCCCCTCCAGCCTCACTTCCCACCACCTCACCTATGGTCCAAGTGGCCATTTGGAGGTCAGACTGGAAAACTCACACCCTGGGAACAAGATGAATCCTGGTGACTTACCCACCACTCTGGCCGCTCTCTCTGCAGCCATCCTGACCCCTCTTCACATTGGTTTCACCATCCACTGGGGCCATGGGACCTGGTGTCATAATGAGGCAGAGTGGGCACCCAGACAGACATAGCACAGTCAACTGGGATACAGGTGACTGTGGGCACTTTCCCCCATCTTGGGGAAACGTTCCTAGAGCTCCACCCAGGTCACAGGGAACTTGTAGGATCTGACACTCTCCTGGTATCACTGGGAAGCCAAGGGCTCAGAGAGAGGCAGAGAGAGCCCAAGGATACACAGCAAGTGAGTGACTGAGTCAGGCTGGACTTTCTATCCCTTCTCACCCTCCACATGTGGTTCCACTATATGAGGTTATCAGGACCAGGCACAGGTTCAAAGTCCAGACTTGCCACTTACAAGCTGTGTGACCTTGGCAAGTTACTTCATCTCTCTGGGCCTCAGGTTGTCTTGTGGAAGATTGGATTCAAAATCCCTCCTGCAAAAGGTTATTGTGAAGATTAAGAGCAGAGCACTGCACCTGGCCTGGACCGGAAACTCAATCTGGGCCATTGGCCGCGGTGGGAGCGCCTCCGGGGCTCTGATCCCAGAAAAGGCCAGGGATGATGGTGGTGATGATAATAATCGACCAGCAACACCAGCTCTTTTTCACCGAGGCTGGCACCTGGAAGGTATCACCTCATTTAGACCTCCCCGCTCTTCTATGCAACTGAAACCATGAATATCCCATTTCGCAGAGGAGCAGTGGAACCCGGGGAGGAGAGGCAGCCTGGCTGAGGTCGCTCAGCCGCAAGCCGCGGAGTCTCAGAGGGAGGACGAGGACCGGGGTCTGTGGGCCGACTCCCCCACCCACCTCTTCACCCAGGTGCCCTGTCCCTTCCGTGGACCTCGCTGCTCCTAGGTCCCTGCTTCCTTGGTCTGCGTGGCAGCAGGCGTGGGGTGGTGGTGGCTCCATAGTGTTCCTGGTGCCCCCGACCTGCACGCACAGGGGGTGCTCTGCCCACCGAAGGCCAGGCCCCGACCTTCATCGTCCACCTGCTATCTCCCACACTCCGCATCCAAGCCACCAGGAAATCAAACTATATCCCAATAAGTTTCACTTCGTGTCCCCTCTACTTACACCCTGGACAAGCCACTGAGGCCACGCCCCGGGCTTACAGCAGAAGCCTCCTAAATGCACCTCCCTGCCTTGGCCTGGGTCCCCTCTCACTCTTTTGCATTTAGCAGCCCGTGTTCCCTTTAAAACCTGAGCCAGCCCCTGTGTCCCTCTGCTCACACTTCCAACGCCCTCCCTGCTACCGGGGGTGGAAGCCACAGCCCTTTATCTCAGGCTGCTGTATTGCTCACGTCTCCCCTCTCCTCCAGCCTCACCGGGCTCTCTGCCTTGGCGCTTGTTCTCTGCCCTGGAGTCCCTATCCGATATGAGCACCCCCAACCTCCCTCCTGAGCCCACCCTCCTATTACGCCCCCATGCCCACAGCTCCCTCCCCATTTTCCACCCCAGCACCATCAGGCACACTGCACACTTTTCATTTTTGTGTTTACTGTCTGTCATCCTGATAGAATGTCGTCTTTGTTCACCGCTCTACCCAGAGTACCTGGCCCATTGCAGGAGCTCAGTAAGTATTTGTTGAATGACTAAATGAATGAGTGAGCAATTCTGCGAAAGCAGGGAGGCAGGGTCCACAGAGTTTCTTTCTCTCCACCCACCACCCTGAGTCCAGAGGCAGGTGAGTATTGTTAGCTCCTGTTTGCCCCTCACCTGTCCCAGCTTCCACTCAGGTCCTAGACAAATGAGCAGGCAGGGGGACTTGGAGTGAGACAGGCCTGGACTTGAGTTCTGGCTCTGCCTCTTTCTGGGACAGCCACCCAACCCTGTGAGCCTCAGTTTCTCTGTCTGTAAAATGGGATAATGATACCTTCCCCCAATAGCTATTGAACCTGCTCTATGAGCCAAACTGTTTCTGTTTCCCAAGTTGGTTAAAAGAATAACGTGAGGGAAGGGCAGGAGCTCCATGAAGACAAATGGGACTCAGGGTGCTGAAGGTTGGGAGCCCCGCCTGGCTTTGGGCACCTTCATGCTTTGGACCTCATTTTGCAAGTGCTGCTTAACAAAGCCTGGCAGGTAAGGGGCAAAGCCACCGGCTGCCGCCTCCAGGGGGAGCTGGAGACGTACTGGCCTTTGTTGTGGTGCAGCTGTCTCAAGACCAGACAGGTGCCTGCGGAGAGTGACTCTGTGCCAGGGTCGCAGAGGGGCCTCCCAGCCCCGTTCCCATCCCCCCTCCCCCGCTCGCCAGCCCCTCAGCCCCAGCTCTGGCCTCAGTCACAGATGAGCCTGTCACATTCGGCGCTCTTATTTCACACAATTGCTCCTGCCTCTGGAAGAGCTTCTCCTCGCAAATCCAATCCACCCCAGTTGGGCAGAGGGAAAATCAATGCCTGGTGGAAAGTCCCCCACGGAAAACTAATTGGTTCTCCCGGAAAGTTCTTTAGACACAACAGGCGCCTGCGTGGGCCAGGGCCCAGGCTGGCTAACAAGGGGGGGGGGCAAGAGGAGCAAAGAGCCCTTTGCTGGGCTGCTGCCTGAGGGCCGGCTGGGCTCTCCCAGGCTGGGGGACAGGGTGTGGAGCGGGAAGCCACAGACCTGGGATTGGGCGCAGCGCCCAGACTTCCTGCTGCCCCTGGGCAAGTCCCTTCGCCTTCCAGAGCCTCCGCTGCCCTGTTTGGAAAATGAGGACATCAAGAAGGCTCACACTATAGGATCATTGTGGGAGAATTCAACTCAATGAGAAAGGTTTTTCTCTACCAGAGCAGAGGGCCAGCCCTCTGTCTGCCTCTACTGCTAATAGTTAATAGCAGTGTCCTTGGATCGTGTGCTCAGGATGTGCTACAGGACTTAATCCTCTTGGCAGCCCGCAAGACAGGTATTGTCAATGCCCCCGTTATACAGATGAAGACACCGAGGCTCTGAGTGGTGGGGAAACTTGCCTGAGATCACCCAGCTGGCCACTGCCAACCCCAGTGGGGTCTGAGAGCTGATTTGGGGCTCTTCCCACGGCTCTAGGTCTCCCTGGGCACAAACCTTCTCAGAGGATCCCACTGGCTCCCATCACACCTCTGGGCCCCGCCTGGTGACTCTAACCCTCCCTGACATGACATCTATATAAATATTGTTAATGGCCAGAACATAATGTTAAGTCAGGTTTTACTGGACTCCCTCGTCCAGACTGCGGATTTATGGCGATAGGATTTGAGGTAGATGTTTATTGGCCAGCCAGAGCTGGGCCTTCTTCTCCCCCTACCACTGGCTCCCTGGGGCTGCCGCAGGGCCCTCAGTCCACCTGTCGGGAGCACGCTGGGATAAATTTCACCGAATGAAATATTTATTAATTTTGCTAACCAGTGTTGATCTCATAAATTATGCCGACTTTTTCATGAAACGGTTATTAACATCCGAGGCGCTGTGTTAATGGCTTATTGACCAAATATGGGATAATTAGGCCCAGGGAGCACGGCCTAGCTGATCTGTGAGAGGCCAATTTGGTCGGGATTATGCCAATGACCTATTTTATATCACAGCCAGGGTTGTGGGGAGATTCTGGAGCCCAGCCTTCTGAAAGCTAGGTTCTTAAGGAGGTTCCTGGCAGGGAGCCACTCTGACCTCCTGCTCACCGCCTAGCCCAGAAACCTCCCTGCCATGTGGTCAGCTCCCTTTCTCCTCAGGGTGAAGGGAGCATGGCTAGGGTCTCCTTAGGGGTCTCCATCCCGACCCCAGCTCTGGGAGCCCATGTTGCCAGGGGCAGATGAGGAAACAGGCCTGGAGGAACGACCATGGAGCTCACATCTCCATCTGCTCCTGCATAAACTGGAGAAAGGAGGAGCCCGTCTGCCGTGAGAGCTTAACAGTTTCCTCTGGTGAAGAGGACAGCAGGGAGCTAGAGCTCTCTCTCCCAGGGGGCTGTGCATGCGTGCACATGACTCTTTTCCTGGGATGGCCTGTGCATACATGCTTAGGCATGCGTGTGTGCCTCGAATGTCTGTATTTGTCCACACACGTGACAGTGCCATTGCGTGTGGCTCCATGTTTCTGCATGGGAGCCCGGCATGCGTTTGTGTCTACAGGGTGCTGCTTGAGGCCATTCAGCTCCCTGCCCAGGGGGTCGCGGCCTCAGCATCTGGCCTCAGGGACTTCTGGCTGTCGTGCTCATAGAGCTTTCTGGAGTCAACAGACTGCTCCCTGACCTGTGACTCACTCTGTCCCTTTGGCCCCAGGTGGGAGCCAGTGAGAAGGGGGAAGGTGTCTCAGAACCAGAGATGCTCTTATAAAATTCTCCTCAAGCCAGGCGTAACTCCCCTTAAGGGACAAAGTACTCATTTTAGACAGGGCATTTCTCTTTAAACGGAATTTAATGACAAGCAGGAACACAGGGAATTGTGGAAAATACAGGGCCATGGCTGTGAGCCCCCATGAGCCCCTCAGAGTGGGCCCTACCAGCCATGTGTGTTCTGTGGCCTTACTGACTGGACCAGCGTAGGACACCTAGTCCCGCCTGGGCCATGCTGCTCCTCCCCCGGCCCAGAGCCGGCAGCCACGCGACTTCTGCTGGTTGGCCCGCTGAGGCTGTGAACACCTTGCATCTGTGAGGAGCCACGTTTTGCTGCTGAAGTTCAAGAAGCAGAGAGAAGCTTGGAGAAGGGAGAGAGCACTCAAACTTTCTCGGACAGAGCGGTGGAGGGAGTACCCTGGAGGCCCAGGCAGAGAGGGGGTCTCCGCCTCCTTACCGGCCTTGCTGGGCCCTGCCAGGGGCTCTGTCTTTCTCTGGAAACTAGTGCCAGGGGCTTGTCTAGGGTGGTGGATCAGAACCTGCGCCCACCCCACCCAGAGCCATGGAGACAGTCTGGCTGCCCTTGGGGTCTCTGGTCTGGAAGCTGAGAGCCAGTCCCAGCTGTCAGGAGGTCAGCAGAGCTGCCCACCCTCACCGTCCCCAACCCACGGTGGGCTACACAGAGTGCTGTCTGCCATTTGGGTCCGCGTTTCCTCTGTTAACAGAATCGTTAAACATTTTTATTTTTAACTCTGCGTGCTAACCAAGGACTGGGGGCTGGTCTGTGTGGCAGGAAAACTACCAGGACAGCAGCAGCGGCACATCCGTCAGTAGCTGAGCACAGCTGCGGTCTGGAGGCTCCTGGTCCCGAGGGGCTGTTGGGTGGTGCTCCACGGCACCCACGCCAGGCCTCTGCACTGGAGATGGGTTTCTGGAGCCTCAGGTCTGGGTCTCACTGCCTCTGCCTCAGAGAAGCCGTGATGCCCCGCTGATTGAGGGAGGCCCAACCCCCCTCACTGATCCTTGCTGCCCCGTCCTGTTTGTGTCCTTCCTGCAACTTGTCACAATTGAGAAGTATTTTTATTTCTCCGTCTCTAAGTTCCTGGGCTGTAAGTTCCTGGAGGGCAGGGACAGTGTTGGTCTTGTTTAGAGCTTTGCCCTAGTGCCTGGCAGTGAACTTGCTGGGTGAATGAGTGATGGATGGATAGATGAACGAATGAGTGAAAGAACAGGATTTTTGGTTAATCTTCCTCTAAAGTATCTCTACAGTTGTTGACTGTCAACCTTTCAGTCCCCACACTTGCCCAAGCCCTGGACAGTACTCCCTTCTGAAGGCCTTGTCTCCCTCATTCCTGTCCCCGGTGCCTGCCCTTCTCAAAGGCCTCTGCTGCAGTGACCCTCTGAGACTTGTATCAGGCAGCTGCCCTTGCCTGGGTCCTGGCCTGCTCAGCCTGGGTCATGGCCTCCCTGGGCTCCTCCCACAGACTGACTTGTCTTCCTCTGGGTCCCTGCTTCACTTCTCCCACAGCCCTCCAGTCTTGGGTTCAATGTCACCCCTCCATTCTTAATGAGGTCTCCTGTATTTTTCTCTTCTCTCTCCTCCTGACACTCACCACAATTTGCAACAATGTGACCCCTGATTATTTGTGTGTGTGTGTCCCTCACTACCTTGCAAGCCCAGGAGGGTCTGGCTGTGATGTTTGTCACGATATCCCAAAGCCGGGCCCTCACTGAGCGCATGCTGAATGAGTGAGTCAACTGGTCCAAGTCACCAACCACTAAGGGTGGTGTTGGCATCTGAACCCACGGCCGTCCCTGCTCTGCGTTGTTGCAGCTGCCGCCTGCTGGCCGTGCGTTTAATATATTTTCATTGAGTACATGAACTGTGACAAGCATCTTTGGAGACAACTGACCTGGGGCGGCCCACCTCCTTTTTGCCTTTCCAGAGGCTCTCTCTTGACTGGGGGGACAGCCACTGTGCAAAGGGCCCAGGGCAGGTATGTGCCGGCAGCACCCGGGCCCCAAGGGGTGGCGGGAGTAAGTGGAGCTGGTCCATCTGCCCACTTGGCCATTGTCTCTTCCCTCCCCTCCCAGGCTCTGCCCAAGATGCCATGCCTGTAGAGCTCTTTGGATAACCCGTGTGGGGGATCTGCCCCCAGTACCCCCTCCCCGGAGGATGCAGTTCCATTTTCCTCAGCTCCTACAAGGATAAGCTCAGGGAGGTGGACGAGGGCAGGGAGTTCAGGTTTCTGCCCTGGCTCTGCCATTTAACCTTCTGGCCTTGGGCAAGGCCTTCACCTCCAGAGTCTCAGTTTCCTCCTCTGTATAATGGGCACAGCATTGCTCACAATCCCCAGACTACTGGGCGGATCAAATGAAATAATTTACACAAAGCTCAGGACGGGGCTCAGCACGGAGTAGGTTTTCAGTGGCCGTCAGCTCAGAATGAGCTCAGGCGCCAGGCCCTGGCTGGCTGTCGGGGACTGGCGACCCCAGTAGGACAGCTAACATCATGATATGTTAAAATGGGTTTCATTTTCCACAAGGGAATACCTGTCCCTTGCTCTGAGTGGGAACAAGTGGTGCTCACTGTCCTGGTGCAGGGCATGTGACTGTAGCACAGGCGCAATTATGAGCAGTGGTCTCATTCTTTAAAATGTCTCAGATTGGACGATGACTATGGTTCCCCACCCTCACCCCCGACCCCCAGTGCTAAGGGACAGTAGCCCATCTGGCTTTAAGAGAATTTAGTCTTCTTTGGCATTTTTCTATATTTCCCAAATTTTCTAAAAGGAACAAGCATGGCTCTTGGGAAAAATAACACATGTGATAGAAACAAAGGTTTTCCTGCTCCCAGATCTGCAAGGGGCCTGGCGGGGGGGGGCAGTGCAGCATGAGGCCCCACACCCGGAGCTGCCGAACCTCCCTGCTGCCCTGCTGGCCAGCCCTCCGGGCTCGAGGCTGACCTTCCATAGTGACTGCCGGGCCTGGCTCTCAGCTACCCACACACCTAAATGTGCACATTTATACACGTGTGCACACACATGTGCACGCGTGCACAACCCCCACCGGGCCCCCCTATTCCCAGCCCCTGCTCCTTGTCCCAGATTCTGGCCATGGAGACCGCTGGCTCAGTTCAGGTGACATCTCACACGCCCGTAGAAGAGGCAATGCCCTGCCTCCACCTTTGCTAGAGTCGAGAATGAGAATTTTAATGAGGGCTTATTTTTAATAAAGGTTAATAAAGTTTAATTAAATTAAAATTTAGAAGTCCAATATTTGCGGAGCCACGTGTCGGGCCTGGGTGTGCAGGGATGCGCTGGGGCTTAAGCTCTGGGCATGCTCCGTCCCAGTCGGGGGAAGAGCAGAGAGGAGGGGCCCTTCGGAGGGGACACCGTGTCTGCCCAATGGCGGTGCTGGGGAGAGAGGAACGGCCAGCCTGGGAGGGCTGCCCCTCGTCCCCTAGCCTGTGGCTCAGCAGCTTACTGCAGAATTCAAGGCCTCTCAGTGTTCTGTGTGCTGGGCCGGGCCAGAGATGTTCACAGAGTATTTCATTTGCTCAGGATGAAATAAGTAAATGTAGGCTAAGCCGAGAAGCACACCAGTCAGGGCCTTGAGCAGGCAATAGAGGTGGCCCTGGGTGTGCCCAGGCTAGAAGCTGAATGATCGTGGGAATCCAGGTTAAGTGTCAGGTCAAGAACAAGAGGGTGTTGTGTGAAAGGAGAGAAGGTTAGCACTCCCCTTGACAAGGATGGAAGAGGCCCTCGGGCCTAACAACACGCATTGCCACCTACTTCATGGCATCTAACCACTGTTTTTCACGAAGAAAGCCAGATAGAAGGTGACAGAGGACAATTTCACTTTGGGTGATGGGTATGCAACATAATTGAACGACAAGATAACCTGGAGATGTTTTCTTTGAACATATGTACCCTGATTTATTAATGTCACCCCATTAAAATTAAAAGAAAAAAGAGCAAGAAGACGTGGAGGACAGTGGCATTCCTGGGTCTGAGTAGAGGCAGTGGCTAGGTCTTGGACCACATTTGAGGGCTCAGTCCAGGGACAAACCTTTCTCATTCCAGGAGCTCAGGACAGAAGGGCACCCTTGAGTGGCCAGGGTGGGTGTAACCTAGAGAGGGGACATCAGTGTTCTTCTATCCAGACTGTACCTGTCACATGCTGTGCATTGCGGCACATGGGTGACATGCTTTCTCCCTGCATCCTCACAAAGGCCCTTGGAGGCAGGGACTTCTACTATCCCCATTTTATAGATGAGGAAACTGAGGGTCAGAGTGGTACATTGACTTGCTTAAGAACCTAAAATGACTCCCCTCTCCCAACCCTTTGACTCCAGTTCGGCAGTGGGAGGGAATCAGTGCTCTGATGAGCATTGGCCAGGGTTCCCTGGCTGGCTCCTGTCCCAGAGGAACAAGGGGCAAAGGGCAAGGTCCCAGGGCTAGCCGGTGTGGTGCCTCTGGCGCCAGCTCCCGGAGGGCAGCCCTGCCTGGCAGACCGCATGAAAGATGGCGAAGTGTTATTAACAAAGGCATTGATTTTCTTATCTTTGCTTTATGCATTTTATTAGCCAAACACTTTACTGTGTAACCACTCAGCGCCATGCTGGCTGGCGATGAATCTGAAATGCCGGGGCACGTAAAACAGAATTGACCACATTGCTTATGCGCCAACAACAAAAATAACAGGCAAAAGTGTAATAAAATGAATAGCACCCGGCAATGGCCGTAAAAAAATACTACCCAGGGGACCAGGGAATTTCCCGGGCTCTGAAGTAGCTGCATGAGGGGTCATAGTGCTGAAATGATGGCAATTTCCATCTTCAGGGGTTTGGCCCAGACCGAGGCTTACCCCAGATGAGTGCTGGTTTCTGCCTCATCAGACTGAGGTGGCCACTGCTGGCCAAGTCCTTTTTCACTTGGGGTGTAGGAAACATGAACTGAGTGAGTAAAAATAAGACCCCAGAGTCAGACCGGATTTAAGTCCATGTGCTTGGGCTGTGTGACTTTTGCCAATCAGTGACCCTCTCTGTGCCTGCCTCCGTGTGAGAATGGGTGGGAGCAGGCCCTCCCTTAGCTTCAGCAAGTCATACTTGCTTATAAACAGTAGCTGGGTTGATTAAGTTCATTATTGTTAGAGAGAAAAGGCCTTCCTGCCTGACTGAGTGCTCAGACCACTGGTTTGGAGACAGGGCGCTAGGGGGCAGCTGAGATGACCTCTCCAGTAACTCCAGTGGCCCAGGCCTGGTCAGCAGGGTCCTCCATCCCTAGGGTTCCACTCTGCTTCCCTAAATCCTCGCTAATGACCATGCTTAGTGAACAGTAACGTCTTAGGGGCAGGAGGAAAGGACGAGCCCGTAATCTATATATGGATTGCTCCATCTCTAAATTGTGTGACAATGGCAGGAGGGCAGGTGTGGCCATGCTGGTGAAGGAAGAGTTGCCAGGGTGGGGGCCCAGCACTCTGTGGGGTCTCGCAGGGATGAGAACATGGGCTTCACTATGATGATTGCTGGGCCTGATACAAAGGGTTTGTCCCCTTCTCCTGGCGCTGCTGTGGCAGTGGGACTGGCACCTTAAGAAGGTCATTGTCTTTGCACACATGTTGTCTGATCCCTCCAACCCTCTTTCCGGGGCCTGATGGCACCCTGGGGAGTCAGGGTCCATAAGCCCAGAGTAGGGGAAGGATAGGGCTCAGGTGCTCCAGGCTGAGACTGGAGGGGGCCTGATTTCACAGCCCAGCTCTGTGACTTCTTGGCCTGAGCCTCAGTTTCCTTGTCTGCAAAATGGGGGGAATGATAACCCCATCAAAGGGCGGGTTCAGCTAAGGGCAGTGTGAGGACCTCAAACCCAAGGCTCTTATCAAGCTGGTGGCTCCCCTCCCTAAGATAAGGCCCAGGCCTCTGAGATAATTCTCGGGGGATCCTGGAGAGTGTCTGCACCAATCTTGAACCCAGATCTCATTGACACCAGATTCTACATTCTCAAGTCCAAGTGCCACTAACTTGAGACCCAGCAATGAACAAGGCAGGCTGGGCTCTGACCTCTTGGGGTACCCAGGCTGGTGGGGAAGGCAGACTTCATCTTCAAACAGGCCATCTCAAAAACAGTGGTAGCCTGACCTGTGGTGGCGCAGTGGATAAAGCGTCGACCTGGGAACACTGAGGTCGCCAGTTCAAAACCCTGCATTGGTCTGGTCAAGGCACATATGGGAGTTGAGCTTCCAGCTCCTCCCCCCTTTCTCTCTCTTTCTCTCTCTCTCTCTCACTCTTTGTCTCCTCTCTAAAATGAATAAAAAAAAAAACAAAAAAAAACAAAAAACCAAAAAACAGTGGTTAGCTGTGGTGGAGGAGGTCCAGGAGGCAATAGGAGCCCAGGAAGGGCCCCTGGCCAAATCTTGGGGATTTGGGTAGAGTGTTGGTCAGGGAAGGCTTCCTGGAGGAAGAGGGATTACAGGTGAGACTTAAAGAGTGAGAAAGGGTTAGCCAGGTAAGAAAGTGCAGGAAGCTTAAGGCCGAGGGCACACAGGTAAGAAGGCCTGGACGGAGAGTTTGGGGACCTCTTGCGGTGTAGTGTGTGAGGGGGGCTGCTATGGACCAGGCAGAGGGAAAAGCTAGCAGCACTCCATGCAGGGAGGCTGGCGGGAAGAGCCATGGAGCCACGTACTGTGACTTGGCCCTTCTTTGAACTCCATGACCCACCTAGGTGAGACTCAATAGCTTTGGATTGTGCCTTTTTTTTCTTATTATTTTGTGATTTTTATTTTTCTTAAACATGATTCAACTTCCTGAATTCACCTTCCCTTTGGCCTTCCCGAACCTACTGTGAACACACAAACCCATTTTGTCACCGAGGGAAGAAAACAGCTTGGTTATTACACAGTAACTACTGCGGAATTACCTGATTGTTTGTATTTTTCTTGCTCTGTAATTGTGTTTGGCCTTAGCATGTAAATTGGGCCATAATTACTGTATAATTTATAGTTTTTACATCTTATAACAAGTTAGTGTCTAAATCACCCCCCCTATGTAAATACTTTAAAATTATTCAGTAATTACTTATTTACATTATAATTAAAAATAAGTAATTAGCATACATTTACAAAGGATTTACATACTTATTTCTGAATATCAGTTCTTGGCAGAGCTAGTGAAATCTTTGGCTGATAATAAAGTGGAGGCATGAGAAGGGGCAGGGGGTACGGCTTGGGGGTCCCCTGACTTCTCAGATCCTGGCCCCAAGGTGGCAGGCAGGGCAAGAAGAATATTGGGAGGAGGGGAAAACTTAAAAATGTCCTTCTGGCCAAACAAGGGCTTCTTTGAGAGAAGAATTAGGTCTTCTTTTCCTTGAGAATAAAAACAGGCTTCATCTGCAGCATGAGGAAATCAGGGTAGACAGGTAGAAGCACTTCCCGAGGATCCCGTAAGGAAGACGCCAGACATGGGTCTCAGTCTTGGGGGACCTCCTGGCCCTCTCTCTGTCTTGACCCTGACCCCATTCCAAAGTAATAACTCCAGTGACCATTGCCGCTGGGTGTGAGCTTAACAAGACATTTTATTAATTGCCATTTAGTGGGTAGAAAAATAGTGGCTTGACACACCTAGGGAACCAGGGTCTACCCCATTCCTCAAACCTCTTCTTGGCTGCCCCTCTGTCCCTCTGCTCTGCTAGGCTCGCAGCTTCTGGAAGGTGGGGTAGGTGGCGGGACTAGTGGCCCCATGGCTGAGTGCCCACAGTGTAGCTCCTGCCTCCTGTGCCATAAGGCAGGTCCCTGGCTCTGAGGCTATGCTGTTGAGAACCTAGCCAAGGCGTTCTGTGAGGCTTCCGACGGGGTGCTGGCGGTGGGAGGAAGGTGAGTCACACCTGAGACCCAGGTCAGTCCAATCGGGTTGCCCCTGCCAGGACGGTCCTATGAGATCAACCCGCCACATTGCAGGATGGCACTGCATTGGTCTCGGTTTCTGGTGGGTCGGCACTCAGTGGCTGTGGTAGCTAGACCAGCCTTGGGAGAGGGGGCCCAGGCTTTGGGGTTCACACAGAGCCCCCATCCCTGCCAAGAGGGCGACTCCATGGATGAGTGCCTTGCACAGATGTGGTGGGGCCGAGGATGGACGCTGGCTGACACCTGCTGGCCAGGTCTCCCTGTCCGTGTCGTGCCCGCAGCTCTCCAGCAGCCCACGCTCTCAGGTGGCCTTCCCGCCAATGCGGACCCTCACACTGGACGCTCAGCCCCATTGGTCCTTCCAGGTCCGTGAATTAAACAGGAAGTTGATGGTGACTACAGTCTCTGCGTCTTTTAAGTCTTAGAAGCAGCATGAATCTTTGTCTTCTCTGAGATAAATTTATTCTCGCTTTTTTATCTTGGCTGGGGGAGCAGGGAGTGGAGCTGGGGGCTTCCACTTGGTGTTTCCTGCATTACTAGCTCTTGCTCTGCAGCCCAAGGGGCCAAGGTGAGGGTTCTTTCCACTGTCCTTTCCAATGACTTCTCTGAAAACGGATAAAATGGCCCAGGAGTAGCCTGTGAGCACAGTGCACCCACTATGAAGTGACCTGGACCGGGATTCCAGTCACAGCCTGTTTCGTTTGAGCCCTAGTTTAACAGGGAGACAGTATGTGGATACAATATAGCACCCTGTACCTCAGGCCCCAGGTCCAGCCTGAGTCCCCCCCTTTCCCGGTTATTTCACAGACACCGTGGAAGTGGGGGAAAGACCTGGGAATCCGTGCTGCAAACCCTGGCGGTGGTGTTGCAGGATCCTTCTCCCAGGGGAGCAGCTGCTCCTTCAGGCCCCGAGTCTGGGAACTAGGCAAAGGGTGACGATTTCCCATTGGGTGGCTGGCCTCGGCCTCTGTTTCTCCACTCTTGTTCCTTTCTGACTTTATGGAGTAAGGAACACCCCTGCTGGCCATCCGTCTGTCCCGACCCTGGGAACACCAGGACCCGCTGACCGCGGTTCTGACCTTATTGCCCACTATGAACGTTTTGTCCACTATGTGTCTGACAGGCAAGCACTGCCACCTGGCCTCCTGGTGAAGAATCTCATCTCCCCCAGGGAGCCCAGTGACAGCCTCCAACCAAGGTCCCTGGACTGTGAGGACAGCCATCGCTCCTCTCAACGATCTAGGTGCCTCCCGCAGCAGCTCCTCTTGCCTGGATGAAGGAACTGTCTGGACCCTGTCTAAGGGAGAGTCGGCTCTGGGGTTTCGTCCCCGTGTGGCGGGTGTGGGGCCCGCGTGGCGGGTGTGGGCCCCGCGTGGCGGGTGGGGCCCCGCGTGGCGGGTGTGGGCCCCGCGTGGCGGGTGGGGCCCCGCGTGGCGGGTGTGGGCCCGCGTGGCGGGTGTGGGCCCCGCGTGGCGGGTGGGGCCCCGCGTGGCGGGTGTGGGCCCCGCGTGGCGGGTGGGGCCCCGCGTGGCGGGTGTGGGCCCGCGTGGCGGGTGTGGGCCCCGTGTGGCGGGTGTGGGCCCCGTGTGGCGGGTGTGGCCCCGTGTAGCAGGTTCACACTAGCATACTCCCTTCTATGAGCCTTTTGGTCCCTGCTGCAGTCGGCGATGGCAGTGCCAGCATCTTTAGTTAATGGGAAATATTACTTTGTCCGAGCTCTCAAGAGCTATGCCAACAGCTCTCAGGGCCCTGGCCAGAGTAGTAAATCCAGTGTCACTGGAGTGCCTCTCGTGTTGACAGCTTGTCTTGTATGCAGCGCTGTACCCACCATCTTGATCTGGCACCAGAGTCCGTCCTGGCTCCACCTGCATGGGTGTGCCAGGACCTGCGTGCTGTCCCTCCCCTCCCTCAGTAGCCCCCAACTTGCATACCCTCGTTATAGGTCTGATGACCAGGCGGGCATGTAGGGGCAGATCCTGAGCTGGGCTAGCCCGTCTTCTAGGGTGTCTGCCTCATCTGAAGCTCCTTCAGAGTCTTTAAGCAGCGGTGGGTGGCTGGGTGGGCGCGCCATCCTCTAACACAGGATGTGGTGGTCCACGCCAGCAGACCCAGCGTGTTCAGGGCAGTCTGGGTTTCAAGGTTCTCAAGGGCATCTACCCAGACACCCCTATCCCATATAGCTGGCTCCCACTCCTTCCCTATGAGGCCTTGTCATGGGCATAGGATGAAGTGATCTTGAAGTTCTACTGCTCTTCTGATTGGGTGCGGAACTTGTCTTCGGCTCATTCACCCCCAGCTATGGGAGACAAGGGTTTCGTTAGTTGACAGCGTCAAGGAAACCCTCCAGCTTTCACATTCACTTTGATAGGCGATTGATCACTTTGAGCTTGTCGTTTTCTCTCTCTACAGTATTTAGGCATCTAGCAACGGCCATCGAGATCTATCATCCTTATAGTTACTGTTTCCCCCCAACTTCACTAACACCAGGGTTGTTGCACAAGCCAGGGCATCCGCGTTCGCTGTGTTCTGTCCTGGCCCAGTGCAGGTGGGAGACAGTGAGCACTGAGCACTACAGCAGGCCAGAGACTGTTGATTCCCCACCTGACATTGAGGGAGTCCTCACCAGCCAGCCGGCGAGTGATGGAGCTCAAGAATCCCGTCCTAAGTTCTGCTTCCTAGTGCCTCTCCAGCCACTCCCCCACCAGACCTCTTAATTACATCTGTGCTGGGCTAGGATGGGCTCTGTTGAAGCCCAGACTGAGACAGGAATTCAGCGTCACCTGGGTTATTGGGGAGTAACTCTCAGGGGAAAGGGACTTGGGGGGGGGGGTAAGGCAGGAGGATACCAGGACAGGCAGGAGAGCAGTTATGCCAAGATGTGGTCTCAGCTGGAGTCTAGCCTCGTCCTGATCCTATGGTGGGTCCTAGAGTGTCTCCTCTTATAGAGAGGTTCCTCTTTGAACTCCCATGTCAGTCACCTCCTGGGGTCAGGGTTGCTAAGCTTCTGTTCGAGGGCATCTTGCTAAGGGCAGTTCTCCAGAGGAGGGCCAGCCGTGAGCTGTTAACAGCCGATGCTTACGGCAGCTGGAGGATGGATGCCCAGCCTAGGTAGGGGATCCAGGCAGGGCAACCCCAGGACCTACACCATGTCCCACCCTCTGTCTGGGAGTGCTCGCTCTTCCTCCTCTTTTCCTTATTTTTCCTCTCAATTGGAAAAATAAAACGATGGTCTGGACCCTGAAACACTGTGTGTGAATATTCTTGGTTGAAGAGTGTGCAGACTGGGTTTTTGTTAAGGTAGAACCACTGGGGCCTCTTGAGGAAGCTACTTAACATGAAGTCCTCTACCCCTTAGTCTAGAGGTAGGAACCACTGCTTCACTGTGGGAAAAGACCAGAGAGGGATTCCACTGCAGACCAAGTTGGGGTTTGAGGTTCCAGAGGCAGAACATTGTGGAAAAGAGCCCATATATGGGGCTCCCAGAGTTCAGCCCCTGACTCTGCCACTTACTCGGGGATATGACCTTGGGTAGGTCACTTCATCTTTCAGAGTTTCCTCACGGTAAAATGGTGGGTGAAGAAAATAATACCTGCCTCCTAGAGCTGTTGGAGAATTAGATTAACTTGTATCTTTAAAGTGGTTAAAAAGCTGCCTAATATATCTTCTATGTTTGATACATCTTAGTTATCATTATTCTGGGTCTATATTGAGATCCTCATCTCCCCCTACCAATAGGCAGGAGCCCAAGACTTTATAGGCGAGGAGGGACCACAACTTCAGCCTCTGATCTTCACAAGTCTCCGGTGGAGAAGACATTTCAGGATGGACCAGAGAGATTTGGACCAAAGCTAAGTGGCAGAGCAGGGCGTCTACGCCCCTGAAGTACTGTTACTCTGAGGAAGGGGAGGACCAAGCCTCCAATTCCAGCTCAGCACAGGGCCTCACCAAGGCCTTGGGGGAGAGCGGGTTTGGGCACAGCTTGTGGCTATGCTGGAAGCTCCTCTGGGCCCAGTTAACATGACATGGTTGTACGCTTTGAGGGACAGTGGATGAGCCTGGGAGTGCAAAGGAAAGATAACTCTAACTTGGGTGCCAACTTGGCCTGGGAAGAGACCTGAAGCAGCCCCAAGGGCCACTGAATAAGCAAGGACAAGCAGTGACCAAGCTGTGCAGTTCCAGTCTTCAACAGTGGCACTGTGTGGCTGAGAGAAGCAATAGCAGTTGGCATTGTCATTGGTATTGTTTTGGCAGATTGGGCAATTTCAAAGGGTTCTTAGATAAGTGTGTGTGTGTGTGTGTGTGTGTGTGTGTGTGTGTGTGTGTGTGTGTGTGTATGGTGTATAGAAAAAAAATCTTTCAGGAGGAAGAGGCTGAATGCTTTACTAGTAGGATATGTGGAAACTAAAACTATTAATGGGAAGACTAAAAGAGATTTGGTCCTATTTGCCACCCGATATAACAAAAGCATGTCCCACTGATTATCTGTATGAGCATATAGTAGTTAGGTATTTCTGTTGTGAATAGGTATGCATTTCTGAATCAGAGTGAATTACAGGGTTAAGACTGCTGAATGGGACTTTGAGGATTATTTAATCAAACTTCTGATGATGTTTGTGGACTAAGCTTCAGAAAAGGTGTAACTTGTCCAAGATCAAGTAAGTTATCCCATAAGATTTCAGAGCTATACTGAAATCTAGGGGCATCCTGACTCCTTGTCTGGGGCATTTTTTATCATTATTTTTAAAAGAGTGTCAAAGATACTATAGAAAATTTATATACACCCTCCACTCAACTTCCTTTAATGTGAATATCTTACATGACCATGGCACATTAATTAAAACTGAGAAATTAATGTTGGTACAGTACTGTTAATTGAACTATTGACTTGATTCAGATTTCTCTAGTTTTTCCTTGCATGTTTTTTTTGATGTTCCTGGATCCAATCTAAGATACCACATTGCATTTAGTTATAATATTTCTTTAGTTTCTACAAATCTGTGAGTCTCTCAGTCTTTTCTTACCCTTCATGATCCTGACCCTTTTGAAGAGATGTTTCATTTTTTATGCTAACTCGAACTCTAGTCATATAAACAAGCATGACTATACCACCATTTCTATGACTAAATTCAGATTTATAGATACAAACACACCTCCATGTCTTTGAAATGCATTTCTGTGTGTGGGTGTATGTAAATATTTGGACATGAGAATGTTCACTGTGTGTATGTGTTATAATTTTTATATTTTAGAAAAAACAACTTGCCCCAGAATCCTGCCTCAGTAGCACAGATTTTGAAGCAAGTTCTTATTCTTGAAGGGGCAGGCAGGGATTCCTAAGTGAGCTGGCGTTGGTGCTATGACAGGGTGGCTGATCTGGGCTCTGCCCGCCCAAACAACAGGCATGGGGACCCCAGGGATGACAGATGTGGCCCCCATGCTGGGGGATGGACAGGGGAAGGAGCCTGCCCCTGACTTGTGGAGAAGTTTTTCACACACCCAGTCATAACTCTGAAGTGCTCATGACCCTCCCCCTCTGATGCATGGGGACCTTGTCATGCATGTCTAAAACTGTCAATGAGCATGTGAGTTCATATGTGTAAACAGTGTCTCCAAACTTCAACAACTTGGGCAAAGGAACATTTCTGTGCCTGGGTGCCCTCGTTTACAAATGCAGAGTTTACAAATGATGACCAGGGCCCACCAGTATCCATTGGATGCTCCACATTCCCAGCCACCGTTGCAGTTAGGCTGCTAGGGCCATCAACTAGTTCTGGTCTAGGACGGGAAGCAGCAGTGGCACTTGTCACTTCCTGTCTGGGAAGGTAGGGTTTCATGAGTGTTCGCCATCACTTTCCTCTCCTGCCTTTGTGACCTTTGGAAGCCACCACCTGTTCCGCATGGCACGGCATGACAGAGGAAAACGTGCTTGATGCGAGTGAGAAATGCACATTTACTGTGATGAGCCGCTAGCATTTGGGGGTTGGCTGGTTGTCACAGAAGAGCCCGTCCAGTCCTGATTAATAATAACCATACCTCATGGGAAGTGTGAGATGGTCATGAGGGCTTTATGAGTTGATATGTCCGTGGGGATAATGATGGCGCCTGCTTTGTGAAGGCTCCATGAGCTGGGGAGTGATTGATATCTAGTGGGTGCCCACAAAATGCTCAAGAAATTGTACAGGCAGGCCTCGGAGGCACGGCGGGTTCCGGGCCAGACCGCTGCAATGAAGTAGTCTCCTTTTGCCTGCGGAAGGTCTTGCCTTCAATTGCTCAAAATGCTGCACCTGTGAAGACAATAAAAAAAGTGTAATAAAATGAGGTATGCCTGTGTTGTTCTTATCATTCCTTAATGAGATAGGATTTCTCATGAGTTTAATTTGCAGACCCCACTTGGAAAGGCATGTAAGGGTGACTTTACTGAGCTAACAAATAATAGTTATTGTATTAACTGTGTACTCTTAGTGTTGCTGGGGGTGGGGTGGGGTGGGGGGAATGAAGCCTGATGGGGACCCAGGGGGAGGGGAGGGGACCCCAGGGGGAGGGCCCCGCAGGATCAGGCTGCAAGCAGTGGTTCCCACTTCCGGTCCTGACCACAGAGCACCGGGCAAGGAACAGTCTGACCTCCACGTGTAGACTCTGCAGGCTGGAGCCACTTGCAGGTCCTGCTGGGGGCACTCAGGTCTAGTAGTGGATGACACAGGCATCACCATCATCGCTGGCACATGCACAGAGACTCTTCCGTGGGCCGAGTCCCGAGTCCACAGCCTTGTGAGCCTTAACTTAGTTTTTAGGACATCCTGGAGGGCAGGCTCCTTCATTCTCCATCTTCAGGATGCGAGACCGGGTCTCCAAGACGGGAAGGGGCTTGTCTGAGGCAGCAGAGCCAGAGCGGACTGCAGAGCCCCCCGGCCACCCTCCACCTGCGCCTTCCCTGCTGCTGTCTGGGTGGTCTGGAACATGCGCAGGACAGCCACTCGCCAAGTCCGCTGGACGATCCCCTTGCGGGGGTAATGAGGACAGTACAGGCATGGCCAAGTTGAAGAAGCAAAGGTCAGAAAAACATGGACAGGGCAAGACCATTTCTGTAAGAAATGAAACCAAAGTATCTACTATACACTTCCCTAGGTGTGTATGCATGTGGAGGCATGGAGGAAAACCTGGAAGGGCGCACACCAGACTAGTAAGTGCTGCCCCCGAGAGGGACCGGGCAGAGGGTGGAGGTGGTTTAAGGGGACTTGACCCGCCATGCTTGAATTTTGTATACAGTGAGAAGGTGCTCATATACCCCCTGTGTAATTAAGAATCCATTTAAAAATTGAAGAAGGGTGATAGTGCCTGGACAACCCTTGTTGGGGCGTCACAATTCAGGACTGTCTTTCCGCCAGGTTCGTCCAATCACATCTGCTCTGCTGTCAGACCATCTGTGTGTTAAGGTGACATGCTTTCTTGCCTCTGGCTTTTGTACGTGATGGTCCTCTGTCTCGAACACTCCCCCATGCCCATTTTAAAGACTTCTTTTCAGCCTTTAGGTCTCAAGCCATGCATCAGCAACTCTAGCCCTTCACCCTGGACCCCCCAGCTTTGAGTGGACCCCCTCCTGCGATCTCCTCCAGTCTCATGCCCCCCTCAGCTTTTTTCAGCTTGTGTAACCACTACCTGCTTTCTTGTCTGTCTACATCCTGGACTGTCAAGCCTGTGGGGGTGGGAGCTGGCTGGCCTGTTGTCTGCTGATCTCCAGCACCTGACGCTTAGCAGGAACGCAGTGTGTGTTGACTGAGTGAATGAACATGTCAGAAGTGGTTCAAACAGCAGGGACGTGGGTGGAACGATTGCCTCCCTCTCCCCAGCCCCATCTCTGCTGACGCAGCCCGAGACGGCACCAGCTTTCTGGTGGCTGCACCTTGCCTGGGACTCCACACGCTGGTTTCTGTTTCATTCAGATCCACGTCTTCCTTGTCACAGACTCCTTGGGAGACCCAAGCACCTGCCTGTCCTCCTTGTACAAGTTTCTCTTATTGTGCTCAGTCCACTGTGGACTTTCTCTCCTAGCTTCTCATCCCTGGAAAATCTCATTGGTCTGTCCCCACAGGCTCTTCAAGGTAACAACATGGACCGTGTGTCGGTTGGGGGTGGAGAGTCAATGGTTAGGAGATTGCAGAGAGCTCACCAGAGTGTGGCCTTCTCAAGTGTGTGTGTGGGGGGGTCTATGTGCATCGGTGGCTTTGAGAGTGACTGTGGCCACTGTCTGGTCCCATGTCCAGCTGTCATGGTCCTGGAGGAAAGGTATAACCAGAGGCTGAGGTCTGATGGACTGAACACAGATATCTCACGCAGCCCCATCTCTGACAGACATTAGAAACGCAGGGACGCCACAGACCCACCGTGCCCCTCCTCCACCCTACCCGGACCCTGCCTCCCCTTCCCCCGACCGAGGCCTTGGAGAGTCTGGGAGCTGGGGACAGGAAATCACACACCAAGGTCCTATCTGATACCCATAAGTTTGCTCAAGCTTATGTAAATCACACAAAAACTGACAAGTTTTCCTATTAAAAGATAATTGTAATCAGGGTGCCGGACGTGCGGCGTGGGGATGATTGGAGATAGACGGACAGCACGAAAAGATGGATTGTTTTAATTTGCACCAATTAAATTGAAGTTCATGGGATCATCTTCTTCAATCTTCATGAATACTTTATTTTCTGGCTGCTACGGAGCTATTAAAAAGAATGATTGAGGCACGCGGCAGGCCGGGTATATTTTATGAAATATCACCTTTAAAGAATTTGAGTACGCCATTTTCATAATGAGTTTTCTAGTACCTAATCCTCTTCTCTATTACTACATTTAAGAGGTGGATTGATCTGGGAAGTGCCGAGGGTGCAGGTAATGATACATTTTGCCAGGCGCAGGCGGTGATAATGGATCGCATTTTTGGCGAGGTGGATAATGGATGGGTGCTGAGGGGAGGTGTGTGTAAGAGTTTGGTGGTGGTGGTCCAGCCTGGGTAGGGGCCCTGTGCTGAGCGAAGTGCCCGTCCTTGCTCGGTGATGGTCCCGGCTCCAGGCGTCTGGGCTGGCTAGGAAGGCGTGGAGCTCAGAGGAGCAGCATGGGGTGGGGGTGGGGAACGTGAGCTGGGTGGGCTGGCTCAGGGGTCCCGCCGGCTGGAGAGGTCCACGGTCTCAGCTGCAGGGGAGGCTGGAGTTGAAGGTGTCCACGGGAGCCAGTTTCTAATGCCCTGGTGTTTAGCCACCCCTTCCCTCGAGTTTTGGGAAGGGGTGGAGGACGGTGGCTCTCTGAGCCCACAAGGCAATTAATGGGGTCCAGACAGCAGAACTGGGTCTGCAACAGCCCCAGCTATGGGCCAGGTCACAGTAGCGTAACCTTGACTTTGACCTTCTCTAAGCCTGTCTCCCAGGGGTCTAGGGAGAAAAGGCAGAGAAGGAAGCAGGTAGTGTGTTCATCCTCAAAGAAAGCCAGGATAGTGTGAGCCAGGGGGTCCCTGTCCTGGAGTCCTGGGTCCTGAGTGTGTGGTTATGTGGATGGGCGGACACAAGGACTTGGGTATGACAGAATGAGTTTAACCGGAGGAACCAAACGCAGGGATGTGGGCCTTGTCCCCTTGTCTCAGGTGATGCCTGTGGGCGTCAACATGGCCCTGATAAACCTAGCCCCTGAAGTGACAGCCACAATGGCATCCTGAGGTCTCTGATGGTGGCCCCGGGGAGGGTGGGCGTCAGGCATCCAGTAGGGCAGCCTGGGGGAGTAAGCAGAGGGAGGAGCCCCACCCAGCCCTGCCCCGCCCCAGGCTGGGTCTCCACTCCACTGCGTGACTGGGCTTTCCTCCCAAGCTTCAGCAGCAGCAGCAGCCGTCATAATTAACCCTGCTAATTAATCAGGGCAGGACGGATTAATTGAGATCGCAGGAGACCAAGAGAGCAGGTGCGGCTTCGGGGCTGATGGGATAACGAGCTCTCTGGACGCCCAGGGGGCCTGGCCCTGCCCGGAGGGAGCCCTAGGCTCACTCAGAGATGAGCTGTGCCAGGTGGAGGCCCAAGGGACCCAGCCCTGTTAGGTGTCCTGGGCCATCTCGGGCAGGCTTTGACAGGCTCTGTCGGAAGGCTGGCCAGAGTCTTTGTCACCCCCACTGCCAGAGGCCAGCCTGGTGGAACCCAGGTCCTGCCATAGCCCATGAGCAAAGGGCGCAGGCTGCAGGGGAGGCTGGAAGAGAGCAGGGCCCCAATCCAGCACCAGCCCTCTTCCCACCGCAGAGTCTCCTGCTGCTCAGAGGTTCTAGGAAAGAGGTCTCAATATGAACAGTCTCCTGCTGCTCAGAGGTTCTTGGAAAGGGGTCTCAATATGAACAGACCCCACACCCTCAAAGAGTGGCACACTCTAAACTAGGAGAGGGAGAGCTCTGGGGGTTTTCCAGAGGGCAGTGATGTGGTCATGTTGTGTTTACTAAGATCTCTCTAGCAGCTTCCTTGTGGATAGAATTTGGAAGGTGCCTGAGCGGAAGCAGTGACCCCACCCCCAGGAAGGTGGGGGTGTGGTCCTTGCACAGGCGTGGGGGCTTAGACCAGATGGTGGCAATGGAGGTGCCAAGGGCTCTCCAGGGTTGGGAGCTACCGACCCTGTGGCTGGTTTACATATGCTGGGGTGAGGGACAGAGGTCAAGGGCCATTTTTCTATTTCCAGGATGTCCTTCTCCTGTGCAGGCGGGTGTGAAGCGGGTTCAGAGGGCAAGACATTTTTGACACGTTCTCAGTCCTGACCTTGACTGCCTGTTGGAGATGTTGATGTTGCCTGTCCCCACCGCCGTCAAACTGCTGAGGGTAATACCCTCTTCTTCAGGCTTGGTCAGGTTCCTGGGGCACTTGAGCCCATGTGTGCACCTCTCCTTGCTGGCTGGTCCTCCCTCCAGAGAGCTGCTCATCCTCCAAGACCAGCTTAAGCTTCCCCGTTCCCATGGAGCCTCCCTCTGAGATCCCACCGCACCATTGTTCATGCTGTTCCCTCTGCCGGAATGCCCTTCCTTCCTTGAAACCGGGTGAGCTCCTATTTATCCTTAAACAGCCAATGTGAACCTTGTTTCCCCCTCTTCATTTGTCTTGGCTCCTGTGGCTCCTTCCATGGAGCCCTTCTGTACTTTTGGTGGCCCTTTGGCAACCGTGAATCTGTCTCCTTAGAGCTACTTTTGAAATATTGTTGGGAGTTGAAATCGCCAAGTCCTCCGCATCACTCGCTCCTTATTTAAGCACCATGAACCGTTTAGTTTTTTAAAGCAGGTTTCAACCTTGGCACTGTGGACATTTGGAGCTGGATCATTCTCTGTCGGGGGGCTGTCCTGTGCACTATAGGGTGGTAAACAGCGTCCCTGGCCTTTCCTAACCACCCCAGTTGTAACAACGAAAAAAGTCTCTAGATATTGCCAAGTTTCCCCAGATGGGGACAGGACAAGGTCATTTCCAGTTGAAAACTATTGCTTTAAAGAGAAATAAGAAAAGCAAATGACAGTGAGACTCCCAAATCCTGGGCCCTGGGCCAACAGTCCTGACGTTCCTCTGGGGGCGAGTGTTGAAAAGATTGACATCAGCGCTTCCCCGAGACAGAGGTTCCGGGCTTTTGTGCACATATGTTCCTAAAAGCACACGCATGCCGAGACACACATACACACACACACACAAGAAAGCCCACAGTGTCACTGTCCAAGTTAGTCCCCACACTGGACCGAATGCCTGTCTGCAGTAGAATAAATGAAAAAAATGCGGATGTTCACTCAGGGGACAGTGTCCAGTGATGACCATGAATGATCTTCTATGGATGCAGCGAAGGGGACGAGCCTCGCCTTTTGAGAGAAGCAAGCGGTCAACACCAATGGGTGCACCGGTAGGGCCCCTTTCATGGAAAGTCCTATGGCACTAGCAGTCAGGTTGGTGGCCACCCTTGAGGGGCAGGGGACATGCTTCTGGATCGGTGTTAATCAGAGTGCTGGTTTCATGGCTGTGATGACTCGGTGGAAATTCTTTGGGCCAAACACTTAGGATTTGTGCATTTTTCTGTTTATATGTTATGCTTCAGCATAAAAAGCATATTTAAAAAATAATAACACCATCTTAAAAATAAACAAAATTGAACAATTATAAGGAAGAGAAGTTCGGCTTGCTGAAAACTAATGAATGTCACAAAACCCTAAATTGCACTTACCTTTTATGTCCAGCCTCTGATGTCCCATTTCCAGCATTTTCTTGTCCTTAGTTTTTGTTTCTTTGCCTTCCTGACTGATGCCTGAGGTCTGACTCTGGGCTGGGGGACAGGGGTGGGGCTGCTGGCCATTTTCACAGCCTGGGATCTTTGTCTGTGTCTTAAGTCCATGAGCATAGGTTTCTCGCCCCTAGGTTGGCATACTCGTTAAAAAATATTAGCATTTGCACAAAAAATATTAAAAATTACCAGGACAAAATGCAAACAAAGATCGTGAGCTTGCAAGGTTTTGACTCTGTTAGTTGCATTTACCTGGTAAACTGCAGGACTTCAAGGGATGCTGTTGGAACAAGCTGGTGCCCTGTACGTTAAGGGTGGCAAGTGTTCCCAATCAGCTGATATACAAAGTTGAAATTATTGGATCAATATACAGGTTTGGTTTTTTTTAAATGGTCCACAGAGGATGTTTTGAAAATATAAATTAGAAAAATTGAACAAGTCACATTATCCAAACTATGGGTCTTATTTACTGGGGTTGCATAATTTCCATTGTCCCCAAACAGGTTGTGAAACCTTCTACCCTCCCTGGGGCCCTGTTCTGGTACCATGTTTCTGTTTCTTTGAAGCAAATGCCCTGGAGATGTGTATTTGCTCACTGCTGCCTGTGCCCCAGGCCTCTCCTCCACCCCTCCCCTGGAAACCAGGTCACACACAGCTGCTCACAAAAATTAGGGGATCAGGGAAGTGCAGATACTCCAGTTCTTTCAGCCTTTTGTACAGTGCATTTTACCAATGAACTAAAAGTTGGTTTTGCATCTCATTTGCATAATCAAACAATTTTCTTTGACTTATTTGTTTTTCTGATGTTTTTGTTTAATAAAAAAATCAAATACTTTTTTATATCGCTTCATATTCATTTTGAAATATCCCCTAATTGTTGTGAGCAGTATGTTTCCAGCCCCACACTCGTTTGCATTTGATGTGCTTGGTGATCCCTCTTCCCTTGGCTCCTAGGACGCTCCTCTCTCATAATTTTTCTTTGTCTCACTGGCTACTCTTTTCCAGGATTCTTTGCTGGCTCCTTTTTTGGTGTTGGTGTGCCCCAGGGCTACACCCAAGAATCCTTCTCTTCTCTGGTTCCTAGGGGACCACTGGGCCCAGGCTCAGGCCAAAGATACCCCCCCCCACTACCCTCCCTGGAATCTCTCATCAACTCCAGCTTCTGACGCCCACCTGCCTGGGTGACAGCTGCGTTCTGACGTCTTGTTTTTCCTTATAATAGCCACTCCTTTCGCCATCGTCCCATCTCAGGCAGTGGCTTCTCCATTCTCCCCGTGGCTCATCCCAACCCCCTAGAGTCATCCTGAACCCTGCAACCCACCCATCCACAAGTCCTGTTTGTGTTACCTTCACAGCATACCCAGAATCCATGCCCAGCTCACAACCAGCACCACCACTGCCCTGTCCAGGACACCATCGCTTCGGCTTGGGCTAGTGCACCAGCATCATAGCTGGGCACTTTTCTTTCCTCACCCTCACCTCCCTACAGTCTGGTCTCCACTCGGCGGCCAGGGATCTTTCTAAATTTTTTGTCAGGACAATTCTCAGCTCAAACCGGCCAATCCCAACAAAATTCAAATCTTTACCATAACCTACCACCTCTCGTGATTCAACCTGCCTGTTTCTCAGCCCCATTGCCTCCATCTTGCAGGATTAGGGCTGCCCCAGGGCCTTTGCACCAATTCATCCCTGCTTCCTTCCTCAGAATCGTCTCCTTAGAGCCTTCCTTGAACGCTGGTTCTGAAGGCTTCTCCCCAGTACCATTTATCTCCTTTTATTATGATATTATTATTTGCTTTCGTTGCCTTCAAAGTCCTAAGTACATCATCACATAATATTTTTATTTGCTTTGGGTTTATTATTCATCTCCCTCTCTAGAATATAATCCCCAGAGCAGGGGGCTTTGCCAGCATTGTTATAGACAAGAACTGATCATAGTAGACTGAACTGGGTTTGTGGCCCATTCTGCCACGCACCAACTGTGCCCTTGGGCACGTGATTCAGTCTGAACCTCAGTTTCCTCATACTGATGTTAACCATAGAACCTGCACCCAGAAATGTGGTGAGATAGACTCAAGACCGAGAGACCCTGCCACAGGGAAGGGGCCATGGAGTAAACTCGTGTGTGAGAAAGGAGCCACGGCCTGGACACCGACATATCTGAGGGAGGGGAGGGGACCTGGACAGCCTTGCACTGAGCGCTGTGAATGTGCCAGTGATTTGATGTGAGGCATCTCTGCCGGTCCTCACAATAATGCTAGAAGGTAGATATCCACTTCATACCCACCCTATAGGTAAGGAAACAGCTCAGAGAGGCTAAGAAACTTTCCTTGGGTGTCAGTGTGTAGGGGTGAAGGGGAGTGGGAGGTGTTTGTGTGTAGGGGTGAAGGGGAGTGGGAGGTGTCTGTGTGTAGGGGTGAAGGAGTGGGAGGTGTCTGTGTAAGGGTGAAGGGGAGTGGGTTTTGGGAACTTATTGGAGGGGAGGAAAGAGAATTTATTGAATCTAAATAATTTTTTGAAAATCTAAGCGGATGGAGTGATAGCCTGAGTGTGCCCGGATAAAAGGGAACAGCAATAAACATGGAACCCTGCAGCCAGATCTCCAAACCCAGTTGCACACATGGAACAGGTAGGAGAATCATGTCGTGCCCAAGCAAAGGGCACCTCAATCTGGAAAGTCCTTTGCCAACTTCTGCCCTTGTGGGCAAGATGAGGACAGAGAAGTTAGATGAGTGGTGATGAAGACCAGTGCTCAGGCTGCTGAACAACTTTCCCACAGCGGCCTGTGGGAGCGGGTAATGGATGTCATGGGGCTCCATTGTGGGCCGCCATTTTTTCTGTGTGTGTGACAAAGACAGAGGGATGGACAGACAGGAAGGAGAGAGATGAGAAGCATCAATTCTTCATTGTGACACCATAGTTCATTGATTGCTTTCTCACCTATGCCTTGACTGGGGGGCTACAGCAGAGCAAGTGACCCCTTGCTCAAGCCAGTGACCTTGGGCTTCAAGCCAGTGACCATGGGGTCATTTCTATGATTCCATACTCAAGCCAGTGACCCTGCACTCAAGCCAAATGAGCCCAGGCTCAAGCCGGTGACCTCAGTGTTTTGAATTTGGGTCCTCTATCCACTACGCCACCGCTTAGTCAGGCGTGGGTCACCATTTTTAAAAACAACATTTTGCATAAACTTTTTTTAATATATATATATTTTATTATTATTTTGCGTAAACTTTTCATAGCAGACTGATTGAGTGGCAGGTTTGCCTAGACAGCAGAAGGGTCACTGAGACATTACTGCTGAGAGGACAAGAGTGGCCCAAGGCATATTCCCCAGGACTTCCCGCCCCACAGCAGGGCTGACGTCTCTAGTGGAACTGATGGTTGTGGCTCCTAGGGGTCTACCTCAAAGGTCACTTGCAGGCTGACCCTGGTGCTACCCAACAACTTCCCTCAATTTCCCTGCCTGTATGGGTCTCCACTGTGCCTTGGCACAGAGCCTGGCACATTGTAGGAACTCAATATATGAATGGAAAGTGATCTACCTACAAACTTAGACTTGGGGACGCTCCATCCTGGGCTGTGCATGCTGTGCCCACTGGTCTCTTCCCTGCTTCACCCCTCAGGCTGGGCCCAGCCTGGTGGTCCCACCCTCGGCCGGCAGCGACAACCCGGATCCTCATTCTCCACCAGTTCACTTTAATTGCCCGAAAATTGACGATAGATGCAAGGAAAATAATGAGGCCTAATTATGTTAATTAAACGGCTAATTCATTAATTAACGCACTCACATCCTTGGCTTGGAGAGCCCCTCTGCTGTGACGGGGAGGTTGGTTTGGTTCCAACAGTGAGGAGAGGCCCTTCTGTGGGCCCGTGGTCGGGGGCCCTCCTGGGTGGGGGCCAGCACAGCGGGGCTGCCATGAGCCCCGTTGGCCACTCCTCCTTGGACACCCACTGTGTTCTCAGGCCCTGTCCTCCTCTCCTGGTGCCGTTTAAGAAGTGCTGGGAAGGGGGGAGATGAGCAGATCTGGGCAGGTCTGTGTCCCTCAGAGCTTCCCGGTGATGTCTAGGGTGGCCTCCCAGCCTGGAGAGATGGCGTGATGGGCAGAAACCCCACAGAGAGAGAGAATGAGCAGATTTGTCCAACAGGGGCAGCTCAGGGTGGCCAAGGAAGACTGACCATTGCTCACAGGGTAGACAAGCCCCTGGGGGACCCCCAATACGGTCTCCCAATACCCGATCCTTTGTGTTTTGAGCCCCTGGCACAGTTTGTAATGACAGGATTTCATGTAGGTTTATTCTGCTTCTCTCCCCATCACAAGCCTGTGGGCTCAGTAGAGGAGGAACAGGGACTTTCTAACTCCCTGCTCCACCCTCAGGACCCAGCCAGATGTGTTCCCAAGTATTTGGAGAATGAATGAATCATTCATGAATGGCAGGGTTTGTGGGATGTGGGGCTTTGTTGCTAAGGCCTGTCCCCTACTCCCTCCTACTCCCTGTGGTTACAACCTATACCATATTATTACCAAAATCACCTGTTTCTCTTTGTTACCAGACAGGGCTCGTGAAGTAGAGATGCATTTCATAGTCATATATGTCACTTGAGGCAATGGGGAGAAGAGGTTAAGTGTGAGGTCGTAGCATTGAACTCTGGCTTCACCTCTTCCGGGCTGTGCAAACTTAAGCAAGTGACTTAACCTCTCTGAGCCTCAGGCTCTCCTTTGGAGAATGGAGACAGTGAGTGCTCCTTTCTCCTAGTGGGATTTGAGAGACTGAGAGCAGAGTGCACTTGGGCCCGGCAGACGCAAGTGTTAATATATGCCAGCAACTTCGATTTCTTTATTCTCCCTCACACTTTTATTTTGAACTTCAAGACCCCATTCTTCCTGATGCCAAAAGTGTAATCCAGTCAGAGTTGGCCAAGTTCGGGATTTTTCAGTCACTTCCGCCTGAACGATTCATCACACTAGTGCTTTTTTTTAAAATTTACCTTGCCCTCTTCTTGGAATGGGTGCTAAGCTCCCAAGGACACCCAGCCCCTGCCCAGCCGGCCCCTGCTCTGCAGGCCGCTGGTGTCCTCCGGTTTCCCATTGGGTCTGTCTCTCTGCATTCCCAGTCACCCTGCAAGCGTCTCAGGCAGAGGGAAGGAGGTGCACCTCATAGACACTTATCGAAGTACCCCCACCTATATTTTGAACCAAGTGGAAAAGCTTCATAAAACCCCTCAATCAAAGCCATGACCCCCTAGAAAACCCGTGTGGCCCCGTCTGTCTGTCCGCACAGCGTTGTCACCCCTCAGGTACCCACCGCAGAGACATGAGCTCGGCGGAGAAGACCCGTCCAGGTGCACAACAGTGCGGGCTCTTCATTTTGATAGTTTGTTCATCATGATTTTTTTTATTCCTTTTGATTTTTAGAAATAATATTTCTCTTGATCACTGAGTTTTTGTGGCCCTTCAATGTTGTGCGTGAGGCAAGGTCCTCGCGGGCCTCACCCTTCGTCCAGGCCTGTCTCGGGGATCCCTCCCAGAGGCACCGGGCAGGGCCGCTCCTCCCTAGGCCCCTGCTCTGCCCTGACGCCCTCGGGCCTGCCTCTGACGTTTGCTCTCACAAGGGGCTGCTGGGAGCGGGCATCCTGGCTGGGACCTAGGAGGGGCAGGCTTCTCTCTCCCGCAGGACCCCCATACCCATCTTGTGGGGTCTCCAGCCACCTTTCTCTACTTTGCCTAGGAACCCTCCTGGAGAACGGGGGCCGGGGAAGCAGAGTGTGGAAACCAACCAGCCCCTTTCCTCCTTACCCAGGGATGGGGGTGTGTGTCAGGGGCCTGGGCTGGGGGCTGCGCAGTGAGGACAGTCTTCTCCTCCTCTCACATGCCTTTCTGCGACCCCTGCTGGACCCCTGCATCAGGCGTTGACACATAAGCCGGGACTGGGGCATCATGGTTCTTCCTGTTCTTAAAGCCATGTAGGGTTCTCTCAGCTGGGTGCCCAGCTGGGGGCCAGCCAGCAGGAAACAGAGAGTTGGGGTGTAAACCCCTCCCCCCGTGACCCCCTGTGTCTCCTGGTGTCTGGGTGCTCTTGAAACTGGCCTGGAGGCCGTTGGGACAGAGTGGCAGCTGGAGTGATAACTCCAAGGTCCTCGGGGTCAGCCCATCATGCAGACGGGCGCCCAGACTGCCACCACCCGGGCTTGGAGAGGGACAGTCCTGCAGAGGGGCGCCCAGAGCTCCATCCTGAACAAAGTGAAATTCAGCAGTTTCCCAGGGAGAGAGAATCGATTGCTTTATTGCTGAGACTTCATTTGAAGGAAGTGAAACTAAAGCTTCATAAGAAATATGATTATTATAAAATGCTTAGGCCTCTGCCTGCGGGCCTGAGTCCTGCCCATCTCACCCCTGTCTGGGTAGCAGGAGCCACCGTCTCACCTCTAATTGGAATGGATTTTAAAATTGCAATAAAAGCTGCCACCGAGACAGGATCTTGTCGCTCAGAGCTGTCTGTGAGCAGACTTGATGAATGTGGGGTTTCTGCTAAGCTCTTATCCCTGACCTCTGGCCCCCAGGCTCCCCCTCCAATGATTGACAATAATAATAACAATGGTACCAATATTAATGAGAGCAGCTGGATATTTATTGAGCATTTACTAGGCACTAGGTGTGGAGTTCATCAGCACTTGGCAAGCCTTGTCTCACTGAATTCTCACGTTAATTCTACTAGATAATATATCCTCCAGCTGTTGCCTTAAAGTTCCTGCACAACAAACCACCCCAAAACTCAGTTGATTAAAACAACAACCATGTATTCTCACAGACTTGCGGGTTGGCTCCCTGGGAGTTAGCTGATCTTGTTTGGGCTCTGCTGGGGCAATTGGCTCTGGTACCATCCTCTCCCGGGAGTGACTCCCTGGGCATATTCTCATCGATGGCAGGAGCATCCATCGCAAATGGAAACACCCAAGGCCTCAAGAGGTTCCCTCCCTTCTTCGTCATTCTCTTGTCAAAGCAAGTCACATGGCCAAACTCAGTCCCAGGTGGAGAACAATGCCCTGCCTCTTTACTGGGAGACACTGTGATGTCACATGACAAAGAGTATGGCCAAAGGAGAGGTGAAGAGCTGGGACCGTTAATGCAGTCCGCCACAGGTTCCCACTATTATTGTCCCCATTTTACAGGGAAATGAAGGCCAGAGAGGGAAAGTGATTCCCCAGGGTCCCACAGCCACAAGCTCCAGTGGAGCTGGGGTCCTAGCTAAGCCTGTGTCTGAGGTCTCGGTGACTCCTTCTCATTACCCAGTTCAGTGCCCGAGCCCATCCTAACCCCAGGTGCATGGCCTTGACCTGCCAGCTGAGATTCCCAGTGTCCCTAGTATTTCCTACCCCTTACCCCCACCCCCAATTCTCACTAGACCAGGAGTGGGCTCTGGGAAAGACAGGTAACTCCTTGGGGCCAGAAATCCCTCATCTAATCTTTGTTCTCCAAGGGGACACCTGGCTTCTCTAGCTGCAGAGGGAGGGTCAGGTTCAAGCCAAGTTTCTGACTCTGCCTCCTGGTACAGTGATGTCAAGCTGAGCATGGACACTCTTTTCTAGCTTGACCAGCCAACCCGGGCCAGTACCTGGGGTCTCCCCAACCTTCCTTTCCAGCTTCCCACCCTGCTGTGGACACTGGCGGTTGGCAGACACACAAGCCCGTATGCCTGGCTTCCTCCACCCCAGCCTCCCTGGGGCCTGGGCTGCAGAAAGCCTGTTTCACCCTCAGCACCCTGATCCCTTCCCCCGGCTCCCTGGGATCCTGGGCGAGTGGAACCCATGCCCGGGAACCCGTGGCTGTGTGATCCTCAGGGATCCCTGGACTCTCATCACCACCTGACTCCTTTTTAAGCTTTTATTATTTTTCTATTACTCAAGTAATGCATGTTCATTGCAGGAAAATTAGAAAATACAGAAAAGCATAAAGGAAAAAAAATCGAGTGTAACCAATTTACAGGCATCTCCACTCATTAGGGGTATAAACATGAAATGGTTTTATTTTTCCAATAACTGCCACCACTCTGTTCTCTTCTAAACTGCCTCTCCCTGCCTGCTGGGTGGTGAGTCCATAAATGACATCTCAGTTCAATTCCATAACTTTCCGCGTTGGCTTATTAAAACTGGCTCACTCTGGTATCTAAGACTCAGTTCTGTGTATTTTAAAACTCCAACTCTCTTCTGTGTTCAAAACTTGTCCTCCTGACCCTCCCATGCTGCTCATGGGGTGGCTGACCCATGCCCTAGCAGCCCAGGGTGGGGTTTTCTCCTGCCCCCGGCCCTCTCTCTGCAGGGTCTGGCTCCAGCATCATGGGCCTAGAGAGGCAGGGCTCATGTATCCAGTTTGGGAGGTTCTTGCTGCTGATGTAACTTGTCCATAGGTGGATGGCCATTCCTAAGGTTCTCTGGGGACACAGAGGAGTTCTCTCCTGTCCCCCACTCCCAGACCTTGGCAGCTCTCCCCCCCACACCGCCAATTTAGCTACGTCTTATAGCCAGCCCCCAGCTGTGGGTTTCTGCTGAATTCTTCTGATGTATTGTCCCCGGCAGACTGGTGGCCTTAAAACTGACCTTCCCTGGCAACATTCAGTTATTGAGCCTGGGCACTCACAACGTCCTCGTGCCTGTCCTGCTGGGTAGGCCCCAGTGTCTCGGCTAGTGAGCCCTTTCCTGGGGTCTATGGGCCCAGGATGGCCAGTGCAGCAGCCAAGCCCTGGGCTGGGTGCCCCAGTCCCACCTTGCAGGCACCTGGGCCGGAGCAAGGCTTTCCATAGACTTCTGCCAGAAAAAGCCAACTTCCTACCTCCATGTGGATGAATGGGGAGAAATGGCCCCTTACTGTATTATCTTCTCTTCTTGACATCTGGGAAAGGGGGTCCATCTATGGGTGACCACCAAGCATGTCAGCGGTGAGCTTCCCCTGTCTCTAGGACCTTTCCCGGAGTGAATCATTGGCGATTGTATTTATCCCATGTGCCCACCCCAAGCTGGTGGGTTAGAGCTGGGCACCTGACCCCATAGATAGAAATAGGGGCTCCCAAGGACTCCTTGCCAACTTGGGGCCTTGTCAAACAGCCTCTTCATCTCAACCTGACCAGAGAGGGTCTGTAACTTGAAACAAGAGCCTAGCTCAGATGTGAATGCACATGGAAGTCTACATACAATGTTGAATCATGTACGATTAGAATGGGATCACAGTTTCAGCATTTCCCAAATTGTTGTCTATTGATATTAATATGGATCCTGTGTGTGTGTGGGATGGGTCTACACTCAAGTTTGGAAAACATTGGTTGAATGAAATAAGTCTCGTTTCTTTTTTTTTTTTTTTTTTTTTTTTACAGAGACAGAGAGAGAGTCAGAGAGAGGGATAGATAGGGACAGACAGACAGACAGGAACAAAGAGAGATGAGAAACATCAATCATCAGGGTTTTTTTGTTGTTGCCGTTGCAACATCTTAGTTGTTCATTGATTGCTTTCTCATATGTGCCTTGACCGCAGGCCTTCAGCAGACCCAGCAACCCCTTGCTGGAGCCAGTGACCTTGAGTCCAAGCTGGTGAGTTTTTTGCTCAAACCAGATGAGCCTGCGCTCAAGCTGGCGACCTCAGGGTCTCAAATCTGGGTCCTTCCGTATCCCAGTCCGACACTCTATCCACTGCGCCACCGCCTGGTCAGGGAAGTCTGGTTTCTTGACAGCAGGACTTCCCAGAGCAGTCAGTGAACTTCACAATGAGCATTTGTGCAGATGCATGTCGTTTCCCATACTTATCGGATCATCAAGTATCTCCTTAAGCAACATTCAGCAGATGCTAATCTGGGGGATGCTAGAGAATTGTATGCATACCATGATGCCATCCTCAGCCTCATGATCTCCATTCACAATTACTGAGCCCTCCTTACATGGGAGGTGCTCCAGGTGATTATCAGTGTCTTTCTCCTGGGGGTTTGAAGTTGGGCTTCAGGCGCCCCTGGCAGGCTCTGAGGTTGCCGGAGAGGAGGCAGTGTGGGTACAGGCGGCAGGGAGCAGACAGGCAGAGTGCAGAGAGAAGAGGGCAGAAGAGAGTACATGGGGGGGGGGGCTTGGGAGATGGGGTGTGGGGAGGAGACAGTGGTTAGCAGTGCGGGGCTCCCACAGCTCCCTCGGCCCTGGTTCTAGTACCTCGCCAGGCCTGGCTGCACTCCTGCCTTCAGGTTCCAGGAGGGTCCCCTTTACCTTTCAGTAAATTCCATGTCTGTCTTCATTTTAGTGTGTATCTCTAACTTGCAGCCCCTGGTCAAGTCCCCTGTTGCAGCACTGGTCCAAACATACCAGCTGGGGAGAGCGCGGACCTGGCACAGAGAAAGTGCGCAGGGAGCGCCTGCGTGGCACGTGCTCTGCAGCGGGTGTGCCATGGAGGGTGGCTCGGTGACTCTTATTTGTCCAGGCAAAGCCAGCGTCGAGTCCACTGTGCTGTACTGAGCTCAGCATCCTGAAGCGGAGCAAAGCTATCCTGGCAGGAAGTGAAAATCCTGTGAGACTGTGAGGTGTGAACCTGTGCCCAATTGTCCAGATGGGGTTATGGCCTCATACCCAGTTGGGAACTCTGGGCCTTAACGGGGAGGTTCCCACAGACTGGATTTGCAAAAAGACTCTCCAGCCTCAGGGGGAGAAGGACTCGGGGACTAATGACCCGGCCGTGTGTGTACCTGCTGTGGGATTTTCCTGCCTTCTCATCACAGCCTTTTGAATGAGGTGCCATTGTCATCCCCATTTTACAGATGAGGAAACTGAGGCGCTGAGGGGTAGAGTGCCACGGCCCGGATCCCATGGCTAATGAGTGATAAACTAAGGATCATTCATTTGTTTCCTAGAGATTGCCTCACATCCCCCCTAGTGCCACCCCCTTGTCCCCATGCCCACTGCTAAGCTGGCACCGAGACGAGTTCCTATTCAATCAGAGAATATCTGAATGAAAGTAAGGATTACACTTCTAACCCTGAAAAGGTTTATTTTAGGGCTGCTTCTGGATTTTGGAAAACTAACAAATTGGCTTCGAGTATCCCATCCTCTGGATGGGGCAACCAATCCCTAAGTCCGCTGTGAGGATGGAGTCCCAACAGTTAACTGGGTTGGGGACATATCAGAACACTTCTTGCCCCGACCATGGCAATGACTTTTGAGCCAGAGGGAGGAAGGAGCTTGCTTGCTGGGTGGTTCTTTCCTCTTTTTTTTTTCCTTCCTCTCCTCTTGGTCACCATCCTGAAGGTAAAAAGTTCACGCGGGCTGCCATTCATCGCAGGCTGTCAGTTGGTCATGTAATCTCTCTGTGGTTTTATTACTTAAAAACGGCGCAGCGTCTGGGCTGGGGAATTTTCCAAGGTGTTTGAGGCTGCCACGGGCCCCATTTATATTGTGCCTGAGTTTTCTTCCCAGTCTCCTTGAGACAAGTGACCAGCAGGCCCCGCCGTGAAGGCCATATCAGTCATTTGCCAACGGGAGCCGGGCCGTGAATTATCAGGGGATGGCGCAGTGGGAAGTGTGGGCCGGGGGCGCGGGGTGACAGTAAACATGTCCTGGGAATGTGTCCCCCATCACTCATGAGCAGATAGCAGATCTGGGCACACACTCGGCCCCTATCTCTAAATCTCGGCCTGACCTGTGAGGGAGATGGAGGTGACTTTCAAGGGAGTCTGTCTGCAGGGAACTTGGACGAGAAGTTATGGCAGGCTGTGTGTGCCTGCCGGGCGGGGTGGCACCCGTTCCCAGTGGCTGTCTGGAAACCGCTGACCTCTGGTTAATTAATTTAATCACCCATGTATACTTTCACTCTGCGAAAATGTATTATCGAACATCAGCTATGAGATTTCTTAATAGGATGCAAAGTGAGGGTCTTTGTTTTAGGGGGACAAAGGGACCCCAGAGTCAGGATGATGCTGTCCCCTCTCTGTGGTCCCTTGTCACCTGGCCCCAGCTTGAGCACCGACTCATTCTCTTGCTGTGTCTGGGGCCAGAGGCTCACCAAAGGCCATGGGGGAGGCGACTGTGCTCAGAGAAGGGGCAGCTTCCCTGCCTGGGGGGGGGGGCTCTTCCCTAGGATAGCTGCTCAGTGCCAGGCACTTACCACCCCGTCTCACCAAATCCTACAACAACCCCATGACGTGGGTACCATTATCACCCTGTTTTACAGAAGAGACAGCAGTGCAGCAAGGTTGAGAAATTGTCCAAGATCACCCAGTGAGTCGATGCTAGAATTTGAGCTCGTGCTTAGGTCTAAAGCCCCATGGGAGGAGGGTGCTGGCTGCTGCTGGCAGGCAGGGTGGGGTGTCTGAGCACCCTGAGAGATTCCTGTTGACAAGTGTCCCATCCACCTGCTATTGAGATCTGTGCATAGGTGTCCTGCTTGACCCTCCAGCCCACCTCCATCCAGCCCATGGCGAGGGGCCAATACTCTGGCACAGGACGGAGATTGGGGACAGAAAAGGGTGTATGAACATTAGGAAGAGGGAAGAGAAAGGAGAAATGAGGTTTTAAGCCCGGTGGGAACTGAACTGAGGCAGAGTGGGGGGAAGGTGGGGAGTTTAGATAGACTAGGAGAGAAAGGACCCTCATTGTCTTATCACCTAGCCTTGTGTCTTCTCCCCTCTGACCTGCCTTCAGTTTTTCTCTGCTTCCCACTCCATTAATTCCTGACCTTCTGTGGCCCCAGCAGTGCAGCTCCATGGTCTTGGACAAATGACTTCCCCCTGCTGAACCTCTCAGTCTACTCACCCTGTGAAATGGGGACTTCAGCAGCCGGTGCTGCAGGCATCCTGGGAGCAGGGTGACCAACTTTTCCTGTTTGTTGGGACTTGGCTGACTTTAGTATTGAAAGTCCCCAATTCTGGGCGGTCAGTCCTCCAGTCCCCAGTCTCCAGACCCCGTCCCACCGCTGTCCCTGCTGTCCTTTCTTCCTCAGTGCCTTCCTGGTCCTTCTGCTGTCTCCTCCATGTCTGCTTTGTTTGCTCCGTGTCTTACCTCCCTGTTTCTCTGTCCCCTAATCTCTTAGTCCCAGATGCAAACTCCTTTCCATGACTCTGGAAGATTCTCCCCTCCTGTTCCTCTCTCTGTCCCCTATTTCTCCTTCCTCTGTCCTCTTCCTAATTTTCAGGGACTCGTTTTGGACCCTAATCTCTGTGCTGGGCCAGAGCGTGCTCCCCTCGCCACAGGCTGGAGGAGCAGATGGAGACAGCCACGCTCCCTCACAGTGACCCTGAGGTCTTGACATGAGCCCTGAGACCGGGCTGAGGGTCCTGAGGGCAGCGGCAGGATCAGCTAGAGGGACAGGACCAGGAGCTCACGTGCCAGGGGAGCGGCCTGCACAACCTGCCCCGCGGAGGCCCTCAGCTTGTCTGTGCTCAGACAAGGACCAACTCCTTCAAAGTTAATTTATAGGCCAATACCTCATTGCACATGGTAATAGCTTGTGCTTAAATAATAATAAGCTTGATTGCCGTGCAGTCGTTAAACTTTTCTCCCCATTCAGTTTAACTGACCATTTTGAGTGGGGTTTGGAAGAAGGGGGGATAGAGAACCAGGTCATTATCTCGGACCTGAAATGGAAGTTAATTTCTAATGAAGGTATAATTTTATTCCAATGATTTTACATTTAATTAACTAAAGCTACAAGTAATTTGAAGTTATAGGGTGCTGGGGCCTCACTTTGGGGATCACAGAGGGCAGAATAAGGGAAATGAGTGTGGGGGCAGGGAGGAGCGAAAGTGGGGCTGGGGACAAATGGAAGGGGACCCTATGTTCATCAGTGGCTGGGAGCCAGGCCTTAGGCGGGCACCTTAGGCCAGTCACCTCTTGAATCCTCATCTCAACCTTTGTGGCAGAAAGTATTGTTACTTCCAATTTCTAGATGGGAAAGAAAGTCTCAGGGGAATGAAGTGGATGCTGGATCTTGGTCTGCCCTCCCTCCCTGTTCTAGAAACAGCACGATCGTTTACCTATCTCCTTCCACTCCACCCACCCCATCCCATCCTATGGGGCAGCCATGCTGTGCGAGAGTCCTGACTCCTAGAACTCAGCAGGAGAGCCCCTTAGGATGGTAGAAGGGTAAGATTTGCTTTTCTTTCTTATCTACCTTAACTTACATTCAGTGAGGGGCACAGATCCGACATGGACAGCTGGGTGAAAGTTTACCTGTGTTCACACCCACGTAGCCATCACCCGGAACAAGCACCCCAGCGGGCTCTGTCCTTCCCCCTGCAGTCCGAACCTCCCCAAGGAATGATGGAATCTCTGTCACCCTTGCCTAGTTTCCTTCTTTTTGGATGTCATGTCAGCATCTAGCAGCATGTATTCTGTCTGGCTTCTTTCATTCAATATTATGCTTCAAACGTTATCCAGAGGGTCGCAGGTCGCGGTAAGTCTGCTCCTTCTGACCGCCGTGTGGGACTCCATTGCATGGACTCGCCGTACTTTCCCTATTCTCTTGGTGATAGACGTTTACACTCTCTCCGGTTTGGTGCTTCGATGGGCACTGCTGTCAGGAACATTCTCTCTCGTGCCGTCTTTGGTGGGGAGGAATACTCATTTCTCTGGGTGTATGCCTGGAGTGGACTTCCTCGGTTCTGTTGGTCTCTCTCTAGCATTAGGACGTGATGCCTAACAGTTTTCCTAACTGGTCATACCAACCTCCAGTCCTCTCAGCGAAGGTCAGATTTCTCCACCGTCTCTAACACGTGGCCTTGCCTGTTGTTCTATTTTGGCCATCTGGGTGGGACTGAGATGAGCCACTTACACTTTCCTGATGACTGGTGATGCTGGGCCACCATTCTCGGTTACTCACCATTAAGCTGTCCTTTTCTGTGAAGGGCTTGTTCAAGTCTTGTGGCAATTTCTTAAAAAAACTGGGTTTCCCTTTTCCTTATTGCTTTTCTAGGCGTTCTTTATCTATGTCGAGGCTTGCCTTTTCTCTCTCTTAATGGTACCTATTGATGACGAGGGACTCTTAATTTTAATGAAGTCAAAAGTAAAGATTTAAAAGTAGAACCAAATGGCTATTGTCAGCCCTATTTTCTACACAAGCCAGACCCCAGCAGAGAGCAGGGTGAATCCACATCTGGAGAGCGGTGGAGAAGGAGTCCTGCCCCCCACCCCACCCCCCTGACCCCCATCGCTGGTTCCAGGTGGGCCTGGCCCTGCCCTCCTACGACCAGGGCTATTCTCTCCTCCTTCAATCCCATGATGTCCTTGACTCCTGCATCCATCCAATGAAATCCCCTGTAAGCTGATCCTCACTGAAGCTGAATTTTCTGTATGTGCAATGGAATGGTCCTCAGTTCACAGAGGGGACAGCTGAGGCTCAGGATCCCACCCTGCCAAGTGTTGGGGCTAAGCTTCAGACCCTAGTCCGGCTCAGTATGAGGGTGACTCAGGAGAACCTGGAAGAGTTTGGGAACAGGGGTGGGAGGTTAGAGTTTGTGATGAGCCAGTGGAGTGACTGAGCCCTGGAGACCGAGGGGTGGGCCAGGGAAATAGGGCTGGGGTACAGGCCGTACAGTTGCAAGGGGAGGGGCTGGGGGTGAGACACAGGCACCGAGAGGCCTGGGAAGGGGTGTTGGAGGGAGGGCCCAGCAGGTGCAACCCTGCTCGGTTTCCAGGTGCACCTGATCCTGGCCTCGATGCAAATCTAGACCCTGACCATTGTTAGGTCCATCCCCTGCCTCTGGGGTCTGTCCAGTTGAGGCAGGAGGGGGTCCTGAGCTGAGACAAAGCTCCTAAGACTGATGTGTCCTGTCCCCGGTGGGGAGGAGGCTAAGGCAGATGGGTGTGGGCAAGGAGCGGTCTGGGCTGTCCTGGTCCTCCAGCCTCCTTGGGCATGGAGAGTGTGCATGTATGTATGTGTGTGCAAGCCTGCATGAGAACAGTTTTCCTGAGCTCTAGAAAGCCTCATCCACAGACTTCTGAAGGCTAGTGGGGCCTGGAGTAAATAAATACCTCTTAAAGCAGGGGTCAGGAACCTTTTTGGCTGAGAGAGCCATGAATGCCACATATTTTAAAGTGTAATTCTGTGAGAGCCATACAATATGTTTAACACTAAATACAAGTAAATGTGTGCATTTTGTGTAAGGCCAACACTTTTAAAGTACAATAAGTCTCTGAATTCTTTTTAATAACGTTGTTATGCTGTAGCTAACCAATGATGAATAAAGTACCTCTTACCATTAATGCGACTTCTGGTGCTGCATGGTTTTGCTGATGGCTTTGTAGTCTGGTTGATACGTGGTGAGGTTAAGCTTCATGCAGGCATTGAGACTTCCATCCATTAAACATGATTATAGGTTGGTCTTAATGTTCTTTAGATGTGAGAAAGACTGTTCACATGCATACGTAGAGCTAAACATTGTCAGTACAGCAATACTCACATGCTGCAGTGTGTGGTACGTGACGGGAAGCGTGTTACAAGTTTTGACAATCAGCTGGTCCACAGGTTGAAGTTTTTTCATTTCTCCCCACTTGTGTTTGCTTGCCAACTCTGCTTGCTGTCGTGCAAGTCTTTCCAAATCTTCATTCAGTGACTTGAACTTATTCACCCACATGTGTGAGGCCTTCAGGTCAGCAGCTTATAGCTGAAAATCTCTGATGGAGACACCGGGGATGTAACTCAGGTCGGTGCTGTTCACTGCACACTCGTGTGGTTGGGTGATGAACTTAAAAAGACGAGTGCACTCACAACATTCTCCAAAGCGCGCTTTGAATGACTGCAGGAGATTAGATGTGAAGCCCACTAGCTTCTGGAGATCAAGATGTTGAGCAGGGTCACTTGCTGTGCATGCATCTTTAAACTCTCCCAGTTTTTCAAAGTGTAGTAAACTACCTGTTTCAATGTCAACCATGAAGAGTTCCAGCTTGTTTTCAAATGCAAACACTGCTTGTTGAAGGGGTAAGACTGTATGTCCAACGCCTTGCATTTTCACATTTAGCTGGTTCAGATGTTCAGTCATGTCCTCGAGATAGTAGAACTTCAGGAACCACTCAGTGTTAGCTAACTCAGGATGCTCAATGTTTTTCATTTCAAGAAAAGTCTGGATTTCGCTCAGACAAGCCACGAAACAGCTGAGCACCTTCCCTCTTGACAACCAATGCACATTGCTGTGCAGAAGCAGACCAGGATAATTATTCCCAACTTCATCCAGCAGTGTTTTAAACTGGTGATCATTTAAAGCTCGGGCAACAATAAAGTTGACCACCCGAATGACCAGCGACATCACCTCACCAAGCTGCTCACCACACATCTGAGCACAAAGCACCTCCTGATGTAGGATGCAGTGAAAACTTAGGATGGGTCTCTTTTCATGTTCACAAAGAAGTACTATGAATCCTCTGTTTTTCCCCACCATGGACGGAGCACCATCAGTACACACTGAAACAAGTTTATCCATCGGTAGATTTTTTTCTTTAGTAAACTTAGTGAAAGACTGAAATAAATCCTCCCCTCTTGTTGTCTCTTTCATAGGCAAAACAGCAAGACTTTCCTCAAGTAGGTAGTGTGTCACTGACAGCGTACCTTGCAATTACTCTGAACTGGGATAAATGGCTTACGTCTGTTGACTCATCCAAAGCAAGAGAAAAGAATGGTGCTGCATTTATGTCCTTCACTTGTGTTGCCTCAATTTGATTTGCCATCATAATGGTACAATCGTGAACAGTTCTTGCCTACAGAGGCATGTCTTTTTCTTTTTTTTTAAATTTTAGTTTATTTTATTCATTTTAGAGAGAAGACACAGAGAGAGAGAGAGAGAGAGAGAGAGAGAGAGAGAGAGAGAGAGAGAAAGAGAGAAAGGGGGGAGGAGATGGAAGCATCAACTCCCATATGTGCCTTGACCAGACCAGTGCAGGGTTTTGAACTGGCGACCCCAGTCTTCTCAGGGTGACACTTTACTCACTGCGCCACCACAGGTCAGGCCAGAGGCATGTCTTTTATTCGTTTGATTAGCTTGTCTTTATCTGAAAAGTCGTCAAAAAGTTCATTGGCAACATCAAGCATGAATGTTTTGGCATACTCCCCATCTGTGAATGGCTTTCCGTTTCTCACAATTGCTAAAGCACCAGCAAAGCTAGCCAAATTCCAGTCACCTTGTTGGGTCTAAGCACGGAGTTGCTGCTGACTAGCTTGCACTCTGTACAGTAGCTCTTGACATGCTTTCTTTCTGCTGTCCCACGCTGGATATTTCGATGCAAATGTAGTATGGCATGTGTCAAAGTGCCGCTTTATATTTGACCGTTTCATAGATGCAATTTTATCATTGCTTATTAGACACACTGCAGAACCTGCTCTCTCTACAAAGGCGAATTCCTCTGTTCATTCCTGCTAAAAAGTATGATACTCCTCATCTTTTTTTCTTTTAGCCATCTTCTTCATCAAAAGGGTTTCTGCAATTAGCTAGCTGATTACTTGATTAAAAGGAGGGAAGTTTACTTCCTGACCTCACAATGATCTGTGTACATTACGCATTATCCAATAAAAATTTGGTGTTGTCCCAGAGGACAGCTGTGATTGGCTCCAGCCACCCGCAACCATGAACATGAGCAGTAGGAAATGAATGGATTGTAATACATGAGAATGTTTTATATTTTTAACATTATTATTATTTTTATTAAAGATTTGTTTATGAGCCAGATGCAGCCATCAAGAGAGCCACATCTGGCTCATGAGCCATAGGTTCCCGACCCCTGTCTTAAAGTATAATTCGGTGCAATGAGTACCCCCCACAAGGACTGCTGGGCCTTGGGTCTCTCTCTCCCTTTTTTCCCCTACCCCCCACGCCACACCGATGCACCCACAAGTTCACAGAAACTTGCAGAGATATACAGAGACACATAGGAATGAAGATCCAGACCCTCAGAGTCACCCAGAGAGTCACACAGGTGCCCAGGCTTTACGATAAGCAGTTGGCCTTTGGGGTGGCTCACTCAGTGCTGGACACCTCAAATGGTGTTCAGTGCGTCATTGAGTCTTCAGAGCCCCCCACTCTGCCCCCAGGACGTAGGTATTAATTATCATCTGCATTTTATAGAGGAGGAAACTGCTTAAAAATTCACACCAGGCCTCTGAGATTCTAAATCCTGGCATCTCAGGTGCTACTTCCATCAAATGTCACATACCCAGAAATGGAGAGAAGCAGATAGGTACCCAGAAGGTTAGATACCCACCCAGAACTATAAACACAGAGACGGGGTCATCGGCAGATGACACAGTCACCAAACTTACATATGTAAACAAGTGCTCCCAGAGCCACAGACCCAGGTGCACAGGATCCACTTGGAGGGTGGGCCAGGGAGGCCCCGGAGGACCCGACAGCCTGCCTCCTGGGAGCCTCTGATTTGCTGCCTCTGACTTTCCAGACTCAAGGTTTCTGCCAAGGTCATCCCGGCCATGCCCCTATCTGTCTGTGACCCTGACCAGGCCTCAGAGCTTCCTCATCTCTGTGGCCACCTGACAGCAGGGAAGATAAGAGTCTAGCCCAGGTGTGGCCAACAGTTTTTTGCCCCGGGCCAGATTAGAAAGAAAACTTTATTCATAGGCCAGACAAAATATTAAAATTAAAAAATGTTAAATGCAAAAACAATTTGTTTAAGTAAACAAAATTTTATTATGTAATTTGTTTATGAGTAAATGTGAGTGAAAAATATTTTAATATACAATATTATTTTAATAAAAATATATTTTAATAAAAATATAATTACATACCAGATAAATATCCAAACCGGATTGCAATCAATCAAAACAATATTTAATTAATAGAATGAGCTTGAACGGGTTATATCCCAAATAAAACAATTATTTCGTTTTACAAATAGCCTGGACACGTTTTCAGTTATCAACTGCAGCTATTGTCTCTGCTACAATGCCACTTGATTCAGCACACTTGACCACAGAAATAACGAATTGTTTGACCTTGGGTGCGCACTGGCTGACTCCGCCTAAAAGAACGTGGATTTCACATTGCCGCTAAATGTCAAACAGTTCATATCGAGTACAGACAAGTACAAAAGTTGTAAATCTTTATAATGGAATTTAAAAAAAAATAAAGAAGTATTGCGAATCCATTCGACCAGTTATTGGAAGTTAACCCTAGATTAGTCACACGTGGAATTCTTTTCTGTGTATTACTATCTTCTTAAATATCTCGATTTCCAATAATCAAAGACACTTTTGCTTCTGAGTAGCTGAGATTTTAAAGTAGCGGAGAATATTAAAAATTTAATTGCGGGCTGCATAAACTCATTATGCGGGCCAGATCCAGCCCGCGGGCTGTATGTTGGCCATGCCTGGTAGCCTGTACCCTTCTAAATCCTGTCCCAGCCCCTGCCATGCCGTTGAATAGGTAGGAACTGGTGGCAGCTGCCAGGCAGCTTGGCCTTGACCTCTGTCCAGGGACGGAGAACACTGGTTCAGGGGTCTGCGCGCCTCTGATTTTCTGTGTGTGTGTGGCTGCATGTGCAGGTTTGCGTGTGTGCGCGTGTGAGCACCTGGGAGGGGCTTGGCCTCTGCCTGCACTGGTGCCCACCTTTCTGCCTGTGGTCTCGTATAAGGTGGCCTACATGTCAGAGGCGCACGGGAGAAGTCCGAGCCGTTAGGATGCTCTGGGGCAGATTTCCCCTGGTGCCAGAGGTGCTGATTAGGGAGGAGAATGTGGGGAGACACTGGACCAGAGAGGATCCTGGGCCCTTTCCCTTTGAGTGTATAGATATGTGTGCATGTACACATGCGTGTGCACACATGGAGTTAAGGACAGGGTGTATACCGCAGCCTATTGGGACTGACTCTTGAAATGCTATGGTCCTGCTTCTTGCCCCCGGCGCCCCACAAAGCAGCATGAGTTACTGGTGTCTCCACACTGAGAGAGTGGGGGCTACCCCTCCCCCTGCCTGCCCACCCCTCAAGGGCATCCTTGTTTTCAAGAGCTCAAGGCCTCATGTGTGACCCCCAGCCAGTGGCCTCCTCTTCCTGCTTCCCTGCTGCCAGGCCCAGTCTGGGGTGAGGTTTGGTGGGGGACATGTATGTTGGGTGGTGGGAAGGGTGGGGGCAGCTGTGGAACTGAAGAGAAGGCCCAGCGTGTCTCCTGTGGAGCTGGGTCGGAGGGGTGTGCAGGGCTGGGACCTCCCTGTATTTGCAGGAGCTCTGGGCAGGAGGGACCAATAAGGATGGAGGCAGTTGTGCAGGGAGGGGAGGAGCAGGGAGGACCGTGTGGCAGGACCATGGACCAGGTGCCATGCAGGGCATGACTTGGCTTTTCCCATTCCTCACAGCTGTCCCCATTTTACAGATGAGGCAAGTAAAGCTCATGGTGGCTTACACCCCTGGTAAGTGGTGGCACTGTGATCTCAGCCTGGGTCACATCTGCCAGACCACAGAGCTAGCGCTGGAGCACTGCCTGCAGCCGAGGGGACGGGCTTGCCCGGGCTCAGAGGTGGGTCCTGTGCCCTGGAAGGCTGGGGTCGGAGACTGCGCCTTCAGAGAAGCAGAGGGGGTGTTTTGTCTGCGAGGAGGAGACTAGGACAGGCACAGGATGGAAAGGGACTTGTGGTACCCTGGTGGTGATGGCCAAGTGGTGCTGTCCATGCCAGGGCCGGTGAGAGGACCTGAGTGGACAGGTTTTCAACACCATATGAGCCACCCTCTGGGGATTCCCAGAAAGATCAGGGCCATCTTTGGGGATCGTTGAGATTCTGCCACATGCAGTTGGGGCTGGGAACCAGCGTGAATCTTTTATTAGAAGCAGGGGGCACTGGGGTATTTGAGGTTCCTCCTGAAAGCTGGGAGCAGTGCTCAGACTGCGGAGAGAAGTGGCTGTCGGGTTAGCGCCCTTAGGAGCTTGGTCCTGGCCCGTCTCCTGGCTCTGACTCCCTGCCTCGGTCACGTGTGGCTCACCGCTCCCAGCCTCTGTTTCCACATCTGTACACGACACTGGGGCTAACGATACTGTCTGCCCTGTAGGACTGTTTGGAAGTCTTCTTGGGATCACAGGCTCACAGCGTTCATCCAGCGCGCCTGGCCCTGTGAGGACAGGTCAGCCCGGGCCTCTGTCCGAGGGAGTCTGCTCCGCCGCACATCAGCCTCCAGGGCGAAGGTGGCGCCCTGTCATTATTGTTCAGGGCACAGACCCCATGGCATTGGTGGTGATTCTATGAGTCTGGGAGATTAGTTCCTGAAAGAGGGAACTTATCCTCCCTGGCCCGGGAGGGGACAGCTTGCCAGGGTGAGGTGTGGGCCAAAGCGGCCACAAGTGATGCTTTATGCGGCCAGTAAAAGCTGCTGACCCCACGCCTGTACTTAACGGGATGAGCAGGGCCCATATGCTGAGCTCCAGCTAAGCCCCGCTGACCCTGAAGGGGACAGGGACAGCCCTCATCTCTGCATGAGACCCTCAGTGAGGGGTGCCAAGGAGGCAGTATGCGGGTTACCCTGTGCCTAGGTGCAGACTCTGCCCAGCTCTAGTGGTGTGGGGGCAGAATCTGACAGACCAGGGCCCATGGGGTCTTGGACCAGCTGCTTCTTGCCCTGGGCCTCAGTTTCCTCATCTGGAAGCAGGGATTATAACCCATACCTGCGGATTTTCCTGAGGTTGAAGAGGAAGAACGAGAAAAAGAGTCCAGTGCCCACAAGTGCCCCAGTGGGGGCATTGACAGCTCAGCACCCCCAAAGTGTGCACTGCTTCGTCCCTCAGCCTAGGTTTCTTTTGGGCTGTAGCCTTTGCTGCCCAGAATGGGCCAGCCCCAGTGTGCTTGAGTGAGGAGACAGGTGGGCTTGGACACCAGGCCTTCATTCTCCCTTGAGTGGGTCGCTAGAGCCTGTGCGTGGCCTGGAAGGCCCGCTGCCTGCAGCTGAGGTGTGTCACTTAACAGAGCAGATGCTGTGCTGCTTGTTTTAAATCACAGTGGGGAGTGTTAGGGTGGGGCCAGTGGCTTGGGGCCCAGATGCATGCCCTAGGTCTCGTGTGACCACGAGTGCCCACACTCAGACCACATGCCCAGCCTGGGTGGAGGTGTCCTCCAGGCAGGTGGGGGCACCACTCTGGGAACTGTCTCTTGGGCCTCTCTGCCAGGCTGGCCGTCAGCCATGCTGGTGTCTCCGTCCGTCTGTCTAGAGACCTATTCTCTCCTTCAGCTGACGTCCCTGAGGCTCTTCCTCATTCTACCTGTTCTCTAGTCCTCACAGCAACCAGTCCACAGGGTTGATCCCCCTTTTTCACAGCTGAAGAAACTGAGGTTCAGAGAGGTCGAACCCCTTGCCCAAGGCCACCATGACTAAATGGCTGACCCAGAACTCTAACCCTGACGACTCCACAGTCCTTTCACCGCCCCTTGTGACCTGGGCGCCCCCTGCAGGTTTGGGCTGGATTAGCAAGGGAAGGGGGACCCCTGGGGGGCTCCCCAAGCACCGGTTATCTGCCTTGCTGGCTCGGTCCTTTGGACACAGTTTGCCTCAATTTCCCTGTCCAGCATTCCTGAGCTCCGTGGAGGCCCGATCCTTCCCTGAACAGACACCCTGACTTTCATTTCCACCCGCGCTCAGCCTCTCCCCCTGCCTCCACGACCCCTCAAATCCTGCCACCTGCTTCTAGCCACGTGATATTGGGCAAGTCCCCTTTCCCCTCCCGCCTCAGTTTTCTCATCTGTAAAATGAAACAAGGGTCTCTAAGGGGGAAGCACACCGGGCCTGGGGGAAAGCTGGACACGCGAAGGAGTCATCTCCTCAGACTGGTTCCCCTCTCCCACCTCTCATGGTTTCAGCTCTGCATGCCCCCCAACTTCTTCTAGTCATTTTTTTTTGTTTAAATGAAAGTGGTAACAGTTCTCAGAGCAACATACTGTCTAAGGAACATAGGAGAGATCCCACCTTGGGGGGCTGGTCCTCCTCTCCCCTGCTCCCCAGCTCTGCCTCTGGGGTGCCAGCCCTTCATTTCCCACAGGACACGTGGGAGGACCTAGTAAGACATGGCAGAAAAGCCCCTACCACAGTGCCTGGCACAGAGCAGGTCCTCAGCCCAGGGAGTTCCCATCCTGGGTCCCAGCCCAGGCTCAGGCTATCAGATGGCCCCCAGCTGGGGGGAAGAGGAGCCATTCCTGGGGAGGGGGGGGGCTCATCATTCCACACTGTGGCCTCTTTGCCAGGCACTGTTCAGCACCAGATCTGCCCTCCGGTGGGGTCCACGTAGGAATCTGTGTGGTCCCGAGGATCCTTCCAAGAACACCCTTTTTTTCTTCTAGGGACCAGCCCTCCGGAATGTGTGTGTGTGCATGCATGCATGCATTAGGGGAATGGCAATGGGACAGCCGGTCGCAGGGCCCTCCCCAGATGGCTTGAACCTACCCTGCCCTCTCCTAATCGTGCCCCCTGTGCCCCGGTGTCACTCTCAACCCCCTGGTTTCCCCTAGATGGGATGTGGACAATCTGGGAGACATCTAGCAGAGCTGCACACCTCCTGTGAGACAGCAGAGCACAGAGGTGCCAGGTGGGCCTGGGTTCAAATCCCAGCACCTGCTTCCTAGCTGTGTGACTTGGGCAAGTTGTTTGACCTCTCTGGGCTTTGCACCTCTGGAATAGCTCCTCGCTGCTGAGGCAAGTGTTCTTACTATCCCTGCTCCAATGCCTGTCCCAGAGACCTCTGCCTACTCAACACAGGCCTCCTGACTGGAGGCCGAAGGGCTCCATGAGACGGGGGCTCTCTTACTGGGTGGGATGTACACCGGGCAGGGCCAGGGTAGGTTGGGGGTCCCATCTAGCTGTCCCTCTAAGGCCTGGTGAGCCCCGACTTCACCAGAGACCCAACTGCACGAGAACTCCAATTAAAGGTAATTCCCCTTTTTCCTACCTTGAAATTTCTATTGATTTTCTCCCTAAATAGAAATTCCCATTGATTCCTTGTCTGTTCAGATTAGTGTCCTCGGCTGTGGCCTTCTGTGCATAATATCTTCCCGCTTCCACCCAGGCCCCAATAACTCTCCCCAAGGTGACCCCACCACTACCTGCCTGGCTGGGCCCCATCTCCCTATCTGGTGTGGGGGACGTGGCTGGGAGGGGATCTGGCCTCCCTCTGTCAGCCCATCACCCAGCTTCTACCCCAGACAGAGAAGAGGGGAGTGAGAATAAAGATGTCATCACACTGGGATGTGGATCTACCTGATGAGATCCGCCTTTGCCTAGGAACCACCAGCCCATTGCTCAGGTGGGAGGTTGAGACCCCCAGAGGCATCACTGCCCAGAAGCAGCCTCCCATATGTGAGTAGAGGTGGGGTGCAGTCAGGTAGCCCCAGGGGGAAGCTCCAACCTCCCCCAGGCTTCCCTGCTCAGACTGGCTCACAGGAGCTGAATGTAAAATTTCTACGGATTTTGTGGACTGGTTGATGTTGCATTGGTAGCTTGAAATCAGCCATGATGGGAGAATTTATACCACGTCAGTTGGCAAATGCTACAGCTCAGAGCCTCTCCCCGTCCCCCATCCCCCTTGTTAGAGAACCAGTTGTGAAGAATTGATAAGCACGTCATTGGCCCAACCTCTTCTGTCACTGGTCTCTCACCCCATCCAGGAGCAATGGGGGTGGGGGTGGGGCTCCAGTTTTCTGAACAGGGGCCTTTTCCTCACCTCCCTGTCTTTGCCCCTGTTGTTCCCTCAGCCTAGAGTGTCCTCCGCATTTCCCTGGTGACATTCCTGGTGACCCACCTCAATCACCTTTCCCCTTTTTTCTTCTTTTTCCTTAACCTTCCCCATTCCCTGGGCTGGACATGGGACTTTACACGTAAGGAAGACAGACAGAGCTTACATCGGGGGCTTGGCCTCAGAGTCAGCAGGGTCACTTAGGAGCTTGGTAGCTTTGGGCAAGTCACCATGCTCCTGGACCCTTAGTTACTGCTCTGTGCAATGTGTCTGAACAACCCAGTTGTGTCAACTCTGCCCTTGGGGAGCAGGACCAAACCTGGTGTCGGCCTGGGGTTGCTGGCTGAGTAGCCTTGACACCCTCTTTAGGGTTACCCCCATTTGGCCTATCAGGAAGACGAGGCACGGAGAGGTACAGCAATATACACAAGGTCACAGCTGGGAAGTTGGGGAGCCAGGATTTGAGCCTGGCTGTGTACCAACCACCCCCATGGGGCCACCAGCGATGATGAGCCCACTCTGTGCCTAGGCAGGCACCCCAAGTCTCCTCCTACCATTCTGGGGCTTCTTTGAGTGGGGAGTCTGGGTCCGACTTCCCTGTGTTCCCAGTGTCCGGAGCGGGGCTAGGCGCTGAGGTGGCAGGAGAGAGGATCTGAGCAGAAGCTTCTGAGCAGGAGTGCAGTGGGCACCCTGGGCCTCCCCACCCACACCGGCGCCCACGCCAGCACCCCGGGTCAGTGGTGCTCATCTCCCCGTCCCCGCCCTACCTTTTAACCCAGCCTGGGTTGACTTTGTCACATACAATCACTGTGGCCTGCCTCAGTTTCCCTGCCTGTCCTCCTTCCACTGGAAGCTGCAAATGACCCCAGCTGGTAGTGACAGGAGGGAAAAGAAAAAGAGAATACTAATAAAAAAGCTATTTCCTATGTGCCTACTGTGTGTTTGATGCTGGACAGCAGCTGTTGCTCTGAAACCTCCCTTAGCCCCACAACAGGAGAACTGCTGAACCCAGGGGTCCACCTGGACCATCAGACCAGGGAACTGGTGTGTCCAAGACCCCATGAAAAATCATTTCCTGGGCTGGGCTTTGAGAGGGCCTGACTGACACTGTCCTCTGCATCATTGGTGTCACGTAATCATTGGTGTCACATAATGTAATGTCAAAGGCAAAAGCCCTGGGGTCTCGCTGACTTGAGTTCAAAACCCACTGCACTGCTTCCTGTACATGCACTGTGTGGCTTGGGCAAGCAAAGTCTCTTCTTTGAGCCTCAGTGTCCTCTGTGAAAATGGGCACAGTCATAGCAAACATTCATCAGGGCTGGGGCCAGAGTCCAGCGAGCTGCAGCTCGTGAGCCTCTCCCACTGTGCATTACATGGTGTAGGATGGCTGTTTCTGCCACTTGCCCTGCTGCTGCCCAGGCCCTGCTCTGGCCCCACCAACTCCTGAATTCGGGCTGCAAGTAGACTGACCTCTCAGAAGCTTTGAACTTCAGGTCTCATCCCCTACTTGGTCCAACCTCATACTTGGACCCTCTCTGCTTTGGGCTGAATCTGCTCAGACTGACCACGACCCTAGGTTTCAAATTGTACTCTGCTGGGACAGCCCCCTGGTCCTGGCTGTTGATCCATGAATGGCTACTTCGTGCCAGTTCCTGAGCCTCAGTTTCCTCATCTGTTAAATGGGAATGACAGTGCCTACCTGGCTTACACCTAGGGTCTAGAGAAAATGGGTCGCACAGGGTTCTCAGCAGAGGGGGTGCCGCAGCCATTGGGGACCCCAGGATCAGGGCCTTGGGGCAATGTGTTAGTGACTCTATTAGAAGTTGATATTCATGGAGTGGTGAGGGTTTTCCATGCATTTCTCATCATCAGGCAACCCCTCAAAGCTGGGACTATTATCATCCACAGGGCAGTCACCACGGGTATGTGTGTGGGGTGACCAGGCAGTATTATCCCAGGGCCCCTGCCTTCACCACTGTGCAAACCTCACCCAAAGCTTCCCCTCTGTCTTCCCCATCAACCAGACTCTCGGTCTGATGTGCCGGCATTTTTGTGATGGGCATAACTTGATTATTTCCTGATTAGTCACTCACCATGGTAATTTACTTTCCCCATTGATCCCAACTTCTAGAGAAGGGCGCTCTTTCCTCCCTCAGTAAGCAGCCACCCTGATGCTGATGAAGGGTGGATGATGGCACCTCTGACAGTGGCCTGAGGGGACTTGGGTGGTGCTGGGCTCTGCTAGGCTGAATTTGATATAGTTCAGTTGGAGGTCGAAGGACAGGCTGGGGGGCGAGGGGGCTGAGGAAAGAGCCACCACGGGGCCTGGAGTGTGGCACACCTTTACTCACTTGTTCTCGGCATCTGGTTGACCCACTGAGCAGAGTCCAAAGAAATGTCCCCAAGTGTCACCCGTTTAACAAGTAGCGACTCAGCAGCTACAGGTGTAGTGCATCTCTCTAAGAAGATGCTGAAGATTCGTGCATATGCAGGGTTGCTATGAGTTAATTCATTAATTCATTTCATG